>JANEYF010003076.1:0-412757 GCA_029963845.1 Rhamnusium bicolor | reverse complement strand
TTAAAAGAGCCCACAATTCCATCTTCTGAGGAGAATGTGACCAGATATCCCCATTCTGAAAGTGATAGACTTGACTGACCTAACATTCCTCTCTTTTGTATTAATAAGTACATATATATACGCATCTTTTGCGTTAAAAAGTTATATACCTCCGTTATTTATTAGTAGTATACTGTATTTTTTATTTTAAATAGAATGCATGCAAAAAATACATAAATTTTCATTTGTCAAAAACTACACCCCCTGAATTTGATATTTTTTATTTTTTTCATACTTCATGAGACATCTTAAATAGGTTGCATGAAAATAGCCACTGCTAAATACCCATTCCTTAAAACCCATCCCAGATTTATGTTAATGTTAATTGGTATCTTGTTTCAAATATGCTGGACACGCGCCGGAAACGTCAATGTTCTTAGGGAAACATTAAATAAAAGGCAAACGTAAGAAAACACTAAATTTAATTTTAAAATTTTTGATTAACACTTATGAACTATATAACATCACAAATAAAGACACAGATATGAACACCGAAATGCAAAAAAAGATACGATATAGATACAAGTCTAGTATATGATAGGCAATTTGATTTTAAATACAAGAAAAAGGATATCAAAATACAGGGTTGGCCTATAATATCAACTGTATAAAATATATTTCTGAATACAATGTACAACTCTATAAAAATCGAGTATTATCAACTAAAGTATCTATAAATATTCTTAAAAATTGTACCTATTTAAAAGGAAAATCTACAGATACAGGTTTTTGTATTAACATCGGAACCATGACGCTTTTTATATATTTTTTTCCATTTTTTATAACTATTATGGACCATCCCCCTGCTGTCACGACATATAAAGAAAGTTAAAGAGCCCTTGGCGATATAAGTCCCTTTAGCATATCGAATGTGTTTCCATCTGGTTGAACTGTAATGATTGCACCATCCTCAGATCTAACTTTTAGAAAGCCAACATCATCGATACCAGTGATTCTAACCTTTTGTTTCTCTCCATCTTTAGTAGTAACAGTAATATTGCAGTTACTGCAAAGAACAGGACAATTAGCTTATATTTTTATCCAAAACCCATATTTATGGTCGCGGCAAACGTTATAATAGAGTGACGAAGCGAGGCGAGACGCGGCCACCCAGGGTCCTGGTAAAGCTAGAGAGATGACGTGTTGGCTAAGTTTTCGACCATATGTCTTGCCACGGCCGTCATCTACTATACCGTTTGTCGCCACTATACAAGATGTGCACATTCTAAAAATATTTTGAAATATACAGGATGACTCGCTACAATGGAGCATTTTCAAAGTCACTTTTGTAAATGAAACACCCCATATATTTTTACATGTTTGAATTCAACGCTAACTCCTTGATCTCCGGATTTTTGATTGTGACGTCGCACAGTGGACGGAAACGCCAAAAAGCTGGCCAAACTTAAAAAAATGAAGATTTTTTTTGAAATGGAAACGTTTTAAATCCTTGTAGTGATACCCCTAGCATTAGAAATGACCATTAATACCGGTCCGGGTTCACTACCTGAACGAGGAAATTACTTATTGTCCGACCGTGCAGCGCATCACTTCGGCAGCTCGCAACGATTCAAAAATCGATAAATTTTGTCTGGTGCGTAAAAATTCTCAAAAGTGCAGTTTTCTGTGTCATAAAAATGGATTCTGCATCAGAAAGTAAGTACAATTAAAATATCTCAGTATCAGATCAGTTTATTTATATGGTAATTAGTAAATAATTATCGAAGTGGAGTGCATTTTTGTACATGCAACGATTCATAAACTCCACAAAAAAAGCCATAAGTTACGCGGTTGGTGATGGTTGGTCTTGAAACTTATTGGAATGTGTTCATTGAACATTTTTTCGAAAGTGTATAAAAAATTAGCTGCATCTTTTTTGCATCTTTGCGAGATATTGACCAAATTGTGCGCGAATGCACGGATGCATGCACATTCGTGCACCATAAAGTGGACTACTTTTGAATGCGTTCTCATGAAACGTCAATTTTGCACAACATTAATGTTTTTTACGTCAATAACAGTGAAATAATGTTTCATTAAACCGAAAATAATAACTGAAAAATAGAGAAAATACATTTTTTAACTGTAAAGTATCGCTGATATACAGTAAATCTATACTGTTTAGTAATGTTCCTTCTCACGTGTTAGAATTTAACATGGAAACTTTGGAGACAATAAGATTCCATTCCTCTGCATTCAGGTAGCGGAAAGCGATTATATATATATATATATATATATATATATATACATATATATATATATATATATATATATATATATATATATATATATATATATATATATATATATATATATATATATATACATATATATATATATATATAATATATATATATATATATATATATATATATATATATATATATATATATATATATATATATATATATATATATATATATATATATATATATATATATATATATATATATATATATATATATATATATATTATATATATATATATATATATATATATATATATATATATTATATATATATATATATATATATATATATATATATATATATATATATATATATATATATATATATATAATATATATATATATATATATATATATATATATATATATATATATATATATATATATATATATATATATATATATATATATATATATATATATATATATATATATATATATATATATATATATATATATATATATATATATATATATATATATATATATATATATATATATATATATATATATATATATATATATATATAAAATATATTATTATAAATTGTTGTACATTTTATAATAAAATTAAAAATGATTAAAATAACATGAAATATTAAAACGATCAAAGAAAAGTAGTATGTATGTATGTATGTATACATACATACATACTTTCTTTGATCTTAAATATGATTTGAAGAAAACAACTACTCAGCGGGCAAATACCCCGACCTGCATTGGATTACATCTTCAAATCATGATAGATCGATAGCCAATATCATTTGTCAATTCCTAACCAGACATAGACCGGTTTCGAACTTATTTGTTCTCCTCAGTATGCCATAGGTTATGGAACAGACAAATGATAGTGGCCAACCTGCTAGTCATATACTGACTAAGGTAAATTGAGTAGTAGTGAGAGGTATGTGAAACTTCTCATATGGTCCAAATGCTGCTATCCGACCGACATCATAGATGTCTCTGTGGCGGATAGCGACTTACGAAGCACGTACCGAGAGCGGCGATCCCTAGCCCAAGTGGACTAAACTGATGTTATTAAATATGATTTGAAGGAAACAACTACTCAGCGGGCAAATACCCCGACCTACATTGGATTACATCTTCAAATCATGATAGATCATATTTACATCATATTTAAGAACAGTAGTTTAGTCCACCTGTAAAAATGCAGCGATAATTGGCGATTTTTGGTATGTTTTGGGCGGATTTCATGGCCGCCATTTTGTTTTTTTTCAAAATTCAACTTCGGATTCTTGATCAGCGACACAAAAAACCCCTGTATGCACAATTTCAGTAAAATAGCTCAATGCCTTTATAGTTTGGCCAGCTTTTCGGCGTCTCCGTCCACTGTGCGTCGTGTCAATCGAAAAATTATGAAAATTTTGTTCGGGACAAGGTTTAACATATTAATTCGTTGTGAGAATTACGATAAATTAAGAAAAAAATATTATGCAGTTACGTAGCCAAGCGACGTATAGGGGTGAGCAAATTTCGTTGTTTGTATTGGATAACTCGGTAACTGTAAGAGATACAAAAAAATGGAAAGCACATTCTCTTTTTTTGAGATAAATTCACTGGCGAAAATAAACATTTGCTATCGTCTTTTGTTTTCGAGTTATAAGCAAAAGTTCGATTTTCGACTTTTAGACACGTCAATATCTTGGTTGTTTGTAGTTATGAAAAAACAACTTTTACATTCTTGGGGCATTTTTTTCCTGTATAATACAGTGGTGTCGAGGAAATTTAGGAAAAAGTGCAATTTCGAGTTATGGCATAAAGTTGTATTTTTTCAAATGGGAATCATAGTTGGCTATGGTTTAGTTACAAAGGAAATTTTTTCTCTTTCAAACTATATATCATATGTGGGGTCGCTTTTGATGTGTAAGTATTTAATAGCGAAAATAATCTTTCAGTAGATTACTTTTTGAGTTTTTTAATATTTATTCCAAGCAGGCGTGTGCCATCTAAGTGATGGCACTAATTCCGCACAAATACTAAAACACTCAGTGCTATCATCGACGCGCGCGTTTTGTCATCTCCAGACGATGCCAACTTGTTTGGTTAAACGCACGTCGAGTAGAATAGTACTGAGTCTTTTGGTATTTGTAGAAACTACACATAGTGCCAAAAGTTTTGCAACACCCAGTTTTAGTGACAAATTTGATTCCACGAAGATTTAAACTATTGTAAGATGGTTTAATAGCCTTTTCTCACAATCTTTTTTGGCAAAGAATGAATTTAATGTGTCAATATACAGAGTGATATAAAAAAGTGTACATTAGATATGTTTTATTAAACTAGTTAATTACAATTACCACAACAAATAATATTACTAATACAACATATTACCACCTCTCGCGTTAATGCAAGCTTGAATTCGTCTCTCCATGCTCATAATTAACTCATCGATGGTCTGAAAGGGTAGATTTTGCCATTCTTCTATTGCAACTCTTATCAGCTCCTGCCTGGTCAGTGGAGGCTGTGGACGTCGAGCAATTGCCCTCTTAAGCACATCCCAGGCATATTCGATGGGATTTAAGTCTGGCGACATAGGGGGCCACTCCATACGGTCGATTCCTTCCTCCTCTATGAAATTACGGACAGCAATAGTTCTGTGGGGAGGGGCATTATTATCCATAAAAACAAAATGCTCTCCAACTGCTCCTCTCCATAGTCGAACATGTCTCCGGAGAATGTGTTCGATGTAATTTTGTCCATTTAACGTACCTGGAATAGGAACCAGTGGCGTTCGTTCACCAATCATGATACCGGCCCAAAACATAACACTCCCTCCACGATATGGAACAGTTTCGACAGCATATCTGAGTCGATTTTGATCTCCAGGCTCTCTCCAAACACGGCTTCTGCGGTTGTCGGAAGCTAGACAAACACGGGTCTCATCCGAAAACATCACGTGTCGCCAAAAATCCATACCCCCGCCCCTGGAATGTTCGGCACCACTCTAATCGAGTCTGTCGGTGTCGCAATGTTAATTTCGGCACTCTTGTGGGTCTCCTACGCCGTAATCCAAAGCCAGCTAATCGCCTCCGCATTGTAGTAAGGGATAACGCAACACCAGTACCTCGTCTAGCTTCTCCTTGAATGTTACCAATGGATGAAAATCTGTTCCGGCGGGCCACCAGTGACATGAATCTATCAGAATTTGCATTACCAACACGGGGCCTGCCACTTCTTTGACGATCCTTTGTTGAATTCGTTGCTCTGAACCGATTCCAGGTTCGGGAGACATCACTTTGGTTAATTCCCAAATGCGCGGCAAGTTCTCTTTGAGAATAACCCCCTTCGATCAGGATCATTATTCTGGATCTGTCCAATTGCGAAATTACATTTCGGACCATTTTTGCACACTTTTAAGCAGTGCTGATAGCAACAAAGTAAACACCACTTGAACACTGTCAAACATGAAATGAAACAAATTTGTTTACACGGCCAACTGTAACGTTTATTTGACATTTCTATCTTGCATGATGGTAAAAACTAAACAAAAAATCATGGCCTCCTTTACTCTTTCTTGATAAAAAATTCAAAGAGCTTAAAACTGGGTCATGCAAAACTTTTGGCACTATGTGTACATCGGTGTTTACTGTGACCAATCCAGTTGTGAGCAAGAAAACGGGAAACCTAGGTGTTAACTTACTTATGTAGCCAATATTTGTAGTAAAGATCGTACATATAATCCATATTGCCACCTTGAAATTCATTTATTAACTTTTCTACTTCATTAAAAACTGCTGCGAAATATGCCTCGTACGAGATTATTTTGATGGAGGTACCTTTATCTATGTTTGACGTTCTTATCAAATCGTTTAAGCATAAGGTTGGGTTTGCGTTGTCCAAATTTACACCGGCACCTGGAAAAATTAAGTTTAAAATTATATCATTTTATTGGCGGTTTGGTCGCGTGATAGATAGTTCGCTTAATAAACGAACAGTGGAAAAATTTGTGTAAGACTGATTAGTTCATTGTGTTTGTATCGTCTGTGGAAACGTATTAAAAATCCCCACGAATCCGAGTGTCGGCTCAAAATGGCCTTTTTATATAGGTACGAAATTTGACCATCTCACAAGCCAACATTCAGTTTGAAAAAAAAAACACCAGACTTTACCTAAGTACCCAGGAGTTTTTGGGGTCGCTGATTCCGATGCCGAGGTCGGTTAAGCCCTATCACCTCAATTGAAGGCCAAATCAAGAAAAGGTGGTTCAAAAAATCTGAAAAAATTCATACATAGGTTTTTGGGGTCGCTGAGTTCGAATCCGGTGTTCGCTTACCCTTATAAGGCATCAAGAGGTCATTTCAAGGTCATTCTGAGGTAATTTCAAGGTTAATTTGAGAAAAACAGTAAAGCTGTCAAGAAATCTGAAAAAATTCATACATAGGTTTTTGGGGTCGCTGAGTCTGAATCCGGAGAAGGTCCATTAAGGTCGCTCAGACGTCATTTTAAGGTCATTATGAGGATGAATTGACACACTTGAAAAATCTGAAGGTTTTTCGGGATTCTAAGTCCAAATATCAGTTTTTTAGATGACCTTTTTATCAGATCCGCACCTTCAAGTTACAATACACGACCGACTTTGATTTTAGCCTGCATTCGTCAGCCAGCTTTTGCTTCACGTGAAGATTCTTCGACTATCTCAGTGCAAATATATTTAACTCAATGAATCACCTGTTTATTTTTTTTCTGTGAAAGTTGACGAGCTTATATTCACCACATATGTTTGCAGACTATTGCTGGAATCTAAAGAGAGACACAAAAAAAGCACATAAAAGAAAAGCGATTCGAAGATCATTCCAGGAAAAACGTAAGCGTTCTCGCCCGAATTTCGATTAATACACTTATGCAGAGAGAAGCGAATTGATTTGTTGAAGGATTTCAAAAGTTATTTTTTAAATCTAGTTCTTGTACAATCACGCAAAACCGAGAGAGGCTGGTAGGCAGAAAGGTAAAAAGACAAACTGATAAGGAGGCAGACAGACTGTCAGTGAACATTTAGATGGAGGGTGGCAGGAAAACAAACAGAAATATTTAGTCAGACAGGAAGATAGACAAAATTATCGACAAAACGGCAGGTAGAAAGGCAGGATGTTAGGTAGATGGACAAAGAGAAAATGCAGGCGGACTATAAATACAGACTAACAAGCAAACAAACAGGTGTGCATTCATATAAATTTTTTCCAATTTTTTTCACCTTCTATTCTTACTTTAACCTTCAAACGAACTTGAACATGAGGACTCAGCGACCCTAAAAACCTACGTATGAATTTTTTCAGATTTCTTGACAGCTTCTGTTTTTCTCAAATTAACCTTGAAATGACCTCAGAATGACCTTGAAATGAGCTCTGAATGCCTTTTAAGGGTAAGCGAACACCGGATTCGGACTCAGAGACCCCAAAAACCTATGTACGAAGTTTTTTCACAAATTTTCAACCACTTTAGTTTGACCTTCAAATGACCTTGTACCAGACGTGATAGAGGAATCAGCGACCCCAAAACCCCCGGGTACCTAGGTAGAGTTTGGTGGTTTTTCAAACTAAATGTTGGCAAACGAACAGTGGAAAAAATTCGCGTCAGACTGATTAGTTCATTGTGTTTGTATCGTCTGTGGAAACGTATTAAAAATACTCATGAATCCGAGTGTCAGCTCAAAATGGCCTTTTTATATACGCAATTTGACCATCTGACCATCCCAGCAAAAATTTTGGTTTAATTTGACGTAGACCCAAATTATGTATAATAAACTTAGTCGCAAAATTGGAATTAACCATATATAAGTAAAATTTACGTTGATGCGACGTGGAATTGACATCAGTAGAGAATATGACGACGTCGAAATTTAGTTAAATTGACTAAGATAGGTAAAATTACATATAAATCTTCCTTGCAGTATGTTTGGTTACTAATACTTTTTTAGGTACATTTGACTTTATTTCGACGTCAATTCGAGATCGAGTTAACTAGTTATAGGTAAAATCTACGAATTTATGTGCAAATGGCAAAAAAAGATGAATTTTATACTTAACTGGTATTTTTTTCTATAAGTAGTTGCAACATTGTTGATAGTCATCTACAAAATTGAAAAGACACCTAATTCATAGTAAGATAGAATATAAATGAATATCGGTGATAAAAATAAATCTAATTTAATTGTGTAGTATCAGAAGTTCCCGGTTGTTGAAACTAATGCCTCGAAAAATTTTCTGTGCATATTAGCTGTACTTGAAAATTCCTATTATCAAATAAAAAATTATAATTATAGCTTGAGCGAATATGACTTAGCAAATACAATTATGTATTGTTTTAACCATTTCATCAGTTTTCATACAAACTCATCTTGAAAATATATATATATATATATATATATATATATATATATATATATATATATATATATATATATATATATATATATATACTAAAAATATGGCGTCTTACGATATTTTGATCTTAAGATTAACTGCCTTTGAAAATGTAACTACAAAGGATAATTGACTAAATGGTTGCAGTCAAGTAGATAAGCTAGGTAGAATTTATCGACCTTGTCGACCTAATATTACTTTAAAGGGGCGTAATAAAGGCGACCAAATAGGTTACTATGTAGGTATAAATTACGTAGAATTTCCAACAAAATCTACCTAGTTAGAATATTTTACCATTATGACAATTTCCAGTCATCAAAAAAGTAAATATTACCTAATTATACTACTTTTTTCCGACTTTAAGAAAAACTTACCTTTAAGGTAATGTGTGGTAGATTTTTTTAGTTGTTTTTCCCTTGCCGCTTTGGTTAAAAGTATTTTTAAGCAAAATAGTGTATGAGGTACATTTATTGGTATTATTTACGTATATTTAAATATAAAGTAAAACCAATAGGTAAATTGTTATGGGTAGTGTATTTTTCTAGTCAATTTTACGTCGTAACGAATTTATAAGTAAATTCGTCTTTTACCAAGTCGAGTATAGCTAATTTTATAAAAAATATTTGCTGGACAGTTGGTCATATATGTACTCCTTAAATGTTTGATTTGTCAATACGAAATTCGTTTTACTGTAAAGTTAATACGATTTAAATTACGGAAACTTAAAATTAACTTAATGTAATTTTTCCAATACATTAATGTCGATCGTTAAAAGATAAAATATTCAAATAAATAGTTACTTATGCACAAGGGAGTACAGTGTGTGTTTTAGTCTAATGCATGCCAGGGACTAGAACACACTTTACTCCCGAGGTGCTTACAACATTTTTTATACGAACTGGCATAATTTTTTATTACAAAAAAAATGTAAAACTAAAGAATTGGTCTGTTTGACATTATTTTCTATTTATTTCCGTTTGCAGTTTAGATTACCATTATTAATTACCAAATATTATGAACTGTGAAAATTACCCTATTAATATTGCGACAACTTATACTTAATTGTTATAATTTCATCTTGTATCTCATGAACAGACCCCGGACCTCAGGTCGTCATTCCAGAGACTGACTTTTTTCAGGGTATAAAATAAAATGAATTTATTTAAAAATGTTGATATTTTGTTACTTTTATTTGTAGAGCAAAAAAATTATTATTACCATATAAGTGCAAAAGTTATTTACTTGAATGTCTTGTTCTATAACATAAATTTGTCTTCACATATTTTCAAGACACCTACTAAAACGTAAACAAACATATGATGTAATAAAGCACTTTAATAAGAAAAAGGTCAAGAAATTTTTCCTGCGTGTCACCGTTGCGCTGTCACGTGCCTTATTTAGACTGAACACGCCAGTGTCACAGTATTCTTTAGCATTTGGTAGAAATGCATGTGTATCGTAAAAAATGTCGCGTCCCGTTTTTTTTGAAATACTGTGTATAGGGCTTTCATGAGGTAAAGTTTTTCCAGAACTACAGTCTAACGACGTAGAACTTTTCTGCACAAGCTGGAAAAACCCCTTGCGAGGAAATCGGACGTTAGGAAACATATCTGAAAATCATATAAAGGGTGTATGTGGTAATGACAATGCAGTCAACGATATTTCAATTTAGATTTGGTAAACGCAATGGTGGAGTGTGATACACTGTGGACAAAACTAGACAGCCCTCTTTTTAGAGTTTCTGCATCTATAAAAGTGTGTTAATGGTGAATACAAAAACACTGAGGTGGCAACAGAACCAACATTGAGAAAAAAATATATTTGTAGTATTATAGACAAAATATTTACTGAGATAGATGAAAAACATACAGATTGAGTCAGACCATTAGATACACGACTAGCGGTATCCACCCGTTTGTCTGTTGCCAGCACGATGGGGCGATCGCAGCATGGAAGGAACTTTATAGTAGATTAGGATATTGCTTTGCTCAAGGTCTTTTTGAACATTTAATTTGAATTATTTATTTATTTATTATTTTATTTTTCTAAACTTGGTATTAATTTTATTTATTATTTATAAGAATATTAACAAGTTTTTAGAATTACTTTTCGTTTCGAAAAGAATCAACATTTGATTGTGTGCTGTTCAGATATTTTTCATATATATTTTTTGTTTTATTATCTGTGGCGTCTTGGAGGAAACACTGAAATTGTGAAATATTCAGATAATTTTAGTACATACGTTAATACGCAAAGATTTCTTTAGATTAACGAGCATCACTGTCCACCGCAGCTTTAGCGATACTGAAAACTGAAATCTACTTTGTCTCATATGCTCCTCCCCGCAAACACCCTGATGTAATAGTTAACTTTCGTTCGGACTTCGTATTCAGACGAGCAACTGTAAACTGCGCATATCGTTAGCTGTGTATCTAGTCGGTTGGCTTGACGTGTATTGGCTTTGTATTTTTCTGAATAGGCAAACATATGAATTTTATATGAAGATTTTATCCATTTTTATAATATGAATATGTATACATGCCCGAATTATGAAATCTTTCATAATGTAGCGAGTAGAGTCCCTGAGGTCTCTAATACGTTTCTACAGACTATACGAACAGACCCACAAAAATCACGTTTACGTCAATTTCTTTAGAATGAAGTAAATTTTTACTCTTCATTCCCTGATGTCCTTATGTCATATCTTATCCATAGGTATCCCTGGTTCAAACATTGACATTTACCCATATTTTGATCACAATCAAAGCACTAATGAATAACGGAAATTATTCAGAAAATTGCAATAATACAGCAAAAGTAATCTAGTACACGACCGTATGTATATCAACTATGTTATTTACCAATATTTATAACCGCCATCGTGCCAATAACGGAAGAATTTGCCAATATGCCCCCTATTTTTATATTTCCATTAGCATACAAGTCGTTGGGCCATTTTATACCAATGTTGAGGTCCTAAAAATTTTTAATAAACCATCGGAGAATCTTATTACATGTCAAATAACACTACCTGGCAACCTTTAGATTTTCTAATTGAATGGACTATCCCAACCATTACCAAATGTTGGACTAGCGGTAATACTTTACCCAGAGGGGAACTTACTGGGATATGAAGCTGCATGGAAAAATTTGCGCTGCCGATTGGACTTAACCAAACGTTATTTGATCTTCCTAAAAATAATTACGAAAAATCAAGATATCCTAAAATGTAGGTGTCATGTAGTTCAACCCAGAAAATATTCAACGAGTAACGCAATCGGATGGAAACATTAATTTTGGGAAATCGTATCTCCTGTACTCGGGCCGCTATTTTCAAGAAATGGCTCCAAAAACCATTTCGAAATATCTCATTCTTGGTGCGTCTAGCGTAAAAATAGACGATTTAAAGCCGGCCCGTTTTAAATTGACTGGCGCCGGTGAGAGGTTTGGTGTAACTTACAAAGACTTACCTCTTATATCAGGCTCATTAACAGTTGTTTATGGTTATCAGCGTACACTGGCATATCATTAATAACCCTTCTATAGTATACATTACTGTTTCTGCAGCCAGGTGTATATATTTTACTTTTTGACAGTTTACATGCTTAAAATAAAAAATCTGTAGATTTTCTAGATAAATGAAACAACACAATAGGTGAAATAATTTATTAACAATTGAAAAATGAATGTTAAAAATGTTTTTGTTACAAAATAACATAGCAAGTATAAAAAAACAAATGATTTGTTGATGTCTCCAAATTATTAATTTTGTGTTTTGTCAGTTAAAATTTCTGTTAACAAATTTAAGTATAAAATATTATTAGTATTTTTTCTTAAAGCACTTTTTGTGGATATTTTGGAAAAAAATATCGATACATATGGTGTATTTTTCTTTGTAACTTCGGAAAACGCCTGAGAAAATGCAAAAATATGATTTGCATATATAACACGTATTTCTTTAATTTAACAATTATGCGAACAACAAATTTATATTTTATATTTTGCACAGATAAAGTTATTTACTTTTCAGAATCAAGAAGAAAAGACAAAATATGTTCCTACGTTCCAGTGTGCCCCAGCTAAGATGTCACTAGCGATTTACTAGGTAATTTTCAAGACAAATTCGTAATTCAAGAACTAGTGCCATGCAGTTTTTCCGAGGAATCCGATGCCGTCAAGAAAGAAACAATTGAACATCAAACAAAAAGATTATGACCGAAAAACCGATATTTTCAAAAAAAAATCAAAATGGCGGATTGTTATATTTATTGTTATAAGTCAAAGACCTATTAATATTTCGAAAACGGTTATGGACATCACAAAAGTGGTTTGTTTTTGCATTTTTGATAGATAATTGAATATTTTGTTGAATGCAACTAAAATGTATTGGGAGATTCAAAATTGTTATATATGAAAAAACTGAATATGTAACATTTGTTCCAGTAATACCCTATAACAAAAAATACAATTCTCCGCCATTTCGATTTTTTTGATAAAATCGATTTTTTCAGCCATTTTTGTTTGATGTTCAATTGTTTCTTTCTTGACCGCATCGAATTCCTCGGAAAAAATTATATACACTGGTTTTTGAACTACAAATTCGTTATGAAAATTACCGAGAAAATTACGTGACATCTTAGCTGGGACACCCTGTACCTTTTAGTTTTACAGCTTTTATAACAGATGTGACTGGCTTTTTTCTTTACCGCTTCCATCACACCACATTAAAAAACAAACAAAAAATAAATAAAGTATGTAAATACGCACAATGAAACTAGTAAAGGTATCTGTAACCTGCAACGCAGTAGCGCACTTACAGGCCACCAAGATTATTGTGCCTAGGAGCCTGTTGAAATGCGTAGTTTTCAGCGCATGTCGTACGTTTGCCCTCTGTTTCCCTTCGCTTGATAAAGTGCATTACGACGGGCCGGCTTTAAGATGATAACTAAATTGCACGCAAATTGTCCTATTTTTTTTGTCGTAAAGACACAGGAGCTACGATTATTAATTCTCGTTATACCTTAAATATCTTCTGGGCAAATACCTCATTATTCAAGCCCTAATAATAATAACCAACTCTTTTTTAAAAAAAACTTACCTATTCCTTTTGTTTGCTGCCTCGGTATAACCACTATACCATGTGTTAGAGTTTTGTTAAGAATAAGTTGCGAACTAGCTAATACATCACAATATATTACAAGCCTTCCGATATGTTCAGTTTCTAAAGCCTGAAACAAGTTTGGGGAGAGATTTCAAGAGGCATTCTCAGAATATCTAACTGCAATTGGACATTTATAAGTAAAGCTGGCAAGTCATGCGACGGTTCCATGGTGTGACACCAGGTGTTTAGAGGCCACGACCGGCGGACAAATACCAAATACAGAGGCGAGCCGCGAGAATGTGTACTAAAAAATACACGGCAGTGGTTATGTGTTAACGAGCCGACAGATTATAAAAAATCTATTGTAAATGTTAGTACATGTACTGCACCCTCTTAAACAGACGTTTCCACTGTTAATAGCTAGCAAAAGACTAACTGAGTATACTGGCAAAACACTTACGCGGGTGGTACTGGAGACGTTAGAAAAATTTGACCTGTTAACAAGTCAAATGTTTGTGACCGATGATGCCGCAACAATGCGTTTGGTAGGCTGTTCTCTTCACGAACACGATTGTAGGTTGATACATGTTACGTGAAAAGTGCATGCTTTACATCTTGTGGCAGAAACTAATCAACAAGTTTTTCCAGAGGTGGGTGAATTAATAGCAAGTACAAAAAAGTGTTTTTTAAATCTCCTAAACGTCTTCGCGTATTTCACAGCAAGTATCCCAGTATTCCCGAACCACCACAGTCGATTCTTACACGTTAGGGAACATGGTTGAAGGCAGCTTTTTATTATGCTGAATATTTACAACAAATAAAAACTGTGATATAATTCAATCCTGACGAGGCTGCAGATATTAAGGAAAGCCAGACAAAATTCGAAGATATTTCCGTTGAAACAGCTTTAAAATTATTCAGATTTTTTTTCCTTACGAGTTGCGGTTTTGACTGCCCGCTGTACTGAAGCTTAAGCTTATTGTACCCCATAGTCTCATTACTCCATAAGACCCGTTCTATTCCAGAAGGCGAGTATACAGTTTATGGGAGCTCTGGCTATCTCTTCCAGGGTTAAAAGTGGTCCCTCGAGGTGTGTTAGTCTCATTGCCGTTAGGGCTGGGCATTGTGGTGGGGAGTTTTTTCCTCTTCACCACACATCCTACAATCTGGACTGTCTTTCACCCTTATATTGGTTAGGTGTTTGTTTAGTGTGCAGTGTCCTGTTAATATTGCCACTGCACACCTCAGCTGTTTTCTGCTCAGCTTTAGCATTTCGTTGGTCCTTGCTCTAGATATTTCTCCGATGAACAAGCTTGACTGCCTCATTCCCGGTATCTCTATCCAGTGCGAGTAGTGTTTCTGTCTTAATAGTTCCTTTATCGATCCTTTCGCGGTGCTGTAAGATACCCCGCAGGTCGGTTCGGGACCTGTTAGAATTGATTTAGCGCCTTTTCCGACTAGCATGTCTGCTTTTTCGTTTCCCGTATTTCCCTGGTGTCCTCGTGTCCACTCCAGTTGTACACTGTTGTGTTCTGTAAGTTTCTCCAGAGACTCCAGGCAGTCTTTTACTGTTTTAGATCGTATTTCTACTGCTTCCAGAGCTCTGAGGGCTGCTTGGCTGTCAGTGATGATGCGGATTCTCTTATTTTTATATGCCCTCCGTATCATTTCTTGTGCACAGACGTCTATTGCTGTGATTTCGGCTTGGAACACTGTTGCGATACTTCCAAGGTTCAGTTTGATGTCTGTCCCTGGTTGTTCTCCCGCAACTCCTGCTCCGGTACTGCTTGACGTTTTTGATCCATCAGTATACCAGATGGTGTCATTTTGTTGTCTCTGCATCCTGCCTCCTTCTCCATGTGAATTAATAGCAAGTACAAAAAACTGTTTTTTAAATCTCCTAAACGTCTTCGCGCATTTCACAGCAAGTATCCCAGTATTCCCGAACCACCACAGTCGATTCATACACGTTGGGGAACATGGTTGAAGGCAGCTTTTTGTTATGCTGAATATTTACAACAAATAAAAACTGGATATAATTCAATCCTGACGAGGCTGCAGATATTAAGGAAAGCCAGACAAAATTCGAAGATATTTCCGTTGAAACAGCTTTAAAACTATTCAGAAGATAGTTCTTGTGAACAGTTTTAAAGCTATTTCAACGGAAATATCTTTTTTAGTTAAAAGATTACATGAAGCCATAAAAAACTTACAAAACAGTGCGTTGTCATTGCAAATAGAGAACGAAGTAAATCAACTGCCACATGCTATAGGTGACGCAAAAAATGAGCGTGTTAGGGGAAAGTTCACACGTGTTAAAGCAAGACATGGTGTATCTTCAGATCCGTCAAGTGCGTCCAAAGACTATTTTAAGTATGCCTGACTTACATCAATAGATGTCGAACAGTCGTTTTCAAAATATAAGCATATTTTTTTCGCCATCGTGAACATCACTCACGGAGACAACCATAGAAACATAACTGATGCTGCAAAGTTCTTACAGATCTTTTCCAATTTGTGATAACCAAGTTGTTCATTAAGCTAGGTGAAGAGGGTAAGTTGTGCATACATTGTTATAAATTGTAAGTTTATTCCTTTTGTTACTATACTCTATTCACTTTAACTTTGCAGTTTTAGCCGGGATAAAAAACAAAATGCGCGCTGATTCTTGGTGCAGACGACAGGCAGATGTACACAAGTACAAAGTTCCTATAGCGGTTCAATTTCATGTTTATTTTATTTCATAAGCACCGGTCGTAATTGGACGTTTTACTCATTTAAGTCCAACCCATTACTGCAAATTTAAAGTAAACAGAGTTTAGTTAATTTCTTTTATTACGCTTATTATGATGCGCACGCCTATGTCTCGCCGCACATTTCTGCCAGCTTTATTTATAAGTGCAATGGAACAAACTTACCTCGAAATAATTGACTGTGGAGAAATTCGAAGGACAGGAATGTATAAAAACGGGCAAAAAAGTGCTAGTTGGCGGTTCAGACTTTTCATCTTTTCCACAAAACTTTATAGTAATTTTGTCACAAACCATCGAGTTGTCTTTGATACTATCACAACTAGAGAGCAGATTTAATTTGGGCTGAAAAATAATCAACACGTTGGTATACTGGTGTGCTGGTGCTCCTAAACAAGCGTGCAAAAATTGTATCTGGTGACAGAAGATACATGCATATTCTAGAATCATTTGGCAACATAGCACATATAATACGTTGAAAATTAAGATGGTATACGATATGGATAATTTGGTGATTTCTACAATTTGATGAAAAGGAAAAAAACGCCGCCTATCGTTCCGACTTTTTTTGTCGTGTATTCTGTTGTATTGTGCCAATGTATCCCAAAAAATGTATTAGTGGTGAATATAGAGAGTAAACAAGTGAAAATAGTTTAAAATGTCATTATTTTATTAAATAGAACCCCAAAATACATTGTGGAAATAAGAATTTACTGTTATCACCAGTAACGAGAAATGTCCAAGTATTTAAGCGTGTCCTACTGGCGGGAGCTTAACAAATAGAGTGAAGGTATGGTGTAGTCAAAGTAAACCTTTATATTTTAAATATATGAAAGAAATTTGCTTTTTAATGTTTCAAAAATATTTTATTAGAAAGTCTACACGTACTTCGGCTTTTTATGCCTTTGTCAAGAGTACAGGGAATACCGAACAGTAAAATTTGTGTTCATTGCTTATATATAACCACATCTGGTACCTACTATAAAACTATTGTAAAATATGTTTTTATAAGTTAAATGTTACTTTATTTTTTAAATCTAAATTATTTCATTTAAAATATGGTGGCCGGTAAAAATTTGTTGTTCATTCGTTAAATTTTTATTATTTTTAACAGCCTTACTTATTTCTAATTGTTCTAATAGATCAAGTTTCTTTCCTTTCTTTTCCGAATGGAGTAATTTGACATTATTTAAATCTATAAAATGACTGTTTTCTATACACTGTGTTGACATGCCCGTACTATATACATTGTTTACAATAGATTTCCTGTGTTCCTCGAATCACTTTTTTACATTTCGTCTAGTTTGTCCAATGTATATAGGCATCACAGTCATTACATTTTAACTGTGATACTATATACAGTGGACAAACTGGACAAAATGTAAAAAAGCGGCCATCATATTTTAAATAGAATAATTTAGATTTAAAAAATAAAGTAATATTCAACTTATAAAAACACATTTTACAATAGTTTTATAGTAGGTACCAGATGTGGTTATATATAAGCAATGAACACAAATTTTACTGTTCAGTATTCCCTGTACTCTTGAAACATTAAAAAGCAAATTTCTTTCATATATTTAAAATATTTAATGATGTTTCACAAGGAGCCAACCGCAGAATCAGTTCAGTGTAGCAAACCTTTATTTTTTTGTTACTGGATTTGCCAACTAGATTTGGCTATGTTGTGACAAACACCAAATTAGTTTATACACCAGACTATAATACTAATACTATCGCAAAAGTTGCTGTTTAAATCGTATGTGTGTAGTGTTATATGTGTTGTATTCTAATATCAAACAAAATGAAGGAATTGTTATAAAATTATGACTTTATTTACCGGGTGCCCCATTATATTTTGGTCCTTTTTAAACTATATAACTTTCGAACTAGTTGCGATAATGAAATGCGGTTTTTGCCAGTCTTCTTCTAATTTTGATGTTTTTTCCTGACTATCAGTCTTTTTTTGCTTACTTCGGTTTAACCGAAAATAACATCGTATTTTCGGGGATAGGGCAACTTTGTTATTTCAAATGGAACAGCCTGTATATTGTCTCACAGTTGGAAAGCCCATTGTCTCCCCTTTCCGAAAGTTCCATATTGGTCATGGAAATTATACAGAGTGATGGTTTTATGAGCTTTTAAAGTGAATACTGCTTTTCATCGAAATGTTACGAAAAAAATAATGATTCACAAAGTAGACTATGGAAATAAAAGACAACATCACTTGTAAACGTCAAATTAGTTTATTATCAATTGCATGTTACTTCAATTGCCGATATTGAAAATGTACAGGGTTATTCATTATAAATTACCCACCCTTTATCATCGTTATTATTGCCTATAGAAAAAAAAGTTGTAAATAAAAGTTGTGTGGTTATGACTGAATTTTGTTAAAATGCTATCAAAAGTACAGTAGCGTGCAGATTTCAGGGGATACAAAAAAAACAATATATTTTTTAAATGGGACACTCTGTATATTATTAAATTTTTGGAATGATCCTTTGTTCCTGATATCAAAAATATACTATATGTTATCCTACCACATACCGTTTTTGAGTTATTAAACGTCGAATATTTTAGTTAAACTAGTTACTGTAAATATGGACAAGTTAACATTATTAAAGTGAGCTATGAAATTGACAACTATTATGTTTGATAAGTGACATTTCTTTAACGAATTAATCAAAACGGTTGACAGTGAGGAAGAAAAAGTCCAAATATTTACTTGTTATATACAAAATAACACAAATAAACGTGCAGCAAAAAGAGCATATAGGGTGTTGTATCCAAATCGTCCAACACCATCAGAAAAGTCGTTCAAAAAATGTTTACCGAAAGGTGAATAATACCTCCATGCCCAAACTCTACAATTATGCTTATTCACCTGCCATTTTAGTGAAATGATGCTTCGTCTCACATGATTAACTTATCAAGAAAATGCCTATCTCTTCTACATAAATCAAGAATTTTTCTACAAAATTGTACTCGTTTTGGAAAATCAGTTTCCTTTAATGCTTGGTGAATCTGAATTTTATAAGCATTCAATTTTAGAAAATTTTTCATAACAGTATGAACATTAGTTTTTGGAATACCTGTTGCGGAAGACATTTTTCTTGTAGAAGAGGAAAGATCATTTTGTGTCATTTCCAAAATTTCAATTGAATTATTCGGAATATTTTCATTATTTGGAGTTCTTTTTTTACTGTCAGTACAACCCGAATTCCAAAAAGTTTCTATACCATTTTCTATCTGAATTTTTTGTTAGAGGTTCCTCGTTACACATAGTTCTAAATCTTCTTTGTGTTGTTTTGTAAGATTTAGTGTCAGCAAAAAAAGATTATACACTTAGCTTTTTTCACTTAAAGTAAACATTAGATTTCTAAACAGCATGTGAATTATGTATTGAGATTTTTTTTAGAAAGGATCATTTTTCAATATACATATTGGTTATTACTCATCGCCTATATTGACACCGACTATCAAAAATTAAAGTAACTCAAGTACCCGAGTTGTTAATAAACTAATTTGACGTTTACAAGTGATGTTTTTTATTTCCATAGTCTACTTTGTGAATCATTCTTTTTTTCGTAGCATTTCGAAAAAACCCAGTAATCATCTTAAAGGCTTATCAAACCATCACTCTGTATAATTTCCATGACCAATATTGAATTTTCGGAAAGGGGAAGGAGCTTTCCAACTGTGAAAAAATATACAGGGTGTTCCATTTGAAATAACAAAGTTGCCCTATTCTCGAAAATACGCTGTCATTTCCGGTTAAATCGGAAGTAAGCAAAAAGAAGGATACCCAGGAAAAAACTTATCAAAATTAGAAGAAGACTGGCAGCATTTCATTAGTTTAACTAGTTCAAAAGTTATATAGGTTTAAAAAGAAGGGTCAAAATATAATGGGGCACTCGGTACTTAAAGCTAAGTATTTGTCTACTCATATATATGTGAAAATAGTAATTTTCCTACGGCTTACATAAAAGCGAGCATAAAAGTGATGTTTTTTCAATCTACAGATGAAAATGTACATTGAGGACTCAATAAATAATAAAATTAAACGTGGACAGAAAATATTCCAATCTCTTGAAAATACGTCCAAAGCTGCAAATATGTACGAAACTAAAATTAGCTTTGATGACCAAACATTTGACTCCGACAAACACCATCAAATTTGCCTATAGCAACAACTTCGACAACTGAAAAATTACATTCAACAAGTAGGTATCACATAAATCAGCACCATGAATAAGAATCCGGCTGTCAATAACTATAATAATTGTATTTTCTACGTTTATGCTAAAAATAAATAAAATTTTGTACTTTATAATCTAATATTTTATAAATTACAACACCCTAGAAAATATTCCTATTTTCGCAAATATGAGTAGAAAAAATAGCATTTCCTACTCGAGATGAAATACGTTTTTGTCGTTTGTGAACTTGCCCCACTCGCCGCTAACGCGGCTCAGTCACTCATGAAAAAAAAACGGTATTTTCATCTCTAGTTGCAAAATATACTATTAAGAACAATCCCACTTCGTGTTACATGCCAAGCACAAGATTCATATAGAACTTAAGAGAAAATTAGTCCAAGACCGTTAAAATCTACAGAGGAAGGGTCTGCTTTCGTTGTCTGACGGTGTGACTGAGAAGAATTTTGCACAATTTAACAATTTTCAAGTAAATCTCGCTTGTAATCGCCAACTAGAATTACCAAATCTACTCTCAATATGTTTCCGGTGGAAATATGCTAAAAAAAGTTGAACATTTGAAATTTACTGTTGCTTACCTACGTCTGTAACCAGTGAAAATGTTCTTTTATTAAAATATTACCTCATGTACAGGGTGTTCACTCTACAGAAAATTTGTTGTTTTTGATTTCTCAAAAAAATTTCATTCTTGGTAAATATTTAAAATCTCCAAGGCAAAGAGTACTGTTGATTTAAATAAGTGGGCTTAGGCCTCCATATCAGCCGATTCGTCACACGGAATTGATTAGGTATTTTTATTTTATTTAGGTGTGCAATTACGAAAATTTTAATGTAAAATTGCTAAGATAATTTTGACTGCGTCTTTATATCTCGAAACTTTTACAATAATATTTATATTTATTACCTATATCTCTGGTTATGGCTTCGATTCGAATCACACCCATAGCAATTTCTCTAGAAGAGATTTCATGGTTTTCTAAAACTTGATTTGATTGATAAGTTATATTTTAATCATTTCTCATATGCTTGCAGCAGTTTAAATTTTACTTTAATATCTGATATGACTGGAAAAGGAATATTTTTGACTAATCTCAAAAGCTCTCTTTTTCCATACTATGCAAATGTCACTAAATATTTATATTTAATAGAATTATTTTTATATCTTTCCTGACGATAATATAATATAAACCAACATATAAATGTTTGGAAAACTTGATTTTTCCTATATTTTGAAGTCAAAGCCAACTATGATTCCCATTTGAAATTTGAGGTTGGGCTTGATATCTTAAAATTTGGTAGTGACAATTTTTTGTTTGAGAGATGTATCTTACTTATTCCATTTTGAAAAGTGCATGTAGAATTTTTAGTGCTTCAAAGAATATTCACAAATAAAAAAGTTATGACACTTTTTCCAAATCTGCCAAATGTCCGTTTTTGAAAACGCTTAGACAAAAATCAAGCTTTAGACACCTTGGTCGGGGTTTCTCTATCTGGTGTAGAAATAGGAGGAACAGCAAAAAATCAAGCGACTTGGGACACCCTGTACATTACCAGTCAATTCTGCTTCTCATTTTTTGCTTTGATGGAAGCATTGTACCAAGAATAAAATTTATGAAAAAACCAATAACAAAGGTTATGAAATATGATGCATATTTGGTGGTTACTGCACATGAAATGGTGAACTTACATCATGTCTGCCAAGAAAATAGGCCGGTGTATAAGTTACATCGGAAACGTTCGTACAGTCTACCTCTAAATGATTAGAAAGAATGTCTCTCAAAATTTCCATCCTAGCTTGGTCGCTGTCTTTTAAAGCTGCAAATTTATTTTCATCATCTTCATATTGGTTCGGATTGATTTCTAAATGGACCTGTAAATTACAACTAAGACGTTCGTACTATTCATGACAGCGTAACAACGCAAGGCATACAGATTCGTTAGTTCGTCAAAACAATGTTTGTGAAACACTAGCAAAATACATTTTTGAAGCGGATGCGTGAATCAAAGAACGAGGTTATGCAACATTTTTGCAAATATTAGGAAAGTGAAACACATATTTTTTTAAATAATTATACGAATTTTAAAAACAATCTTAAGTCGCTGTTACTGTTAGTTACTACTGGTCGTTGTTTTCGAATAGTTCATATTTACAGTAATATTGGACCATATTAGTATGTCACATAATTATGCAACCTAAGTAAAAGAGTCATGACACACTGGTTGCCCATATGCAACATTGGAACCTGACCCGTATGCTGATGAATTAAATAATGCAGTTGATATCACAAAATTCACTTCTTCATTTCACATCACTTCACTTTACCTCATCTCACATTGCTTCTTCCTCTAAATCCTCGTCCTTATCACTCTCTTCTTCATTTTCAGATGAACTACTATCCTCGTTCAAACTTATAATAAATTTATTTCCACTATTTATATGAAATTTGGCAATTTTTAAATAATCATCTTCAATTGTAATCACTTTCTTAACTCTTTTTTCCCTATCTTCCGTGTTCATTTTCGACACTTCATTTTGAATTAACTCTACGCCTTTTTTATCGAATATTCCCTTTTCTGACATTTTTCCTCAATTTACACCTAATTAATTCAATCGGGTTGAAAATACAGAAATATGGCGGTAATCTCAACACTTTGTGGCCATATCTTTCCGCTACAATATGTATAATATACTTCTTCTCATATCTTATTGGGACATTCATACAGTTATCTCGAATAGTCCTTCGCATTGTCAAGAAGAATAATGCTATTTGGTTTTAATTTTGGAATTAGGGTATTTTCAAACCATTCCTCAAATATTTCTCCCTCCATGTTCTCGTGGTAATCTACGTTACAATCTTCCATGTTTTTTTCCGCACAGTTTCAATGCATTATCAACCCATCCATCAACTAATCCACAGTGTAATATAAACAACAGAGTTGTTTATATTACATTATTTTCTAAATTAGGGTCATTAGCTCGTCGCTTCAAAATATTATTGTAAACATTAAGGCCAATTTGTTTCGCTTGCTCGCTCAAATGTAGCCGATTTTGTCCTACTGATTAACTTTGATTTTCTTTATCATGTAATTACTATCACTTTCATTTTCACAAACACAATAAGATGCAGAAGTAGAGGCCTCCCATGGTCGAATTATTTTTAATCAAATACCTTCTTACATTCTTTTCAAAAACACACCAGCAATTAAATTTATCTTATAATATTATACTTACAATATATCAGCACTGCTAGAAAAATTCGGTAACACAATTAAGTGCGTTTCTGAAGTATCCCGGCATGTAAGCTAAACTCCGCCTCGGTCGCGTGCCAACAAAAACAGCAATCACCGTTCTCGCTTTAATGTAAGCGGTGTAAAAGACGGAAGATGTCATGTGGTATACATTTCTCGCCCACATGTTTTGCACCGCACGTCCCTTCACAATATAGGTTTTCGCAACTATACATAGACTCTACATTTGACATAATTGTTACTTAACGGGGAACGTGTATTATCTAATGATTATATAATAGATACAAGATGATTTTCACGTAGGTTGGATAATTATTATTATATGACGCCACAACTGATATGGTCCATTACGCCCTATAATCTTCTAAAATAGGAGGAGGGCGTCACCTTCTCAAAAAAAATTACATTTACAGTGCGAGTCAGTTTCAACATGTCAAACTTTAGGAAACGATTATTTACTGCTCTATTGTATTTGAAAATGATGTGAAGAGTTTTCTTGTACCTGAAGAGTACTTGAAGGAATGGAGTATGCTACACTGCACTGCTTTTAGATAAAGTACATATTACGCCACTGGATTGATAAAAAAATATATTAAGCCTTTTTTTACGTCTACATTCTGTTTAGAACAAAAAAAGGTTTCCTGTGTGCTTTTTGTAGCATGTATCATACAATTGTTTTAGAAACCTACCTGTCTGAATTTTTGCATGAGTAATTATGATCATAGTACTACTTTTTTTTGTGGTGCTTCTATTATCTCGTTTGTTAATATTCGCCCTAACTTATTTATCGATGGAATAGTTCACCGAAAGTTCGTGGATTAACGGACTTAAGCGAATTTGTAAAATTAATGTCACTTGCCATTCATAATGGTTCAGTTTAAAGTCTAAATTCCAGTGTACCGTTAGAAGATGATCGTTAACAATAGAAATGGAGGAATTCCCAACACGCACAACAGAATGATATACCTTGCGTTATTGCGCTTAAAATATTCTGCGTGGACTAACCTGTGAGAAAATGGCTCTTCCCTCGCCACCTTTGACGTTGGCCAATAGCAGACTAGGCGTTTGCCAAGTCTCTTCGGTGCCAAGAACTTGGACTTGTATTGTATATTCTTTGCCATTGTGCTGAATCTCTACAGTAGAAGGTGTCCTTGGGGCTATGGGGCTGGACCCATTTCCACTGCTATTAATTCATAGCAAAAATATAACTGGTGGTCAAGAAACCGAACCCACATTTACTATTATGCTTATAATTTATATTTTTATGGGAAAATACAAGTGTTAAAATAATAATTAACAGATTTTGAGAGCTTGATCCAAGTTAAAATAAGTAACCGAAGCCTTTTCAACATTACTGCCTAAATTATGCAATGTTGAAAAAATCTACTCATAACACATTGTATTAACCAGCGTGTTGATATTTCAGCAGATCACCGACAAATAAATCATAAACCAAAGAATGCAATCCTGGTTGAAGCGTTTGATATAAAACCAAAACTGACGTGATTTTCCACAAAAACCAAAACATCATCTGGAGATGATTGAAAGTCATTTTGGTGTTTTGTGGAAAGCCATGTTAGTGTTAGCCAAAAATGTAGTTGTTTGGGCCACCAGAAGACTATTCTGGAACGATTGTAAATGTGGTATAATTATTTCTTACCTTTGGTTGGAATGATCCGAATCTTTTGAGAATTGTTTTTTCGCGGGTGACGCCTGATAACAGAAAATGTGATGCATCATTTTTACCTGCTTCCATTTGCCGTATGTAAAACGAACCAGTTCGTGTTCACGAACCTAAAACGATTCCCTTAGTACACAATGCTCGGCTATAATGTATAACCGATCTTACCTCGGCTGTGGTGAAAGTATGGAGAACACTGTACAAAAGATCGCTACACAGACACAGCAACTGACCACCGCTTAATAAATATTGTAATAAATGGGATGTCATGTCTGGAGACACAGTACCACAAACAACTACCAGAACCGTTGAACCGTTCCATGCCATTTGGTTCGGGTTTGTGGGCAAGTCGTATACAATATACCTGGAAATAAATATAACCGTTTTTATTTATCTTGTTAAACGTATTTTAAAACGGCGTGATCGAAAATGGTTGACTATGTCGCGATAAATCGTCTTCATTGTTAGCCGTATATGGCTCGTGTAGAAATTCTGATATGGAACTTTTGGACGATTTTATAAGCTAAATAATTTGGTCCACATTCCTTATAAATTAAATGGAATGGTTTGAGTTATAGATTAAATTTCAAATTCGATTAAAATAATTTCATTAAACCCTACTCTATTTACCAGTTCTGCGCCGCTACTGTGCAAAACTTTGTTGACGAAGAAACTTCTTCGCGTGCGCGTGCCGAACAGACGATTCTCGGGGAGCGTTTTAGCGCGGAGAGACAGACGAGTTGGAGCCGCGGTCCAGGGGGATACGTGGCGTTATCTTAAGTTTAGTTTACTATTCTAATGACAGGGGAAAATCCAGTTATAGCTGTAACTTTCCGTAACTGCATGAACACATAGCGGGTATGAACAATTGATCTTTGGCAACAAATAGCCAATTTTCTCGCCAATCATTTTCGATCACACTGAATAATTACTTCTCTTTATTTAATATAGTGGAAAGCGCGGCTTTAACGTTGTCTTTTGCGACAGGGCTGTCTGCGTAGACGAGGATATTAGGCGGCTTCACGCCTTTGTACTTGGTAAATATAGACCCATTACTTTCGAAGTGACCATTTGAATCTAAGACACCACCATTCCTTTCATTGTCTTGTAACTGACTTCTAGATTTTTCAGATTTGTTCGGTTCCTTCTCTTTTAAGTCATTATCGGCTTCCTCACAAACGGCCACACTTTTCACCAGTTTCTTCTCAGAGCTAGTACTTCTTTTGTTTAATATTTTAGTTTCTTTACTTTTTTCTTCTGTACGCTTATCCGAGCTCTTACTTGGTTGTTCAAGATCATTCTTGGACTTAGCTTTTAACTGCGAGGTTTCTTTGTCTTTTTTATGCTGGTGGTGTTCTTTTACTTTGTGTATTTCGTCTTTAGACTCTTTTTGATGATGGTGCTCCCTTACTTTTACATCTTTCCCCTTTTTCATATCCGAATGGTCTTTGACTAGCTTCATGCCGTCTTTTTCTTCCTTACTGTCTTTCCTAGCCTCTTCATCTTTATCTTTTCTGTGGTGGTGGCGATGTTTTTCTTTGTCATCTTTGGCGTCTTTTCCACCATTAACGTCTTTAGCTTTAACTTCTTTATCTGTTCTGCTGATCTTATGCTCATCCTTATTTTTGCTTGTTTCTTTTTCAGATTTTTGTAAGTCAGTTTTTGCGTACTTGTCACTGCTTTTATCTCTTTTATGATCAGAGGACTTATGGCGCCTATAATCACTAGCTCCTACTTCCAAGGTGTTTTTGTCTTCCGATTTCTTACTGTCTTTCTTTATAGGCTTCACCTCGCTGACCGGAACTTTTTTAATATCGTCTGGTTTAGTAGCGCCATTTTCTATTGTAATTTTGGGACTGAAAATGAGAAGGAAAATAACAATCAACTAAATCTAACTAAAGTTATTACGTGGTAGTGTCTCGAATTTTGGAATAGGTTTCTTTCAAACTCTCCACGAATTTTTTCCAGTATACTGGAGCATGTGAATACTTCAAGGTACTTTCCAATGAATATCTGCGATCGTATTTTATTCTTGTAGCAGATCCTTCGATATCAACGGCTAAAATATCAAAAATATGCATATTTAGGTGCAGCCAAATCACCGAAAGGAAAACTGATTGGCAACTAAAAAACTACAATCTACGAAAGATTTATTCTTGACAATCACAAAATCTTATTCTACTTGCACGTGTTGTAGCGGGGACGTCCCATGAGTTCTAATTCCCACGGCAATAATCGTAAGTTTGTCATAGTTGGCTAATCGTAAAGGAGCAGGCGGACGCTTGGCAAATAGGTTGCAGACGGGCCTTTTTTCCAAACTCCAGCTGTCCCCTCGATCATGTACATCTCCTGCTCCTTCGTCGAATCTTTCTGATCTTCTATTGAAGATCAGGATGTTAGTCAGTGCGAGGGTTAACGGATATGAATTGAATTTATAAAAATATGAGTACACCTCTGGACGTTATGTGTGAGATGAGGCCACAATTTGATCTCATGGGAATTAGATCTCGTGGGATTTTCATTCGAGCTTTTAGATCTTGTGAGACTTTTGAATCGGTCTATTCGGAAAGTCGAACAGATATATAGGGTAAACTGGTTGAAATTAGATCTCGTGGGAATTAGATCTTATGGGACTTTCTTCTCGGACTCTTTATATTTCATTGGAATTTGAAATCGGTGTTCTTAAGTACACATCCATGATAAAACACAATCGGAAAGCTGAACAGATATAACAGGGTGATGCGTTAGATCTCGTGGGAAAATAATTTCGGGGATATTTAGATTCAGTGGGAATTAGATCTCATGGGACGCACTCACTGTAGCATGTTGTGATTACTTTCGAGCAAAATATATACTAAATATTGTGGCCTAAGACGAACTGAATATTGTTCAGTATTACATAAAAGTTGCTGTTATTATTTAAAAAAAATCTCTAATTTTAATACTTACTTTCTATTCTTAGGAGTTTGAGTTCGTGATTTATATCGACAGCGCTTTGAGAGTAGCAGTGCACCAGTTTTGTTAATTTATCAATATCAGTCTTTAGAATGGCTTCAAAGTGATCAGTAACTTTCCAAGCTATTAATTCACCAAAATTTTCTACCTAAAATTAAGGACGTGGTAAAATTCTGGGACAGATTTTCAGTCTGGTTATTACCTGCAGTATCTCGGCTGAGTGTTTTACGTAATTCGCTAGCATTGCTTGCACTAAAATATATATGTTTGGAGATTCTATTTTGTGTCTAGTATTATTAAAGAATATGGGAAAGTATCGTGAATCTTTAGGGAAAGTTACCCATTGAGACAGACTAATTTTTTGCTGTAAGAAAATTCCAATTAATTAGTAATTTTATGAGTTTATTGCCTTAAGTAGCAATAAGTAAATTTCATATTAAACATTACTAAAGGGTTCCATAACTTACAGGGAATAGTAGATGATCCATGGATATCGCAGACAATTTTAACGACTGCATTAAAGTAGTGCTAACTTCTAGGTAATTTGCAAGTAATATGAATATTAAATCGACGTTGTTACTATCAGTTGCTACTTTAAAGTACTAAGTACAACTTTTTTTTTTATTTCAGATGTAACGAGACTGGAATTCCGCTTTTGCTCGATGCCTGTAGTGAAGATTGAAAGAGATATGTATAAACCCTGAAAGTCATTTGGGTTTGACGCATGTCCTGCTATCTATTTGTTCTAAAAACATCAAGGATGTTTTTTAAGAGGTGAGGAATGGAAAAGTGGTCTAGATAACGAAAGTTTATTAACTTTGTTGTGTATTTATATAAGGAAAAATTTAAAATGACGTTGTTATGTAATTAAAAAAAATTGTTATCTGTTAATGTACACAAATTAGTTGATTATTAACTAAATTTCTGGAAAAATATATTTTTTTAGTATATTATATAAATATTATTGTAGCATTTTAAACAATTTAAACTTTCAAGTTCTAATGTTATCACCAACTTATTATCTGTAACATTGCTTTATCGCCAAAATATTATCTATGACAATATTGCATTTTTCTACTAATTATAACTAAAATTAAACGACATTGAAGACAGTTTTATATTTTTTTAATGCACCCACCCCTTCTTTTAAATAAATAATTTTACACAACGCAGACACTTTTTTTCTCCTATTCATTTTCTATTTTACTGCGTTTGCAGACTAAAAAAAAACCGTATAAATAATCTCAACAAAATGAATTTGAACGCCATTTTGAATTCTGAAATTTGCAACCAAAACTAGGGTGGGTACTGGGCAGTTTCAAATTCAGCTGGGTCGACAAACCCTAATGCTCCCGTCAATTTTCGATTTTCTCGGACAAAATTATTATCTAGATGAAATTAATAATAAATAACATACAATTCCATATTTTTTATTTATTTCTTTATTACACTATTTAACAGATAGAATACTCACTTAGAGAATAGGAATATACCAAAATAAATCACAGAATTGTACAAGAGAAAATTAACCAAATTGTATACAACATATTAAACAGATTTATAATGTAAAGGAGAGGCAAGAAGAGAACTTTTTATGTTGGTTTTTCCATTGACAAGTAAAATAGATTGCTATGTCAAGATGCTGTCCTGGAAATTTGAAAGTTAAGCATGGTTAAAATATCTCTACAATCAATGTGATATTGCAAAATTTTATAGAGAAAAATTAAGTACGATTTATGTCTGCCATTTTCAAGGCTATTTATCCAGAACTCATTAAGAAAATCAGCATGTGAATAGCCAATAGCAGGATAAGTCCCTTCTACCTTAAACTTAGCGTAAATTAAAAACAGCCGTTAAATTCGCTCCAGATTTTAAGTATATGTATTGCAATTAGGGAACCAAATTATTGAGGTATATTCAAGATGCGATATAACATACGTTGTGTACAAACGTATTAAAGTATTAGGATTTGTAAACTGTGCGGAATTTCTTATAATAAAGTCGAGTATTTTATAACTTTTAGAAACAGTATGGTTAATGTGATCCACAAACGAAGGATTTTTGTCGAATATCACGCCCAAATTACAAAAACTGTCAGGGTGGGAGTGCATGATTGTTTACATTGTAATCAAATATTACAATATTACGTTTGGTTGTAAATGTTATAACATTACATTTAGCTTCGTTTAAAGGCATTTTGTTCCTCATGCACCAGTTATTAATGTTACTGAGGTTATTCTGCAATTCGATTCAGTCATTTTCAGACGTGAGGTTACAATCAATATAGTTTCAATTCGTCTGCTTAGAGAAGGCAATTTAAACTCAGATTTCTACTATGTCATTGACACACAAATTTAAATAGATTGGGCCTAAATTTGATCTTTGTGGAACTCCTGATGTAGCAAGGACTTCATTAGACTTAACACCACAGTATATATCATATTGTTTTCTATCACCAATATACGAGCTGAAAGGAGCGTCAGAGAAACCGAATGTATTAAGCTTTTCTTTAGTATTCTGTGGTTCAATCTATCGAAGGCTTTGAAGAAGTCAGTATACTCCAGAGAAATAAAACTTGCTCTGCGGAATGAGGCCGAACAAGCTGAATTTTTGCAGAGACCTTCGTTTTGATGTTCTAATGAAGCACAAAAAAATCTCATTTGCCTACCCTTGTGCGTCTTGAGATATCGAAGGTCAAAGGTCATGAAAATCGGTTTTCGCAAAAATCTCGCTTCCAGTGCATCTGACGTCGTAAGAACCCATAACAAAACTTACGTAAAATAGTATTCTCTACAAAATTGTTCATATACATTTTTTTCGTACGACCAACTGTTTTTGAGATATAGCATGATAAAGCAGGAGCGCGCATTCGTAATAGGTAATACTGTATTATACTGCAAAGCTATAAATATAAAAGCACTTTTCTTAATCTGTTAGACTGGAAAATTAAATTCCCATTATTAAAACCGTTAAAAATTTGTTTATTTATAAAAAAATATATAATAAATAATAACAAAAAATACATTCTTTTCCACACCACGCCTTATGTTTCCTTGCCTTCCTCCTCGTCTTCGTCGGGTTCCACTAGCACCTCGATCAACACAAAATCTTCGTCAGACGCTTCCTCTATATCTGTTGGCTCTATGTCTGTTGAAAAAACCTCTTCAGGCTCAAGGTCACTGAAGTCTTCGATGTTTTGCAACTCTGTTGACGGGTTCAGGCATGCCTGTCCGTGACATTGACCACAAACTTTGGAGCATGGCAGCCCGACTTTTCTACACCCGCACTGCGCACCACACCCCTTTTTACAATTACAGAATATTGTATTTAATAGTTCGTCTGGAGCAGGTGGCAGTAGTGTTGTTTTCGGCTGTAATATGTCGTTTTTTAAATCCCAACCCCATTCTTCAGATTGTAGATTTTTCCCTAGCCAAATCTGTACTTGGTAGTAGACCCGATAAATATGCTGTCGAGCTGCTTCACTGGTAGGTGGAAGGGATGACAATTTAACAGGTCTATTAAGTCGTGTAGCCTTAATGAATTGGGTGTATCTAAATTATCACTTGGATACGTTGCTCAGTTGTCATCTGCTCCATGACGAAAATAAACATCAAACAACAATGCTCACCAAACAAAAGCGATCAGGCTACTAATGGGAAGGTTATCAGAGAACAAATATGAAAAAGCCACGGCTGCCAACCATCACAGAACAAAATGGCGCCAAATTCAAATTCGTCCCTACTTCCTGGACACCCTTATATTTATAGCTCTGCAGTATAATACAGTATTACCTATTACGAATGCGCGCTCCGGCTTTATCATTCTATATATCGAAAACCGTTGGTCGTACGAAAAAAATGTATATGAATAATTTTGTAGAGAATACTATTTTACGTAAGTTTTGTTATGAGTTCTTACGACGTCAGATGCACTGGAAGCCAGATTTTCGCGAAAACCGATTTTCATGACCTTTGACCTTCGATATCTCAAGACGCACAAGGGTAGGCATATGAGATTTTTTTGTGCTTCATTGGAACATCAAAACGAAGGTCTCTGCAAAAATTCAGCTTGTTCGGCCTCATTCCGCAGATGGCCTTTTTTTACCTTATTTCCCTGGAGTAGTATAAATGCCATCTGTTTGTATATATAGAGGCTTCACCCATAAAATCATCCATAATGGTACATTTTATCAGTTTGAAGCTAAGCGTTTTATGTCAAATTATCGAAAGTTAGTTTCCAGTCGGTATCCATCAAAAACACTTACCTTCGGTACTATAGTACATCCCACTCTGTCTTCGGAACGAAAAAGCAAATTCTCAAAACTCCTAGACTTCTTAGTTTCAAAAATGACACTTTCGTTGCACACTAAAAGGGCATTTTGTGAATTTAAAGTTCCATTTAATTTGTTTTTTAACGAGCCCAACCGCCACCACTGCATTACAGTTGCGTACATGTAGAATATCGTAAAAAACATGATATTTCTTGTGGATATTTAGTAAATAATTCCCCTTAGGTGTCCATTGTTCGTGCCTTGTGGGCTGGAAGAAAATAGGTAATTGTAAATCAAGTTTTTTCTTATAATGTGGACAATTTATCTACTTTAATAAACGTGCGGTAGTCAGTAGGTATGGCATAGCACCATTACACTGCGCCAATGGCTACTGACACTGACTTACTTATGCATTGAATGTTCATAGAGTGTTTAATAGAGGTTTATTACAATATGAACGACTCCTATTCGATCTCTAGGCTTTCATTTTGTACCAGGTTTAATGAATATAAGTGACCCGCTGTAAATATATTAATTATGTAGAAAAAAAATTACAGATTTAGGTCTTTACTAAAACTATTATTCCGCGATTCGTAAATTAAATGATATAAAATCGTTTTATATTGTCTTATTATGCCTATGAAAAGGTACATAATGCTTTATAAGGAAATAAGAAAAACAATAAACAACTAAAATTATTAATTTTTGAGAAATTCAATTGACCCTAACTTGATTTTTTTAAATGGAACACCCCATATATTTTTAAATTAACTTGCAGATAATTTTATAAGTAGTGATGAAACGATTATCACTATACGATTACGATTATTGTTAGGGTAATCGTACGATTACGATTAAAATAATAAAAATGTGTGAAAACTACTGAAAACACTTTATTTTATATAGCAATTATATATTTATTAAGGTAAAAAAATACATAAAAATAATATTTGTTCTATTACAAATTAAACTTAACAATGAAATAACAAATGATAAAATTGTTTTATCATAAAACAAATGATTAAAAATAATAAAATTAATATTGAAAATTAACGCCGACTAAATTTTTTTTTAAAAAACAACATCTGAAGGTTTTCGGGATTCAGTCGATTTCTTTTAGGCGTTTGAATAAGCCCTGCTGTTGAAAATAACCTTTCTGATTGCACAGAAGATGGCTTGTAGGATAGGTACCTGAGAGCCAGTTTTTTAAGTGTTGGAAACGACGTATTTTCATTCCAGTAGCTAAATGCATTTGAAGAGTGACTTTCGTTAGATGATTTCAGATAACCCTCAATTTCCTCTTTAAAACTGCTGACAATAAAATTAGATAGTGGTTCTTCATGTTCAGCTTCATCAATCATTTGTTGACACACATCCCAAATTTTGCATGTGGTGGTAGATTCAATCGTAGAAGGTACACTAACAACTTATGCTGCTTGTTCTGGGGCTATAATTTCCATGGAAGAAAGAAGAAGTTGTTTCGCTTTTGCAACAGTGGCCTGGAGACGAAATACACGGGCCTTATAACGTGGGTCAAGAACAGTCGCTAGAATGTAATTTTCATTTTCTTCGATCTTATTAAAACGCTCACACAGTTGCAGTTTTAGATTATCTGCCATAATCTTAACAGTACCCTCATCTGATTTTTTCTGTACAATTCTAAAAAGGGAGTTTACCAGTGGAATTTCGTCAGCTATCGTAACGTGGTCTTTACTCAATGCCTTTGTAACATCATAAAAATAAGCCAAAATATTTACCACTTGTTCAGCTAGAACCTACTGTTGAATATTTAACTGATGTGGACATTTAAGCTTAAGAAGAGCTGCCTGAATTGCTACACGCTGTTCATTCAGTCTATCTAACATTACATATGTAGCATCCCACCGAGTTGGGACGTCCTGAACGAGAACATGCTGAGTAATATTGTGTTGTTTTTGTGCCTCTTGCAATATTTTTACAGCCTTACATGAATGGCTAAAGTGTCCCACTATTTTTCTTGCAGTGAGTATAAGATCTTTAACATCACTGTCTGCAAATATAGCATCCTGTAATACAAGCTGCAGCGTATGAGCCATGCAGCTTAGGTGATCAATTTGTGGGAAATTTTTCATAGCAGTTGTCATGTTCCGAGCATTATCAGTTATAATTAATTTGATTTTGTCAGTAATTTCCCAATCAGATAATGCAATAAACAAATTATCAGCAATATTGCCTACGGTCTGGGCCTCATCTTCAAACGGCATCACTTCAAGACTAAAATTCTGTGGCACAAAATTGTTATTTAAACCGTGTGCTGTTATGCTCATGAAATCATTTACATTCGAAGATGCATCGCTGCTCCATAAGTCAGTTGTTATGCAAAAATAAGGAATATGGCTTAGTTCGGATTTTACTTTGGCTTTTACTCGACTATACATATCTGGCAATACTGTTTGACACATGTGTGTCCTTGAAACCATTTCGTATTGTGGACAAACTTTCTTAATAAGTCTTTGAAATCTCATTTTATTGACGTGGTCCAAAGGCTCCATGTCCAGACATATTTCTTCAGCTATAAGCCTAGTTATTTCTTTCGCTCTCGGATCATCACAAGAATACTTATACGCCGTTGAAAAAACTTCTGCAATGGTAGCTTGTTTTTTTGGTGGTGGCTCTGATACTGGAATTAAATAAAGCAGGTTATGATATTTTATTATTTCATTTTAAATTTCCATTTTATTCGTTTATTCGCGCTTGAAAAACAAATTTATAGTCACGCGAACGGTGGCAAATTATTAGTGGCACGTTATTTCTTAAGATGACGCCAGGTATCTAAGTACTTAAATTTAAAGTGATATAAAACTTATAAATCGCGCTTTTAATTTGTTTCTGTTGATGTTAAGTTAACCAAAACCAAAAACACACCTGTTCTATATGAAATGCAGAATAATGGTCTAAACAAACGTACAGATTTACATGTCTGCTTGTGTTTATCAAGTCAAAAAAAAAAAATGCATAACCTTGGCTACCTACCTGGAGTAATTTTAGTTTCACCACTTGTTGGATTATTATCATTTATCTTGTCTGCTTCATCTTGATGGAAGCGTTTCACGTGAGCCCACATATTAGACGTTGTATAACCTTTCACCGCTGCATTTTTTCCTCCTCTGGAAATCGCACAGTTGCAATATTTGCATTTTGCTTTGTTTGGGTCATTAGTTATTTTTATAAAATGTCTCCACACATCATTCGTTTCCTGTCTATTTCTTGATGACATTATACAGCGCAATAAAACCCAAATAGAACGAAAAACAGCTAACTCACCATAAAGACTAAAGAGTACTAAGACTTACAATTCTATAATATAATCACACGCACACGCTATGGCGTGTCACCTGACCTTCCAGAAAGTGCAGTGCGCACAAGGTAGTAAGCAGCTCATAGCCGCAGTCGGGAAATACCGCATGTGAAGCACGTAATAATCGTATAAATAATCGTATATTTAATCGACGATTACGATTAATCGGCAAACCTCGATAATCGCAGATTAATCGTATTCGCCATCGTAATCGTTTCATCACTATTCATAAGATTTTATAATAATTTACAGCGTTGGCTCTAAATTTAACAGTTTTTGAGTTACTTTGAATTTAATATGTTGGAATACTTTTATAATCATTTTCTCCTAAAGGGTGCTTATAATCAAACTGTTCATTTTTATTATCACTTCGTGATAGGGTTACCAACTTAGGTCACATTGAAAAGAGTACAAATCAAAAGATACATTATGTATTATAAAAAGAACATTTTTTTATATAACAAAATATCTTTGCTAGGTGTAAATAAACTCAAATAAAAATTCCACCAACTGAAAGTAAAAAAATCACTGGGCTGAAGAAGAAACCACAATGTGTTCAAGAGGTCTTTTTTTAAGAATTTACATTATATATGTTGACCTGCTCATCTGTGAAATAGGTACAGAAAGTTAACTATGTAGATAATACAGTCTGGATAAACTTACAGAAAAGTAAGAGTACTTAATATTTGTATCTCCAAAAGAGTACGGTTGGTAACCTTACTTCGTGTATACTATTTGAGGTTTATAAATAGCAATAGCCAAGGTTTATCTGTTACAGTAATGTGTAGGTAATAACACTGGAGGTTCTATAGGGTCATTTGGTCAATGACCTCCCACATACAAATAAAAAAAATAGAGCTATTCATTTTCTGAAGTTTAAAAATATATCATATATATATTTTTAATATTTTAATATTTCAATTATTCATTTATAGAATTTAAAAATCTTGGGTCAATCCACAACTTGTCCTCAAAGCTAGCTACGAACCTAATTTACAACGAATTAAAGTGAAATAGACTTATACGCGAATCGTCAGAAAGCAAAAGAGACAGAAAACACTGGCGGGGACAATGTCCCTGACACATTTTACGGAAACGGTAACGCACGAAGTTCTCAGTAGAGCAGTCTAAATGCTAACTAGGTACGCGTTGGTCGGTAAATTCTGTCGAGTTGTTTTTTAATGTTTTTATTTGTGAACATTTTATTAGTAAATCTCTACTTGTCGTGAAATTAAGTAAAACAGTGTTTTTGTTGTTTACTATTAAATATGAGTATTGTACAAAATATATTAAAACTGAAAGATGGACATAAGTTGGGTTATGAATCGTAGCAGCGTAGTAGACGCCAGTTTAGAGCTACCTAGAAAATGACGTCACTCGTCGCACTTGCTACTTTTTGGTAAACGTAAATACATAGTGAAATTGTTGTAATTCCCGTCACCATTTTTTAAGTAGCAACAACTAGTCGCATCTGCTACTTTATGGTAAATGTCACTTTGCAGTGAAATAAGTTTGGTTTTTCTCACCCCTATAAGTGACAAATACTTTGAGTAGTGGTGAGAGGTATGTGAAACTTGTCATGTGGTCCAAATGCTACTATCCGACCGACATCATAGATGTCTCTGTGGCGGATAGCGACGTGTGAAGCAAGTACCGAGAGCGGCGACCTCTAGCCCAGGTGGACTAAACTACTGTTATTAAATATGATTTGAACGAAACAACTACTCAGCGGACAAATACCCCGACCTGCATTGGATTATACCTTCAAATCATGATAGATCAGTAGCCAATATCATTTGTCAGTTCTTAACCAGACATAGACCGGTTTCGAACATGCAAGTTGACAATTTTATGCTTTTATTCTGACTTGATGTTTTTTGTAAAATTAAATTTAGTTGATGAGTGTAACAATGAATGAAATTTGCTGAAGAATAACTTTTTTTTAATTTTGGCTTGTACACCTCCAAAAGCACCATTCATTACTGATGCTCCATCGTAACTTTGTGCTATCAATTTTTCAGGACTTTCATTAATTTTCAGACATTCTAACTCTTTTAAAATTACATCTGTCAAATGTTGCGAATAAATTTCCAAAATCTCTCACATACAACACCTTCTAAAATGTATCTAAACACAAAAACTACTTGTACTTCATTGTTCCCTAGTACTTTACGACCATCATTTTTAAGTTGCTAGAGCTGGGTAATCCGATATACTCTATTCATTTCATATGAGCAGATAAAAAATTGTTAACCTGGGCTCGGAAATGTCATTGTTTGATAAAATTTAGATAATACCTACTACATTTAATAATTAAAGGGGTGGATAAATAAAGGTGTTAACTGACATTGTTTCAAAAATTGGAGTACCCTATGCAATAAAGGTGTTGTGACGTTACAACTTATCACCAATGTTTAGTTACGTTTAGGGCTGGATACTTAGATACCAACTGTATAAAGGAGCTAAGAAACAACAGAACTCTGTGTTTCTGATGAATTTTTGTTTCTTATAAATCGAACGAATTTAATCTTTGATGATCATTAATACACTTGTATTACTTGCAACAATTTTCCTAACCGAGTTATTTATCTGTTTCAACGAATAAGGGTCGGTTCCACATCAATCAAATAATTTGTTAAATTGTTAACTTCACTTGTCTGTAACATAACTTTTCGATAAAAGATCGATGAATGCCGAAAAATTATTATTGTTGTTTTACTGCTATTCGACGCCATACTCAATTCGTTCGAATAAGGAAATGTTGACTTAAAAGTTAATATCACTTTATAGTAGGTTTTCAAAGTATAAGTAACTTTGTAGTTATTTAGAACAAGATGGTAAAAATCACTTTAAAGTCCCATCGTTCGTAGAAATAATGTCACTACACAACATTGAAGTTCCAGAAAATGTCCCGACAACGTTACTGGAACTTTAAATAGAACACTCTCAGTTATCACTACTTTGAAGTGATTATTTGGTAACGTTGTGCAGTCTGTGTTACTATCAATTACTACCAATTCTTACTTTTAAGTTGAACATGTTTTAAAGTAACGCAGAGTAGTATCCGCGAAGTTGCACATAACTATATTTTTATATTTGCTTAAAAAATAAATAACTGTTTTGTTATTAATAAAATATTTAGTTTTTTGTATTCATTTATGTGTTAAAATTTAAAACTATGACGGATAAACCTTGCAATTAATGGCATAAACGACGCGACAGTAAAAATTGATCATTTCATTTTAAATACACTTTAGGAGAAAATAATTATAAAAATATTAAAACATATTAAATTCAAAAGAAATAAAAAACTGTTCAATTTAGACCCAACAATGTAATATTATTATGAAAGCTTATGAATTTATCTGTCAGTTGATGTAAAAATATAGAGGTTACTCTATATGAAATTCAGTTTAAAATATAAAATAGAGTTATGGTCAATTCTTAAAAATAAATATAGTTTTTTAGAACACCCAGTATGTTTTTCTGTATTTCTTTTTTGAACATTATGTACCTTTTCTTAAGCATAGTAAGTCCCTAAAACGATTTTATTTCTTTTAATTTACAAATCGCGGGGTAACAGTTTTAGTAAGGACTGAATTTTTTTAATAAATAATTAATATCTTTACAACGATTCACTTTAGACATAGCAAACCGCGTATAATTTTATAGGGAATTTAACAAGGAATCTAAAAATACAGGGTGTTTCAGGTATGCGGTCATTAATTTCTAGGGGTAATTCTACATAAAAAAATATGAAAAAAAGTTCATATAAACATGGGTCCGAAAATCCCTCCTAAGGGCGCTGCGGGCCTCTGAGGGGGGCACCCAAAATTGACATTTTATTTAAATACACAAAAAAGGTTTTCTTGTTGTAACGCCGTAGGACCAACCAGTTTCCAGAAATTTGAACATAACGGGTTCAACCCTATTGGTACTTCTCTGTGTCACGTAATACAGATTTTTTATTTTAAAAAACTGACTGCCTATGGTTTTTATTCTTATTAAATCATTCAGAAGAGCGAGAAATCATTATCCTTATTTTTGAATCCTAGGCAATGCATGCGTTTCTTTATGTTCAAATTTCTGGAAACTGGTTGGTCCTACGGCGTTACAACAAGAAAACCTTTTTTGTGTATTTATAGCCAAGGCATCATATTCCGATGACATTCACAAAAAAATTCACATTAAAAAAATTGTGGGGAGAAGTAAGTCCCCCCTTTCCAATTTTGTGCACCCCTGACTGAATTTACCCTCGGTGAATAAAATTAGATAATGACCTATATTGATATCGAATCACGTGCAAAAACTAGTCACTGTAGCTCAAAGGGTTCCTGAGATATTAAAAAAAAATGTCAATTTTGAGTGCCCCCTTCAGAGGCCCGCAGCGCCCTTAGGTGGGGTTTAGGACCCATGTTTATATGAACTTTCTTCATATTTTTTTATGTAGAATCACCCCTAGAAATTAATGACCGCATACCTGAAACACCCTGTATAATAATATATAGGATCTCGTACTTAAAATAACAAAGTTGTCCAGGAAAAACGAAACATCCTGTAGAGTTTGCAATAATTCTCTAACCCATAGCCCTTAAAAATTAAAAAGTATTTTGTATAAAACAATTTTTTGTATTTCGTCAAATAAACTGTAAGAAATGAATTTCAAATAGTTGGCCTACCCGGGATAATTTAAAATCTGACAATCGAATGGAGATAATAATTTTTATTACATAAATGGGTCAATAATTTGTTATGTAGATCAGTACATGTTTATTCTAATTAATTATAATATTTACCAACGATAATACAATCACACACTACACTGATAATAAAAATTATTTAGCACCAACTGGAAATTTACCTCAAGATTTCGGCACTTCCAGAACGAAACACCCATACAACAAGACGCCAATAGAACCGGCCATTTTTTACATTCATATTATGTTTTGTTTTAAAACATTAATTATAGAAATTCACTTTAAAAGTATACAAAGAAACACATTCCAAAAATATACGTAAATTTTTCCAAAGTTAAACATATAATAATTTATTTATTATTTATGGTATACCATTATGCGTCAAACTGCAGCGATAACCGATCATTTTAATTAATTTGTTTTAGATTGTACCAAGTGACTGGATAAATGTCACCACAATGTTTGTATATTGTTTGTGTTGAATAAATGTTAATATGCAAATGAAATTCAAGATAATAATATAGAGGTATATGTTACAAGTAAAAAAAATAATATACTCAACCGCAAAATTAACCGGACACTAGGTTTTTCAGGAAAATTTCAATTTGAATCAAATTAATTTTAATTGAATCTTCGAAAATTTCACTTTAATAACAAAAAATACATTTTTTTGCAAATTTGAAAAAAAAAATTAAAGAACTACGAAAAAACATGCCTCAATGACAGCTCGCATTCTTTGTATCAAAGCAGCAACCTCATCCTGGGGTATCAGCTCCCATTCATTCAGCAGCGCCTGTTCCAGCTGAAGTACGGTATGGAACTCGCCGTAGTTCCGCCTAATCCTTCTGTCTAAATTGTCCCACATACGCTCTATTGGGTTTAGGTCAAGACTCCTGAGTGGCCACCCTAGTACCTGAATACCAACATCGTGAAGATACTGGCGAGTTATCCGGGCTATGTGCGGTCAAGCATTATCCTGCATTAGGAGAAAATTATCTCATACAAATGGCGTAGAAGATACCACATGCTCTTCTAAACACTCCCTGATGTACCTGTCAGCTATCTCCCAGAAATGTTACAAGGGCTGTACGAGCTTCCAAAGAAATGCCCCCACATACCATCACATCTCCACCATCAAACTGTATTCTAGGAAAAAACCAACACTGGGAATATTGTTGTCCAGGTCGTGTAAACACTCTTTGGCGACGATCAGGTGAATACCTTGTGAAACAAGACATCCGTGAAGAGAACGCATCGCCATTCGTCCATATTCCAATCGGCATGAGTTCGCGCTAATTCCAAGCGCTGTCTGCGATGACCTGCGTCCAAAAGAGGGCCAGTAGCTGGTGCATGAGGTGTTAAATTTTGTTCCTTCAACCTTCTTCGTACGATATCGGATGAAACCAAGGCACCATAAACATCTACCAATCTTCAGGAAGTGTCTGTTTTCGCAAAACTTGGAGTCGAAGAAATCGGTCTTCAACTTAATTTGTTGTTAACAAGAAATAATTCTCGTGATACGTGAAAGTCAAAAAAACTTGAACATCATTTCTTTCATGTGGTTACATGTGTGTATCCATATTAAATCAATATACAGAGCGTTTTCGCAAATTTGCCATAAGAAAACCTAGTGTCCGGTTAATTTTGCGGTTGAGTGTATATTACTACATACGGTCATTTCCTTAATACATTAAGAATGCAAAATTACTTTCTATACAGTAAATGTGTATTTCAAATGATTTATAAACATCATTACAACACTGCGCCAATCGCAGATCGGTTTTGGCTGTTAGTCTTCATCTATGTAGAACAGGTTGTTGTAAAACTTGAACTAAAAGAAAACTTATACTTCCATCTCTTAGCATTAACTTCTTTTCAGATGCCCACTCTCTTAAAGAGTTCCCAGGGATTCCAAGGGAATATTTTTCTTAGGTGGAAATAAACAGTTATTTTTTATCATTTATTGTAACAAAAATACTAATATTTTGGTGTAGAAACGAATGTTCGATATTTTTTTGTTGTCCAGATATCCCAGGTAACTTTTGTTTTTCTTATGGCAGTCATACTAGATTTCTAGTTTTTCAGATTGCGCTTAAAAAGAGCTTTCAAATGATGTAGCCCATGCCGAAGAAAAATTGCTTTTCAAGGGACTAATTAAAGAAAAGTTATCGATTGCTTAGCAAAACAAAATAGTAGGCCATGGAAAATCAAAAAGTTTTATTTTGATTTCATGGATATACCTAATACCAACTATTATAAAAAATAACAGTAGTAATATTAAGGTTACCAGTTTAACATGTTTAAATAATTTAAATTTTCTGTTAAAATACTAAACATAATCGATATCGAGAAAATATTTTAATAACAGCAAATTAACTGTTCAATATGATCTCCATTTAGCTGAATACATTTTTGGCATCTATGCCTAATTGAGTTGATGGCTCCTCTGGGAGTATTGGCATTTATTGTGCCGAAAACGTCCCTAACTCTGTTTTCCAAAATATCGATATTTTCCGAGCTTTCAAAACCATATACTTCATTTTTCACCGTACCCCACAAATATCAATCAGAAGGGGTTATATCAGGTGAGCGGGGAGGCCACAATACTGGTCCTCTATTTGAAATTATGTGGTTACCAACATTTTTCTACAATATCCGTCTAACATTATTATGTGCAGCACAGCCATCTTGGAACCACAATTCGTTTATTTTTTATTTTGTAAAAAGCTGTCTTATCTCGGGTAACTTGATTTCCTAGAGGTTTATGATAGGCTGCTACCGTTAAATTGTTAATAATAATTAAGGAAAGGTTATAGGCAGATCATAGGAGTAGAATAGGAAGAGAAAAGGTAATACCTATCATGCCACTGAATCCAAACCTAGTTTGGAATCTTCTTGTGTGCAGTTACATGCGGATTTTCTGTGGATCTGTGGTGATAATTGTGCTTCTTAAAGACTTCACAATTTAGAGTCGATTTTAAGTACATAGATAATAATTAGTCGCCGTTTGAATGAGCAACTTCCCTTGTTTCTGCCTTTTCAAAAACTTTTGATTTTCCATGGCCTACTATTTTGTTTTGTTAAGCAATGGATAACTTTTCTTAAATTAGTCCCTTGAAAAACAATTTCTCCTGGGCATGTGATACATCATATGAAAGCACTTTTTAAGGGCAATCTGAAAAAAGAAAAATCCAATACGGCTGCCATAAGAAAAACAAACGTTACCTCGGATATCTCGAAAACAAAAAAATTCTCGAGCATTCGTTTCCAGACCAAAATATTAGTCTCCAAATACTGCCCTAATAATGTAAAAGTCTAAAACCTGTCTGACCAAGGGTTACTTGGCTGCAGCCAAAAAAGAGAAATCACAAAATTTTCGTTTTTTTGGAAAATCTCAAAAACAGTTTCAGTTATCCGTGATTTCTTAACGGATTTGGAATCAGCATAAAATATGCTAAAACTTATCCCATTTAACCGACCTTGTAGCTCTTATCGTTTCCGAGATCCTAATGGTGAGCTTCGAATTTGGGACACACGGCATATAAATCATATAGGACAAATTATTTGTACACCCCATTCTGAAATTACACTATTTCAAAGTAAAAAGTCCTATTTGTCAGTTAGGAGATGGCACGTTGAAAATAGTTTAAATGGTCATATCTCTAAATTTACTTTTTGTCAGTTAGGATTCAAATATATAAAGCCGTTCCAGAAATATGGTCGACTACACTTTTAATCAAAAAATCATAAAAACGCCATGTATCTCAAAAACGGTTAACATTCATAGGTAAGTTTGAGGGGTGTTTTGAACTGATCTAAGTGTGCTCTATATCCCATTACTCTGTCGCGTTAAATCTGGGACAGCCTGTATACCTTAATATATATCGTGATATATATCTAAAGAGCACAAAAGAGAACGATCTAAGTCAAAAATCACAAAAATTGTAATACATGTAATTCGTAGTGTTAATTTCTGAATAAATCAACGAGAACCTTCATAAAATAGATCTGTCTGTTAAAATCTATGGATAATAGATCTAAATGCACCTTGATTTATGAATAAACGATGTAACTCCATCAAACCAATAATTGTAATAAAAAATAAATTAGTTTGGGTGGGAGTTAAAGTATACTTCATTATATTATTGCGTATGGGCTATATGTGTCTTCAGTCTAAGAAAAGAAAAACGTAAACATATGTGGAATACTTCATGTAAAATGCATAACGTAAATATGCCAATTAGTGAACGCGATAATGAATTATTAATAAAATACCGTAATAAAATCCATAATAGTTCGTTCAAAATTGAAGAGCTTAGTGGATGAACATGTTATGTTACAAATTGCTAAAATTGAGAAAAAGCACTTTAAAGTTTATTTGCAGCAATACTGAACTCTGTTCATAACATGTTCATCCTCTACAAACAGCCTCTGTGGAAGGTTTATTGAAACGAAAGAAATAGGTATGAACAAATGGGTGCCTAATATGTTCTTCCACACTAAAATCTCAATTTTAGCAATTTGTAACATAACATGTTCATCCACTAAGCTCTTCAATTGACAACGTGGATCTTTAATGAATGCAATAATGAATGAGTTACTAATAATACAATGGCGTGATAATACCCCTAAGAAAAAATATTTTGGCCGTATAAGATATGTTGAAATCAAATTAGGAATCATACATTTGAAATTGGAGCCATGTAAATGCAAACAAAAACGTTTTAAAAAAATAACTGATGAGAAGAAACAAAATTATTCGGAAATTAAACTCATTTTATTAGAAAACAGAAATGTGCAAAATAGACATTTTGCTGGGCTAATTAGTATCCCAGCCAATTAATATAAGCAGACCAAAAAAAGGTAAAAACGTAGCGAACTTACGTTTACATATAAAGGGCGCAGAAAATAAATATAGTGAAATAGATGTATGCCTGCAAAGTACTTTTATTTTTTTAACTAATATGGTAAGTAAACTTAAATATCTTGGAAACAAAAAAATTCAACGCAGTTCATTAAATTTCAATGAAGGGTATTACATTTTCTTTATCTTCAGTGTTCCAATTAATATTCCCGGAGCTATTTTCTTGAAAACTAAAAGAGTTTTGAATTCCGTAAAGGCATTCACTAGAATATATAAATGACTTCAGGTCTGACTAAAAACGGTATTTCTCCAAATTGAGGTATAGATGGTGTTGCGATGCACTGTTCCATTCCAGGAACCTTGAAAATAGGCGCACGTGACAGGACATTAAATCTAAGCAACTTTTATGATGCGGATAATTTTCAAAATCACTGGTTTTCGAGATATTTGAACTTATATATTTTTTTTAAGTAAGAAAAAAAAGCCATAACTTTTTTAAAATAAATTTTCGACGATAGGACTTTTGGGATGTTTGTTTATAGCAAATCAGACTGATTTAGATTGCAACGAAACAAATTCAGTTCAACTTGTCCAGGAAACATCCTGTCCAAAAACTCCCTAACAGCACGTGTATAATGCGAAGGGGATTCATCTTGTTGGAACATCAAATGGTCTTCCAGGTAACGATCATTTTCAATAATATCAACAAGTTATGGATGGAAAAGATCTTTCAGTAATTTCAAATACATTTTACCTGTCAGATTACAATAAAGAAAAATGGGTCCAACCAGACGGTCTTCAACAATAGCGGCCCAGACATTCAATTTTTGTGGAGTTTGAGTACGGACTTCGTGAAAGATTCTTGGATTACCATCCGATCAATAGCGACAGTTATGACGATTTACAGATGAGTTTAAGAACGTACACTCGCCAGAAAAACAAAAGTTAAAAATAATATTACTATCACCAGGTATTCGTGCAGTCTTAAGTTCGCAAAACTCCTGTGGCCGATCAAAATCACCCTCATTCAATTCGTCTACTAAATTAATTTTGTAAGGATGAAATTTATGTTTCAGGATAGGCGAACAGTCGTTCCACCGATGTTAGTAACAGTAACCAACTTCTTCGTGTTCAAAGTTGGGTCTACAGGAATTTGTCCTAAAACTGCAACCTACCGATACAGTTTCTAGGAACTTCTTCTCTAACTCCAAAAGGCATTTTCTATTCACCACCGAATGTTCATTGCATAAATTTGCTGTACGGTTGCCATATTCATTATTTTGTAAAAAAAAGGGCGATTATTTCAACAACTGTTGACAATTAAACTTCTAATAATCCAGTCACTTAAGCCAAAAAAGAGGGTCAACCTCGGAATGAGAGATAATAAGCTGTAAACTTGTATAAACCTTTATTTTGGCATTCTAAAAGTTGTCTCAAAAGTCTCATAAAATCTCGTGTCCGCGTCTTAAGATATTCAAGGTCAAAGGTCACAAAAATCGGGTTTTTGCAAATATCTCGCTTCCTATGGTTTTAATGCCATTTACGTTTATTATAAAAATTGTATAGAATACAATTCTCTACAACTTTTGTTCCAAACATTTTTTTATATACTCAACCATTTTTGAGATAGAGGGCGGAGAGCGGCGCTTACCTATTCACAGCATAATGCAAGGTCGACCGTAAGTCCCGGTAAATAATACGCCGTATAAAGTTTATAAATCATTAAAAAATGTATAATTATGAATAATTTGCATTGTTTATTAATTAATACATTATATTTAGTAATATTTTTCATTTATCGAATATATATTTGTTTAATATTACTTACCTCGGGGTTGCAATGTTCTTTAGCTTGTGGCCAGTGTAATGAGCAAGCGTGCCTCAATTCTTCACCGTATCAAAGCGATCTCGATGAAGATAGTACATTTGACCCCGAAATTCTCGAAGATCTAGAGACAAATATCCTTGACAACGAAAATGATGATATTGAATTGGAAATTTTCGAGCGACCGGAAGACGATGATGAAGAAGAAGAAGAAAATTAAGACTCAAGTCCTTCTAATTATAAAAGTTTTTGAAAAACTTCCCCACATTTGAACTTCAACTGTAATAAATATATGAAAAAGTATTTCTAAATAAAGATATAATTAAAATTTATTTACTCTATTCTTTTTCTACTTAAAATATAATTAACATATATATTAGAATATAATTAAAATATACCTACTTAAAGTATTCCACTCAACAATTTCTTGATTACATGGAAAGGTAAGTAATATTAAACAAATATATATTCAATAAATGAAAAATATCATTAAATATAATGTATTAATTAATAAGCAATGCAAATTATTCATAGTTATATATTTTTTTAATGATTTATAGACTTTATACGGCGTATTATTTACCGGGAGTTACGGTTGACCTTGCATTATGCTGTGAATAGGTAAGCGCGGCGCGCTCTCCGCCCTCTATCTCAAAACCGGTAGAGTATATAAAAAAAATTTTAGGGATAAAAGTTGTAGAGAATTTTATTCTCTACAATTTTTATAATAAATGCAAATGGCATTAAAACCATAGGAAGCGAGATATTTGCAAAAAACCGATTTCTGTGACCTTTGACCTTGAATATCTTAAGACGCGGTGTGACTGGACTATAATCAGAATTCCGAATTAGCTACATTGTGATTGTGACTTAACTGAAGATAAGTTGACGTGTCTGTGTGTCTTTTAAAAAATCAATTTAAACTACCCGAAAATCTGTCGGTTTCGTGTTCAACGACTCACCTTTATACCCAGATGTATATCGTCTGATATTATCGTAATCTGATTTTAACATAAATTTTCATAATTCAAATTATTTTTTTTCTCCGAAAAAAATTATGTAACCATAATTTCTGGTGTTATATTTGTAAAAAATTTGCTCCTACAAATGGCACTATCACAAATGAGGGTTGTCATTTAACAAACTTCTCGATGACAAAATTTTTTTATACCTACGTGAATCAATAGAAAAATGTATTTAAAAATCGGCATTGCTATACATATATTAAAAGGGCTAATCGAACCAGTGTTTGTAAGGCAATTTTTCAAAATTTATTTCTTCCATACGGTTTGGTCAAATTACACCAAATTTGGAGCATCAGTAGTTGAAAGTGTACTAGAGGGTACATGTATATCTATTTTATTTAATATTCACTTTATGTAGAGAAAGTTTATACTGTAAATATAAGTGAAATTTGGACGTGATTAGCTCCTGAATTATGATATAAATCGGTAAAATTCGAGGTAAAATTCATACATGTCGTCTAGAATGAATTTTCATAATTATGCTCAGCAAGTTTCAAACTTTTATTCCGTACCATTTGGTTAAAATGAATTTTCTAAACAAGCATCTTTGTCACTACAAATATAGCAAATAAGTGTTACCTCTATCGGGAATCGCACCTCAATGAAGACGGTGAATAAAACGTCCAGTGAAGGTATAGTCAAGAGCAAAATTATTCAGCGGCGCATGTATAAAAACTTTCTAGAGTGACACAGCTATTCGAAGCTTTTTCCCGACTAGGCCCCTTAATAATTTACTTTCCAATGAATGATAGCTGTATGTGGTCAATTTATCTTGATAACATTTCTATTTATCTCTTTTATTTATAATGTGATTAATATGATCCAAAAACAAAATTACATGGTTCGGTACTAAGTTTTTTTGGTTATCAGAAAAAACAAAAGACTGTCAATAGAAAAAGATACAAGGTGTCCCTGTTTTAAACCAACAAACTGTAAAAATTGATTGGAAATGTGATTTTAAGAAAAAAAAGTTCCTATGAACCTATGCCCGCAAAAGCTTTATAACCGAGTTACAGGGTGTTAAAGTTTAATTCTTTTTAAGGTTTTCACTTATATCTTGGAGGGAATGGTTACTATCGACTCCCAATTTGGTGCTGTTAGTAACAGTACCTGGCCCAATAAAAACAGTGAATACAATTATAATTTATTCACTAGCGGCGTACAGAGGGGTAAGCGAAGACCCTATTTGAACTAGAATTTCGACGCCAATGCATTTATGTTAAATGCTCCAATAATTTTTCATTCCCTTGTCAATTTTATATAAAAAAAGGGGCTCTTGTAAAAACTTCATAAGTTTGTTAGATTTTGAGTAAAAAATTCATTATTACTTGGATGCATCCACAAGCTGCAGATGAAAATTCCTGATAAAGAAAATGTTTTATTCGAAAAGCTATCAAACAACAAAGTTTAAGTATCTTGTCCTTTTCTCGTCTTTCACCAAGTTAATGGCAACTAACTGAATTGAAATATAAGTCAATGGCGTGGAGAAGGAGAGGTCTTAAAAGAAAAAAATTAACACCCTGTATATCGGTTATAAAGCTTTTACGGGTATAGTTTTATAAGAACTTTTTTCATCAATCATATTCTCTATCAAGAGTTATAGTTTGTCGACTTAAAACTGGGACACCCTGTATATACATAAATTGTATTTTTTTAAATTGAACACCCTATATATTTTCAATTTGTTGGATGGCATATTTTATTCTGATTTCAGTGATATAGCACACTTTATACTTTCAACCAGTAGTTTCCCGATTTATTCGCAAAAATGTAAAATATTTATTGCATGATATATGTAGTGTGCTGTGGAAACAAAATGATACTAATTTTTGACATATAAACAGATAATAATAATTAAGCACGTCAATGTGACGAAGAGCTTTTTGTGCTTTTTGTAGTTATTTCAATCAAGTTAATTATTACTTTCACAATGGTATTTCGTCAGTTTAGTGTTCAAGAATTGAGTGTCATGCTTCAAACATACTTCTTGAACACTAAACTGACGGAAATACCATTGCGAAAATAATAATCAACTTGAATGATATAACTACAAAAAGCACAATAAAAAAACTCCTAGTAATCCAGTCACTTAAGCCAAAAAAAGAGGGTCAACCTCGGAATGAGAGATAATAAGCTGTAAACTTGTATAAACCTTTATGTTGGCGTTCTAAAAGTTGTCTCAAAAGTCTCATAAAATCTCGTGTCCGCGTCTTAAGGGGCCTAGTCGGGAAAAACCTTCGGATAGCTGTGTCACTCTCTAGAAAGTTTTTGTACATGCGCCGCTGAATAATTTTACTCTTGACTGTACCTTCACTGGACGTTTTATTCACCGACTTCATTGAGGTGCGATTCCCGATAGAGGTAACACTTCCTTGCTCCATTTGTAGTGACAAAGATACTTATTTAGAAAATTCATTTTAACCAAACCGTACGGAATAAAGGTTTGAAACTTGCTGAGCATAATTATGAAGATTCATTCTAGAAGACATGTATGAGTTTTACCTCGAATTTTACCGATTGATATCATAATTCAGGAGCTAATCTCGTTCAAATTTCACTTATATTTACAGTATAAATTTTCCCTACATAAAATGAAAATTAATTAAAATAGATATACATGTACTCTCTAGTACACTTTCAACTACTGATCCTCCAAATTTGGTGTAATTTGACCAAACCGTATGGAAGAAATAAATTTTGAAAAATTACCTTACAAACACTGGTTCGATTAGTCCTCTTAAGATATTCAATGTCAAAGGTCACAAAAATTGGTTTCTTGCAAATATCTCGCTTCCTATGGTTTTAATGCCATTTGCATTTATTACAAAAACTGTAGAGAATAAAATTCTCTACAACTTTTGTTGCAAACATTTTTTTATATACTCAACCGTTTTTGAGATAGAGGGCGGAGAACGTGCCGCGCTTATCTATTCACAGCATAATGCAAGGTCAGCCGTAAGTCGCGGTAAATAATACACCGTATAAAGTCTATAAATCATTAAAAAATATATAATTATGAATAATTTGCATTGTTTATTAATTAATACATTATATTTAATAATATTTTTCATTTATCGAATATGTATTTGTTTAATATTACTTACCTTTCCGTGTAATCAACTGCAAGAATGGTTGTGGTTCACGCTGCGGATGCAGGAAATCGGGGTTGCAATGTTCTTTAGCTTGTGGCTAGTGTAATGGGCAAGCGTGCTTCAGTGCTTCACCGTATCAAAGCGATCTCGATGATGATAGTACATTTGACCCCGAAATTCTCGAAGATCCTTGACAACGAAAATGATGATATTGAATAGGAAATTTTCGAGCGACCGGAAGACGATGATGAAGAAAAGAAGACTCAAGTCCTTCTAATTATAAAAGTTTTTGGAAAACTTCCCCACAACTGTAATAAATATATGAAAAAGTATTTCTAAATGAAGATATAATTAAAATGTATTTACTCTATTCTTTTTCTACTTAAAATATAATTAACATATATATTAGAATATAATTAAAATATACTTAAAGTATTCCACTCAACAATTTTTTGATTACACGGAAAGGTAAGTATATTAAACAAATATATATTCGATAAATGAAAAATGTCATTAAATATAATGTATTAATTAATAACAATGCAAATTATTCGTAATTATATATTTTTTAATGATTTATAGACTTTATAAGGCGTATTATTTACCGGGACTTACGGTTGACCTTGCATTATGCTGTGAATAGGTAAGCGCGGCGCGCTCTTCGCCCTCTATCTCAAAAACAGTTAAGTATTTAAAAAAAAATCTTTGGGACACAAGTTGTAGAGAATTTTATTTTCTACAATTTTTATAAATGCAAATGGCATTAAAACCATAGGAAGCGAGATATTTGCAAATAACCGATTTTTGTGATCTTTGACCTTGAATATCTTAAGACGCGGACATGAGATTTTATGAGACTTTTGAGACAACTTTTAAAACGCCAAAATAAAGATTTATACAAGATTACAGCTTATTATCTCTCATTCCGAGGTGAAACCTCTAATGTGACTGGCCTATAGTCATATTGACGTGCTTAATTATTGCCTGTTTATATATAAAAAGTTAGTATCATTTTGTTTCCACGGCACACGATATCATGAAATAAATGTTTTGCATTTTTTGCAAATAAATCAATCGGAAACTACTGGATGAAAGTATAAAGTGTGCTATATCACTGAAATCAAAATAAATATAAATATATACTATCCAATTAATTAAAAATATACAGGGTGTTCTATTTAAAAAATACGAGTTATGTATATATCTTTTTCTATTGACAGACTTTTGCTTTTTCTTATGAAAGAAAAAACTTAGTAACGGACCCTATAATTTGGTTTTTGGTTCATATTAATAACTAAATATGAAAAGTTATATCTGATCGAAATGTTATCAAGATAAAATGACCACACTGTACGTCTCCCGGACGGTGACCTTTGATGGAAGTGTTGCAGCAAATTGTTGAGGGCGGGACTAGAAATCATATCAACAATAATTAATTTAATCATTTTCAAACATGGACAAATCTGTGCTTTAAATAACCACATCCGCTACTGATGATGCAGTCAGCGAAAATATTGATCTTTATAAATCGAGCAGATAATTAAATGCAGCAATTAGTGTTAAGTTAATCACGCGTGTAGATTTTTGTGTGTAGGCTACGGAAAAAAAGGGCAAATGTCTTAATGGCGGTTGCTATGCCACAGAAACCAGCCAAAGAAACGTTACATTTAGTTTATAATCTTTATACGATATTTACAATAATAAAATAATTATTATATTCGACTTATGAACTAAATTATATACAACATTGTACAGTATTGTTTTAATAACTTCCATGGTGACAACACTGATAATATATCAGTGAATTTATAACAAATAGCAATAAATAATAATCCAGTGAACGGTAATTATCTATATTTTTACAAAGAGGACAATAATAATAATGGTATTAAATAAAGACTATAAATAGAAATAAAGAGTACAGGAAGGCCTTGCTTCACACTGACCACGGATAACTATTCAGACAACCGTAGGTAAGCAGACAGATAAATATAAATGTTGCAGACCGTGACTTCTGTGCGAGTTTCGTTATTACAAGCTGAATTTCATATAAAATGAATGGTGTTTTAACATCTGTAGTCAAAAATGCGATTTTTTGATACATTTGTCAGAAAAAGCTTTGTATGTAGAGTAAATATTTTTTTTATAACTTTCAAATATTTTATTACACATTGGAGCTTACAAGAGAACGAAACTAAAAACGGCAATATTTCGGTCTGATATGCTTCAAAATCTAAGTTTGACAAATTTTTGCGTTTCCCTCCTATCTCCGAAACGAAAGCCCAAATAAAAATTTTGTACTATTAAGAAAAGTTTACTTTATCCGTTCTGACAAAAAAAAAATATACAATTAAATGCAATACGATGCAAATTTCCTATGACCTGTCATGTATTAGGCGTCCTCACCTCAACAACATTGCATTTCACTTTTCCTCATCGCTGTTGCGCTTTGACAATCGACACTAATACAAGATGTGGTCGGAAATAAATACATAGGTAATATATTTATACAAAGTAATAATACATTTAAGTACACCTAAGCATGCTAAATTAATTATTACTAATTACTAAGCCTGGCCAAGCGATGGTAGATTCAGGGTCGGGCGCAATACCAATGCCATCGCGCGCTTGTTTACGATGACGATGACACGACACACTTCAGTTGTTATCTGTCGGTCGATGCATAGAGTACTAATAAATAATAAATAATGTTGAGCGTAAAGAGTAGAAAACGACCGTACGCTGATAAAGTGAATAAATTTATCGGTGAATTTCCGGATTTATTCTATGATGGATGTAAAATAATTTGTAAAGTTTGTGATCAAGACTTAATGTGCTAGAATAAATACGGCTGCAAAATTCATGTCAATAGTAACCGGCATAAAAATAAGAAAAAAAATGGCGTGTCTTCTTTGGAACCTCGGTTTATGTTTGATTTACTGTTAATGCTGATTGCCTGTGATGTTCCCCTGCGCATATTGGATAAACCAGCATTTCGGGAGTTCTGGAATAAATACAATCCCCAGGTGAATTTACCAAGTCGTTCATCGTTACGTAGATATGTACCAAGTGTTTGCAAAGACATCGTAAATAGGATTAAATGTGCATTAAAAAATACACGGCTGTGATTATGTGTTGACGAGACGACAGATTGTAAAAACAAATCTATTTTAAATGTTATAGTACGTGTACTCGACCCTGTTAAACCAACATTTTCACTTTTACTAGCTAGCAAAAGACTAACTGCGTGTACTGGCGAAACAATTACGCTTGTGATGTTTGAGACTTTCGAAAAATTTGAACTGTCAACAAGTCAAGTGTTGACGTTTGTGACCGACGGTACTGCGACAATGCGTTTGGTGAGCCGTTTTCTTCAAAGAGACGATTGTAGGTTTTTGCATGTTCCGTGTAAAGTGCATGCGTTCCATCTTGTAGCAGAAACGATTCGAAAATGTTTTCCAGAGGTAGATGCATTAATAGCAAATACAAAAAAATATATTTCTCAAATCTCCTAAACGGCTTCGAGCATTTCACACACTGTGTCCTGGTATTCCGGAACCACCAGAGTCGATTCTTACACGATGGGAAACGTGGTTGAAGGCAGCTTTTTATTATGCTGAATATTTTCAACAAATAAAATCTGTGATACTACAGTTCAACCATAACGAGGCTGCAGCTATTAAGGAAAGCCAGACAAGCTTTCAAGATGTTTCCCTTGAAACAGATTTTAAAACTATTTATAACAATTATAGAGGACTACACGACGCAATAGAAAAATTGCAAAATACTTCGTTGTCGTTAGTGGAATCGCTGAAAATAGTGGACGACGTAAATACACAGCCACAGACTATAAATGACGCAAAAAATAAGCCCGTTATTGAAAAATTCGAGAGTGTATTACGGAAAGATCCTGATTTTACCAAATTAAGACAAATTTGTGATGGTGCATCTACAGATGCGTTAAATGAGTTCACAGAGTGTTTTACTTAGGCCTGTATTATTTCCGTAGATGTCGAACGGTCTTTTTTCAAAATACAAACACATTTTTTTCACCACAGCGAAGATCGCTTACTGAGACAACTGTAGAAACATATCTGATGCTACACAGTTATTATAGAAGTGCTCCAGTTTGTGATAACAACAACCAAGTTACTTCATAAATCTGCTTAAGAAGGTGAGTTTTGTACATATTTTTGTAAGTGAACCAGTATCAATAAAATTTATTTCCTTTTATTTTATTTATTTATTTATTATTAGTTATCAGTTAGATATACAATGTACATGTGTGAACGTCATTTAACAGTTTAATAATAATGTGCAGCACTAAGCTTACAAAATATAAGGAAATACATAAAAAAGAATTTAAAGCGAACGAAATAGTACAAAAACATACATCACAATATATAAAATATTTTTGTTTTTATTATTGTACTTATTCAAGTATTATGATATGATGCATTCCCAGTACGTCTCTGTAGGATTAATGACCTTGGCCAGGCTTACTAATTACCTACTAGTACTTATTATTACTAATTTTACCACGCATTTAGATACCACCTGAAGATATTCACGTGGAAAGCAGATATTATGTACTTACTAGTCGACGATAAAATAAATATTCAATTAAATTAAACTAAATTATCATTATATTAACATAGAATCTTTGGCGGTCTTACATGTAATTGTAATGCCGGAAAATTATTCTTCAAATTGTGTAAGGCTTCTTACAAAAAGAAAATGATCTCTTATAAAACAAGGAAGAAATATTGAAATACCTAAACAAAATATATGATTTGCAAAATGTAGCTCACTTTTTTATTTATTTCATATAGAAATTTATTAGACACATTACGCGGTCATAATAATTTTAAAACTTAAGATCATCCCCTAAACAAATAAAAATGTTCGCCAGAAAAATTTTACAATCATAGCCTGAAATTATAAAATTTATAATGGTGGCACATCAGGGTTCCCACCAACATTGGAATTTTGAATTCCCTGACTTTCCAGGACCAAAATCTTAATTTTCCAGGACCAAAATATGAATATTTATCACATTTTAATAAAATCTGTATACAAGTAGATTAGATGTATCTACTTATCAAAATTTGTTTCAGATCAGCATGGAAAAAATATGAGACTGTTAAAGTAACTTTTATCGTTATATTGTTTATAAGAATTTATTTTAAATATTAGAGTTAAAATTCTACCTATATTTTTAAAAAAATACACGGAAATTCATCTAGCTATATTAATAAGATATGACAAAACACGTAAAATTAAGACTCAAACATTACCTACCTTACCTGAACACAATATTATACAGGGTGAGTCAGTTTTTTGTAGACAAACTTTAACAGGAGATAGAACACATGTTTTTAAAAAGAAAAGTTCCTATAAACATATGTCGCAGAACGCTTCGTTTCCGAGATACAGGGTGTTGAATATAATTTTTTCTTCTCGAATTTTCATTATAACTTATAAACTAATGCTTAGATTTTTTCCATGTTTGGGGGATAATGCCTATTAATTAAGGGGCATAAAACAAGCGATAAGAATGTTCAAAAACTTGCACAGTGGCGGAGTGGAGGGGGTGCTCAACCCCTTTTCTAAACAGAACTTCTACACCAATGGCTATTTTTTAAAAAAACTGTTATTTTCATTATCTACATACAGTTTAACAAAAATAATGTCTCTTCTTCTGTTTCGAAATTCTTGTGCGTTTCCGAGTTATTTTGATTTTTAGTGTTTGATGTGGTATTAAATTAAGTAATTTATTTATTATCAATTATCGGCTAAATATTTAATTCTTACAACGAGACCTACCTAAATATGGTTTGTTAAGGATTCTAAAAAGCCGAAATCTCTTATTCTTTATCTCTTTCCATGTAGTCAAAATAAATATTTGTTATATCAAGCCATACTCAAATACAATACATACAAATACATACTCAAAAAAATTCGAGAAAAAAAAATTATATTCAACACCCTGTATCTCACAAACGAAGCGTTCTACGACATATGTTTATAGGAACTTTTCTTTTTAAAAACATGTGTTCTATCTCCTGTTAAAGTTTGTCTACAAAAAACTGACTCACCCTGAATAAATTACTTAATTTAATACCACATCAAACACTAAAAATCAAAATAACTCGGAAACGCACAGGAATTTCGAAAGAGAAAATGGGACATTATTTTTGTTAAACTGTATGTAGATAATGAAAATAAGTTTTTTTAAAAAAATAGTCATTGGTGTAGAAGTTCTGTTTAAGAAAGGGGTTGAGCACCCCCTCCACTCCGCCACTGTGCAAGTTTTTGAACATTCTTATCGCTTGTTTTATGCCCCTTAATTAATAGGCATTATCCCCCAAACATGGAAAAAATCTAAGCATTCGTTTATAAGTTATTATGAAAATTCGAGAGAAAAAAATTATATTCAACACCCTGTATCTCGGAAACGAAGCGTTCTACGACATATGTTTATAGGAACTTTTCTTTTTAAAAACATGTGTTCTATCTCCTGTTAAAGTTTGTCTACAAAAAAACTGACTCACCCTGTATAGGTATCTAAGATAAAAAAATATTAAACATAAATATATTTTACTATTATTTCTGCTCTGACAATTATTGAAAATATTATTTTGGGTATTTAGCAAATAACTTTCATACAAATTATCTAGTATTGAATATAATACTGTGGATCTATTCTGATCAACCTGGTATAGTAAAAAAGTAAATAAATGACATCATCATAAATAAAGAATTAATTCTTTATTTATATTTCTATTATTTAATAATTTATTTTTATCAGGAAATTGCGTGTTCTATCACATAATAAAGTGCTCTCTAGGTAAGGCTAGAGATCTGCTATAAGATATTTTTTTCGAAATTGACAGGATTCAGAGTGATGTCATTTATTTACTTTGTTACTATACTAGCTTGATTAGAAAATATCAACGGTATTGTATTCAATACTAGATATTTGCATGAAAGTTATCAGCTAAATACTCAAAATAATATTTTCAATAAGTGCATATAAATCTTCTATCCAAAGAGTAATTTTAGATTCAAAGCAAATCAGATATTATTCTTTAATGTTTCTATTCTAGCTTCAATTTCTTTAACTTCACTATTTAAAATTATACCAATTTTCTGTTTTTTTAACTATAGCTCTTTAATTTCAGTTTCCAAGTTTCTTTTCTGAGCAATTTTCTTCATTTCCAAATTTTGTTGTTTTTTTTATCCTCAAGAGATTCCTTGTATTTCTTATTTGAATGTCTACAGTAAGTCATCATTTTATTATCAATTACAAATTCCGAAGCTCCTCCGCATAGTAAGATGTTGTCATACACTAACCGTTGTGCGATTATTGATTTTTCTTGTAAGTTTTCCACTAGCAACTGTTTATTAATTGAAAAACCACTCTCGACGAAAGTATTTCCATGAGAAAATATTAAAATTAGTTGCATCACACTATAAACATCTTTGAATTTTGTTTCATTTTTGAGTTTAGTACTATAAAATGTACCAAGTCTTTCATTATTTTTTATAATCTTTAAAATTTCCCATTCTGACAAACTGTTTAAATTGATTTTAAGCATTTTCAGCTACTTGAGAACAGATAATATTTTTGCTATAAAAAGTCTCTAATACTGTATCCATTCTACTTTCAGCCACATTCGATTTAGTTTCAATAATACTGGGCATGATATTCCTTTAACCATTTCATATTTCAGTCCCCCTCTTTCTATAATTTTTAAAACAGTAGCTTTAAGAAAATGTTGACATTCTTTCAAAAAAAATGTATTTTTCTTTTTTCAGTAACTTTAGATTTATTAAGGAATTTTTTCGTTGCGAATCCTATATGTAGTTCCTTTACTGGAAGAAATATGGATATGTTTTTCAAATCAATTTTGGCAATTTTATTCAAATTATTGGGAATATCCCTCTCGTTTATAAATTCTTGTAGTAAATTCACCAACAAAATACTCAGCGCTGAGTATATAAAAGGAGCCAAAGGTGCATCACTTTGAAATTTGATTAAAAATGGTTCAAGAGTTGATGCAACCATACCAAAAAAAAGCAATTTTTGCAGGTAGTAAAGGATCACTTAAACCTTTTATCACATTTTGGGCTGAGGTTGAGTGTGGTAATTTTACAGATGGGTCATTCACATATTTTTTTATATTATCAAAAATATCTAAAGCTCTATTTGCTGCTTCTGACCCATCCACCCAACGTGTTTAACAAAATTTTAAAGGTGTTGTTTTAGTTATACCTAAAATTAAATGCACTGTATAAAACAATTACAAAATTATAATAAAATCAAACCTACAAAATCGGACCTTCTGGTTGGTGCATCTTTGAATATCCAATAAATTCCTGACAGAAAACTATTTACAGCCCAACCACTGGCTTTGTGTCCAGAGTGAAGAGAGCCATGCACAACGTGTAAATCACATGACCCAAGATCAATCAATGACGAATTATTTCCTAAATGTTCCTTAATCAATCTATAGAACTTCCAATTGACATTAGGCCCATCCATTGAAATTTGAAGTATTCTATTAGAGTTCACTCCCGATATCTCAATTCCATTTAAAAAATGTTTCAATAAATTTTCAGCACTAAGCCTTCCATTTAAAAAAAACAGACGTGAGATATCTTGTTTCTACTATTTTGTTAATGTCATTGAAGTATCTAATACATATATCCATCTGCCCTTTTTGCGAAATTTTGTTGAGAGATTCGTCAAAACAGATTACTAAATGTGACAAATCTTTTAAATGTATTTGAAATTTATCAGAAAAATATTCGGCTAAGCCAAATGTATATAAGTATGAAGCTTTCGTTGATCCCAATTTCATATTTTTGGCTATTTCAGAATCAGTAAACATTTTTTTGGAACAAAGGTATACTTTTATTAACACTGTTCATTGAAAAATCGGTTTCAATCATATGTAATGTCCATAAAATTACAGCTTTCAGTACTGCCGGGTTAAAAGTGAAAAAAAGATTGTTCTTCCTTATCCTTATTCGCAGATGGAGACGACAAGTGATTTAAATTAGAGGTACTTCTGTGGTTATTATTATTTTCTTTTAAAACGTCTGAACCAAATGAAGTCAACATAGTTTCAATTTGTTTTTTTTTCTTTTTTTGAAACTGGTAACCTTTAAATTACCACTTAAAATACTTATTTTTTGTTTGTGCCCCGAGGATTTTAAATGACTAACAATAGCTTGTCGTCCCATATTGCTCAAACTTATATTTTTCATGCAAATTTTGCACCGGAATTTTGTATTATCATGAATAACTGACGATATTATTTCAGCCCAGCTGGAATTTGTTTTTACGTCGACCCATGACTCTTTAAAATATGTTCTTTTTACCATTTTGAGCTAAAATATTCGTTAACTGTAACAGCAAGTAAAATCGAAAATACAGATTTACTCACCATCTTGAATGTTGAATGTAATGCACCCGTCAACACAAAACCAATGTTGTACCTATTAATATATTTTTTACACCTATTTTTTATATATGTAAATATCTTGCAGGGCCGATTTAGAAATTTTTTACCAAAATATATAAAATTCAAATCTTATTATAGATAATTTTTGTACAGCAGAAAAAAGTATTTTATGTGATGACTGAAATTCCAGGATTTTACTGAAATTTCTTGAATTCCCTGAGTTTTCCAGGTCTCCATGACCACTTTTTGGATTCCCTGACTTTTCCAGGTTTCCAAGTTTCTCCAGGTTGGTGGGAACCCTGCACATTTATAACGTGACACCACATTTCATCTGTGAAACCTATGTGTATACAGGGTATCTCACCAGGAACTGCATTCAGGGTTGCGACGATTTAAATCAATTTGATTTAAATCGTGATTTAAATCATGATTTAAATCAACTGATTTTTTAAATTTAAATCATGATTTAAATCAAGTTGTGTAAAGCCAGTAAATCGAACTTCAGAAAATTCAAATAAAATGTATAGTTTATTTAAAAGCTAGATACAAATTAAACTTAAAAAAAATTCAAATAAATAAAAAGAAGAAAAGAACAGTTAGGTTACATATATAAAACAAAAGTTACCTTCTTAAATGTAGTACATTATAAATTAGGGGCCTACTTAAAACCAGAAACATAAAGTAAACAAATTAAACAGATCCAACTCTAAAAGAAAATAAAACATGATTTACTCCAAAACAAAAATTTTAAATTCAATTTATTAGTAGAGTAGTAGAATAGTACAATGTTATTACACTTTGTGGTAGACTATAACCTAAAATATATTAGAATTACAATATACAATACATATAATAGTAAGTAACACATGTAAATCAGCATCACCAGGCCGAGATGAAATCACCTAAGCATAAAATGCTTGTTTTGTGAATTTCGTGCCTTCCTGGTTGATCAGTAAATTAATTGTATAGTTTTTTATATTAAAAGAGAAATGAACAGAGAGAGATAGGAAAATATTCTAACTAATAATTATTGACAAAACGAGACTGAGGATTTATACCAGCAACACACGGTAGTAAGTGAGTACGTACTATAATACTAATATACTATGATTGGGAAGATAAATGTCTTATATTATTTCAACTTAGTTCGAAGATTTACACTTATTATGGTCGAGTTTTCCATTTAATGCAGGATATTCTTTATAGAATCATGATTTTGGGTAATAAATTTTTTTATTTCAATTTTGTATTTACTAAACTTGCCTATGGTTTTTAGATACAGCGGTAAAATATTGTATAACTTTGGTCCGAGATAGTAGACAAATCTTTGTGTATGGCTTTTTTTGACTAATGGCAATCCTATAGACCTATTTTCTGTAAACCTGGTTTCATATCTAGAATGGGCTGGTGAGGGGTTCTTGTCATACATGTGTAATAAACAGTGATAAGCAAAGAGATTTCTTATGTTGAATACGTCAGCTTCTTTATATAATTGTGTAGAGGAGTAGAGTTTTTTTTTCTTTAAAGTTATCTTTAGAATATTATTTTGCGCTGTTTGCAGAATATTCATTATATTATTATGTAACCCCCCCCCCAGATAATAATACAATATCTAATCAGTGATTCTACTAGCGATTTATATATAGTCATCAGATTTTTCCTATCTAATATATCCCTTAAAGTAAAGAATTTATGCGTAAGTTGTCTAATTTTTTTTGTGACGTAAGTAACATGCTCGTCCCATCTTAGATGATGGTCAAGCATAACTCCTAAATATTTGATGGTACTGGTTTTCCCTATTTTTGGGCAACTGCAATTTATTTGTTGTAAACATGTATTATTATGTATATGCAGTAATTCTCTAGTAGGTTGGTCGGTAGCTAATAAGGTGAATGTTAGGAATTTAGTTTTTTGAATGTTTAAGCTCAATAAACTAAAGTTTAGCCACTTAGAAATCAGAGTTAAACTTTCTTCTGCATTGCTATATACTGTGTTCCATGAATTTTCCCCAAATACAATGGCAGTGTCATCAGCATAAGATACTAAATGGCCTTGAAATTGTTTTAATTTTGTAATGCTGTTAATATACAGAAGGAAAAGTATTGGACCCAATACAGTCCCTTGTGGTACGCCCATGGTGATGTTGAGCGAGTCACTGTATACGTCATCAATTTTTACGCATTGTCTTCTATTTGTGAGATAATGTTCCATTAGACATAGTGTAGGTCCACGTATACCATTGTTTTGGAGTCTATTTAGTAACAATTGATGTGGCACGGTATCAAAAGCTTTCGCTAAGTCGAGAAATACAGCCATGCTTTTTTCTGATTTGTCTAGGTTTGTTACAATTTCTTGTATTAAGTACATCACTGCATGCTCGGTACCTATATTTTTTTTAAAGCCAAATTGTCTGTTTGTGATTACATCATGATTTTCAAAAAATTCCACCAGTCTGTTTTTAAGGCATTTTTCGAATATTTTAGCAAAATTATTGATAACTGAGATAGGTCTGTAGTTGTTTAGATTTTTGTAATCACCAGATTTATGCACTGGGGTAACGTTTGACTCCTTCCATTGGTATGGTATTAGACTAGTTTAAATTAATTAGATGTACTAATGGTTTAATTATATATAAGTGTATGGATTTTATGACTTTAGCTGATATCCCGTCTGGTCCAGCTGAAGAGTTATTTTTTAAACTGCTAATTATTTCAATGATTTCATTTTCTTTTACAGGTTTAAGGAATATCGATGATAGCATGGAATCATTTTCTAAGATATTATTAGGCAGGTTATCAATTTTTTCAATTCTTTCAGACATTTTTGTGCCAATATTTATAAAACAATCGTTAAAAACATTAGGTTAATTATTGTAAAGTTTGTACAAAAAAAAACTAATTTAGCTGCTTTTTCGGTCCCTAAAATATATTTTAGAGTTTTCGAAAAGAGCATAAAATTCTTGAGTCAAAAAACATGTAGGATACCCTATGCCTAAACCAAGTCGTTTCAGAGATATGACATTTTAAAAAAATTTTGACAGGTGTAATGGTTTACAATAACCTTTATAACTTTCTCCATGTAAAAGATACTCATTTGCTTTTTTGGCATGCAGAAAGACCATAAGGTGAGCTACGCTCTACAGTTTAAAGAAATTCAATAATAGTATACCAAATGTTCCATTTTTGACGTTATATTTTGTAAACTTCAAACCGCGAAAACTTGCTTAAGTCAAACGGAACACCCTGTAATTTTTGACATCAAGTTATGTATAATTAAATTCCTTTTTTTTCTGATATACACATTGTGGGGGTTTAAGTTACAACTTTTTTGAAATATTTGCGATTTTCTTAGAAATTCAAGATTTTTTAGTAAAATTTTATAAAATTAGCCATGATTAGAAACAATCAGTAATGTCAATTTTTTATAACTTTAAAGAGAGAAAGGGTAAACGGTTTTCAAATGAACACAGTGTATATTCTTTCATACAACGGTCTTATCGATTTTTTGTGTGTCTGGCTCCGCCCCCCAAAATTTCCTTCTAGATCCGTTAGTGTTTATTTTTTTCTACCTTCGCTAGTTTTCGCCCCTCTACAAGATTGAACTTGCACAATAGAACAATTAAAAATCATCTTCCAAAGTATTTTTTTATGAACTTCAGATTTGTTCTCTACATATTTTTTGATATTTTGCGTAGTTTTCGAGTCATCCTCTTGAAAAATTTCAAGATGATGGACGGATTTTGAGGGAGTTCGGGGTTGGCGACTTTAAGTATGTTAAAAAGGGCTGGAGGGTTACAATTTTATGTAAATTTGTTTAGGCTAGACCCTTAGAGGTAATTTCTACGAGCCTTAACATTATTGCCAATTTAAGTATCGCTCTCTATTTGCAACTATCGAAGTACAATACTATTAAAGACAGCATGCTATAAAAGCTACTGATAAGAAATTAAAGAAAAACAATCGAACAGGCATTATTTTCATTTCAGACACAAGCAGAGCATCAACAGAGCCACAGCGAAGAGGCACATCGCCAGAAGAAAACATTACTACCCAGTGAACCACTTTTAAAATTTAAATAAAGTTCGGTCCAAGGGCTTCTGTAAAAGTAAACAAACCACCGAGTGTTCTTACTGTTAGTAAAAACTGATAAATGTATTCTAAATCACCTTCGAGCAGTTTGATAGTTTGTGACTGTGATAATAACAATCTGTGTTGTAGAATAATGAACAAGCCGGCAAATGGTGAAGCAAAACAGGGTAAAAAGGACTACAATTGTAATCGTAGTGTTAATAATAAAAAACCAGCGAAAACGATAGGTCAGTATACTTTACATTATGAATTGGTTTTGGATAATTACCAGCTAATCGTTTTGTTTACATCTATTGATTCTATTTGTTTGCATGTTTTGTTGAACTCAAGAAAATTATTAACATGTCACTGAGTGATAATACTTATTTGTGTATGAAAATAAAAACTGAAAGGTGCATTTTTCAGAATTCACTTGGGAAAATTTCTAGAAATTTTCCATTATTTCTTTTACGCAGAATCGTATTTATTCATTTCAAACTTTTAAAGTACCCATACGTTTATTCAAAACCCTTTAAAATATTTAATTATTACCCACTTTGACGTTTTTTTTGCTCGAAAGCCGAATTTGTAATTAGAGGCTGTCAACGAATTCTATTTTACTGCTTATGTTACACAAGGTTGTAAACAAAAATACCACTTTTTTATAAATTTAATGTGCTCTCAAACTTTTCACAACAAAAAATACTCTTCTGATCATATAATTTTGTAATCAGTAATCTGTAATCGAAACCGTTTTGGATATGTGACACTAAAGTCTATTCGTTTTACGCGCGAATAAAATTATATATTTTAAGATTTAATATATTTTAAAAACGAAAAAACATGTCGAAAAATATGTTTTTACTGCTCTTTACTGTATAATTTTTAACTATTAACCCATGTTGACGTTTTTTTTGTTTGAAAGCTGAATTGGTAAGTGGAGGCTGTCAAACGAATTTTATTTCACCGCTTATGTTACAGTTGTACAAGGTTGTAAACAAAAATAACATATTTTTACAAATTTAATGTGTTGACAATGATTAAAACTACTAGTTTTAACTATCTTTAGATTATGCCAACTTGGTTGGCGAAACGCACATCAAGCATATAGTGTTTTGGTGTTTCGTGTAATCTGTAATCGAAATGGTTTTGGATATGTGGCACTAAAGTCCATTCGTATTAAGCGCGAAAAAAAATTACGTATTAAAGCTAATAAATCTTTATTTAAATTGAAATTATAATTTTTAATGTAGAATATGAAGGTCTCTACTCGATTATGCTCCTTTTACGTTAAACTGTATATTATATTCCTAAATTTTTAAACATTATTATATATTTATATTAAATAGAACAAAAAAAAAAGAATAATTCTACTACATATTTGTCTCAAATAGGCACAATGTTTATACAAGCTGATGAATTTTTAAAACAGAATTATATATGGTTTCAAAATACAGGGTTGGCCAAAAAATTACATCCCTAGATTTTCGATTGCACCTTTTTTCTTTATTATTCGATGTCATGTGTTCAATTTGTAAAAAACAATGAAAATAAAAATGGTGGACGTTTTCAAAAATCCACATTCTTTTATTAGGAAAGTTATAGAAAAAAATATAATATTTGAAAATGTGGAAATTTCAAATGAGCATATTGCAGTAAATAAATTTAATAAATATTTCTTAGAAATTATCAATATTATAATCAGTGAATTAATAATTCCAAAACTTTTATGCAGTAATAGCAAACATAGCCAATCACGTAACGCATGTAAAGTCATTAATTTGAATAAATTAAAAACAATTGTGTACATCTTAAAAGATACTGGAACAGAAGATGGCATATCTAAAAAATTATTGGTTATTAATGGTTACCGGAAATCGTTTTTTGGATTTTGTAAATTCATCATTACACAGTGGAGTTTTCCCTAGTGACTGGAAAACATCATGTGTTGTACCTGCGCCCAAAGTATGTAATACTCATCTCTTTGAAGAATTTAGGCCAATAAATATAATGCCAATATATGAAAAGCAAAGCTCTTGGAAATTGTGGTAAAAATCCAACTTTTAGAACATTGTGATAAAAATAATGTGATAAATATATCGATAAATAACAACACTCTGAAAAAAGTTCCCGATTAAAAGTCATACAAATTTCATTATAACAAAATATCAAAGAAATGTCACTTTTTACATAGAATAAGATCATCTCTTAGTATATATACAAAATTAATTTTATACAAGGCATTGACTGCGCCTCATTTAGAATATTTTTCAACAGTTTTATTCAAAACGTCAAAATCAAATACAACAAATACAAAAAATACAAAACCAAGAAATGAAAATTAGGATGTAATAAATATATACCAATAAAATTAATGTTAAAAGTTTTAAACTTTATGAATATACATCAAAGAGTCATATTTAAATCTTTAATTTTTATCTATAAAATCAAATACAAAATGTTACCAGTCTATCTAGGTATATGATAGATTAAAGTATAATCATGATATTCACAATTATCCAACTAGGGATACTACAGATTTTTTTCATTGAAGCATTTAATAGAACTAATAACCCTATTTTTTCTAAAGGTTTAAAAATATTTAATGATATGCCAACACATCTAAAAATAAAATTTGTAATAACTTTACAACGGTCAAGACTTCTTTGTGAATATGTAAAAAATTGTTTTTAAGACGTGTAAATGTTCCATTTTTTGTTTAAAATAATTCATTACGTTATGTGTCAATTGTATATAAATAGATTGAGCTAAATAAAGATATATTATTATTATTTGGAACCACCTAGGTGTCCAACATCCGTAGTTATGTATGTGCATTTCCCTATGAAACACCTGCATAATTAATTACTTTCGACAATATTGTTTATAATATATATTTTTTTAGAAGTGCGAAAAGAGGAAGTTTTAGCCATAAGAAATAGGTTTCCAACAAAAATACCAGTAAGTAAAAAAAAATCATCTTCATTTTAGGACCGCTCCTAATTTTTAAATTATACAGTGTGGAAATTAAGTAACGCATAAATTCAGTAATTCCGTTGATATTAATTTTTTTGGAGAAAATCTCGAAGGGGTATAGCGATTTTAACTTCGGTAAATATTTTCAGTCTAATTTCAGTTTCTTATGTCATTTATTTTCTAAGTTATGACGTCATCGACTTTTTTTAAATGACAACCTATATTTTTTATTATTGATTTTGGTAGTAGTTTTTATTCCGGTTCCGACCGCATGAAATTTCCAATATGTTATTATTTGAAAAAAATCAAGAAAAACAGTCTTAAAGTTCAAATAATAAAAATTCATTAAATTGGGTAAACTTATCTAGTTACCGGTGTATCACATTAGTTACGGCTGTCAGAGTTACACAATTTGTAAATTTCACAATGGAATAAGTGTTATTATTTTGTTTTTTCTAAATTAGAAAAACTATTTTATTAATAAAAATGGTACAATTGAGCGACAAACAAAGAATGGAGTGTTAATAATGATTGGTTGTGGCGACAGAGCTAGAACAAATCAAGAAGTGTGTCATCTTTTTAGAGAAAAATACCCGGATCAGCCCATAAATCAATCAACAATTAGTAGGATTGAAAAAAAAATTCGGGAACATGGCGTTGTAAAGAATCTTCCAAAAACTGGACGTCCGGCGACATTAAATGAAGATGCACAACTTGATGTGCTACTAAAAATTGCAAACAATCCACATTCAACTAGTAGAAGCATTGCTTTGAACCACAATATAAACCGCACTATAATTCTAAAACTTTTGAAAGTTCAAAAATTCCACCCATATAAGGTGCACTTGGTTCATGAGTTGACAGAAGATGACTTTGATCGTAGGCAAAGTTTTGTGAACAAATGATGGAAATTTGCAACCGCGATACAATGTTTTCCCCAGCGTGATTTATTTTCGGATGAAGCAACATTTTGTTTAAATGGCCATATCAATAGACAGAATTGTAGATATTGGGCTAGGGACAATCGCCATTGGATGCAGGAAAATCATACCCAATATCCTCAGAAAGTTAATGTTTGGGCAGGAATTATTGGTGACAGAATTATAGGTCCATTCTTTTTTAAAACAATTTGACTGGAGATAGACACCTGCAATTTTTATGGTTGGAATTGATGCCTACATTAGCTGCATTATTCCCTAATGCAAATATCCCTGACCTACCAAATAATACCATTTGGTTACAACAAGATGGCGCTCCGCCTCATTACGAAATTATTGTGCGACGCTACATGGACCAAGTTCTCCCAGCAAGATGGATAAGAAGAGTTCAGATAGAATGAACGCTTCGGTCTCCCGATCTAACGCCATTAGTCTTCTTTTTATGGGGGTACTTAAAAAGTAAAGTGTACAACAATCGACTCAATAATTTAGACGATCTCAGGCAAAGAATTTAACACAAGATTAGGTTAATATCGCCTCAAACTATTCAGAATGTGAGAAATGAATTTTATAACCGTCTTGGGTATTGTCAAAAGGTACAGGGTCGTCAATTTGAACATTTAGTGTAAATGTAATTTAACAACTGTTATTCTGTGCTTATTTTTGTGTTTGATGATATTGTTAGAGTTTTTTTCTGGTTAATAAATTTAGTTTCTTTTTATACCAATGTTTGCCTCACGAAGTTATCGATATTACTAACTTTGAATTGAGCAGATAATAAATTTCTAGACCGATTTTTCAACTATTTGTATAATTTCAAAATAAAAACGAATGTGCCGACGAAAACTTTCCGTCAAACTTAGGCAACTAGATAAATTTTCCCAATTTAATGAATTTTTGTTATTTGAACTTTAAGACTGTTTTTCTCGATTTTTTCAAATAATAACATATTAAAAATTTTATACGGTCGGAACCGGAATAAAAACTACTACCAAAATCAATAATAAAAAATATAGGTTGTCATTTAAAAAAAACGTCGATGACGTCATAACTTAAAAAAAATAAATGACATAGGAAACTGAAAATAGACTGAAAATATTTGCTGAAGTTAAAATCGCTATACCCCTTCGAGATTTTTTCCAAAAAATTAATATCAACGGAATTACTGAATTTATGCGTTACTTAATTTCCACACTGTATATTATTTCTTGCAAATTAAGCCATATTTATAAGACAAATTCTGAGTATAAACACCCTAAGGGCCGGATTTTTCATCTCTGGGTAAGTTATTAATGATAACTAACAAGATGATTAGAAATAGTTTTACTTCAACATTTTATTTATGACTGACTATATTGACATTTTAATCTTCTAGTTGTTAGTTACCAGTAACTTATTCAGAAGTGAAAAGACCGACCCTAAATCAAATTAACCTTAACAGATACTCTCTGGGCTAAATGCTAAGATTCAACATAGAAAGTTTTGTATTTCATAGACAAAAAAATAAGCCATTACGAACCTTTATTTCTGGTTTTGATTATTTAAAAAATAATTACTTATTATCATATTTTCCTCTTTTCTCTTGTCCTTTTAGACAGAATGTATTCTGTATATAAAAAACTATATTTGAATGTTGACCTCATTTTAAAAAAATCACTTAATTTTTGTCAACATATGTTTTTTGATCGCTAGCGGTTATCATGTAAATAAGTGTGGACTTTAAGCAAAAACATTACAGAAAATAAATTATAATGAAATTAGTTGACTGAATTGACCTTTACTTGATGAAATCCATGTTAATACTGAATAAAATGAAATTTATTTATAATTTTGATTCTTTAAGAAAATCATAAGTCAGTGTAAACTTACGCCTATATATATTACAACGTATCTAAATGTTTAATATTGTTTTAATGTTTGTTGCTGATAAATAAATTTCATCTTTATAATTCAGTAATTAGCGTGGGTATAAAGCCCGGAGCGTAACTGTTTAAAGTCGATTTACAGAAACTATAAAAAATGTCATTTTTTCTTTCCTAGGTTATAGTTCAAAGGTTTTACAAGGAATATCATTTGCCGCACCTGGACAAGTCGAAATTTTTAGTGCCACAAGAAATTACTATGTCACAGTTTCAAACTATAATAAGGTAAGTGGATTTTAGTGAGTAATAACATAACTAGACATTGGACAATTTCCCTGAGTCCCGGACCGGCTTCCCAACCGGCCTGTCTACGCCCCCATAGGAAAGGACACTAGCTGTGCGTGCGCAGCGAGATCTAGACCGTCTTTGTGTTTATTCCCTATTCAATTTACTTACAAACGTCGTACTATGTAGACGGCGCGAGGATAAAAATAAATAAAAACTGTGCCGATAATGTCACGGAAGACGCGAAAAATCAGTACGTGTGGATTTGTGTTGACGAGACCATGGATTTTAACAGATACAAAATCACTTAATGTTATTATGCGTATTTCAAGTGCTATTCAGAGTAAACCTTTACTGTTAATATGTAGCAAATGGGTGTTGCAAACCAATGCGCAAAGAGTTGAGGAAATAGTAGTAAATGCTTTGTAATATTGGTGTTAAAAGGGAAAATTTTTTACTGCTTATATTTGACGCAGCGGCATATACAGGGTGGGCAATAGTGCGTCGGACCTCGATATCTCGAGTTCTACGATAGCTAGAAATTTTTTAAAAAATTGCAAGTAAACTTGATAAAAAAGTCTATAACTGGAAATTATTTTCGAACATACAGGGCGAGCCAAGACGAAATTACAGGACCAAGTGCCTTTTTTTTAAAATGGAATGCTATGTATATCAGTACATTTTTTGAAGCCTCTTTCTAGGCTCTATTCATTCCTATATTATTATTGGCTATCTCCCAACCACTTTGATGTAATGAATTTTTTTGTTGAAATAATGCCATCTGCAGATGGATATTAAAAAAATCACGTCACAATTACGGATTTTAAGAAAAACTTATGTGAATACCAGTTACGAGACATCTAATTAATGTTTTTGAATCATTTTCATTTCCTAAAAATGTACAGGGTGGCCAAAAATTAGTATTCAATTAAGAACTTTTTAAAATGAATTTTCTCAATTTTTTTCAAATGGAACACCCTGTATATTTTTCAACGATGTGATGTAAAAATGAAAAACGAACATTTTTTGTAAGTACTTCCCTATGGCTAATTGCAACCATTTTCGTTTTATAAATAAATAAGTGTCAAATTCAAGAAGAAACTTAAAAAAAGAGGTTCCTTAAATAATTCATTAGAAAAATTTATAATAGGTATTCGACGTGTTGCCCATTTTGATTGACACACGTCTTTATGCAATTTTGAAATGAGGCCATTTAGTGGGACCATTTCCATTGAAATGAGTAAATAGTATTTAACCAGTCCTTTACTGTAATGTTTTTTTTGTACATTTTTTTGCTGTTTTCGTTATTCGACAAGCAATAAAACCTCAGTTTGGTATAAATTGTCGTGTACAAAGGAGCATTTATCACACTTATCGGTCGTTAGTTACAATTTGTATTGAATTTAAAATATTTGGAATTTTACAATATGAATTTTAATAAAGCGGAACTTGTAGACATGACTTTTGTTTTGGGCGAGTCAGACAGAAATTGTTTACTTGCCAATAGAATTTATCACCAACGTTCTCCTGAAAGAAGGCTTCCTGATGTTAGCAGCTTCCAAAACCTTCTCGATAGATTTCTGGAAACTGGAAATGTCGAATATAAAAAAAGTGAAAGAATAAAACGTGTTGTGAACGAAGAAAATGAGTTTTCTGTGGTGTTGGCAACGGTTGAGAATCCCCATGTTAGTCGAAGAGAAGTGACCTCATTAGTAGGAATAAGTAGACGGTCTGTGGGTCGAATCTTAAAAACAAATAAGTTGCATGCATATCATATTCAAATGCACCAGGAATTATCTGATGACGATTTTCAAGTGCCTACAATTTTGTAATTGGGCCAGAGGTAAAATGCAAGTTGATGTCAACTTATAATGTTTTATTCACTGATGAGGCAACTTTTCATAAAAATGGATTTGTTAATAGGCACAATTTCCATTATTATGCTTCGGAAAATCCTCACTTTTTTATACAAATTGATAACCAACACAGATGGTCTATAAACGTTTGGGGAGGAATTATTGGAAAACATGTAATAGGGCCACATTTCTTTGATGGTACATTGACTGGAGCTATTTATCTTAATTTTTTGGAAAACTATCTGCCACAATTATTGGTAAATCTCCCTGGAAGAATTTGAAATAGGATGTGGTTTCAGCAATATGATGCTCCACCACATTATTTAAATGCAGTTAGAGACCACTTAAATAATACCTACCCTCATCAACGGATTGGAAGAAATGGACCCACTAAATGGCCTGCTAGATCACCAGATCTTACGAAAATGGATTTCTTTTTATGGGGATACGTGAAGGAAATTGTTTATAGAGACACACCAACAGTACAAAATATGAAGGAAAGAATAATAACTGCCTTTCTATCACACAGGTGGTTTTAGGAACAGTGAGAACCTCATTTCAAAAGCGCATAGAGATGTGTGTCAATCAAAATTTGTTCTACTAAGTTATTTGAAGAAACCTGTTTTTTTAAGTTTATTTTTGAATGTTGTAATTATTGCTCAATAAAACGAAAATGGTTGCAATTAGCCATGGGGAAGTACTTATAAAAAATGTTCGTTGTGTTACTTGGGCGCCATAATGATTTTAAATGTGACGTCACTCTTGTGGTAAGCAAAACCTACGATTATCTTAGCGTGACTGCTTTGTGAATATTTGGACTGATTTCGTGTTGTTTTTTTCAAGTTATATTGAGACTTCATATGTTTAAAGTTCAGCGATACTGAAGGTACACGACAAAATAGTCGATAATAATTTTGAGTCTCTCCTGGCACGTTGTAAACAAGTCTTTCTCATTTTAATACCATCTAGCAATTTTATAAACAAGTTTTGTGGTGTCTTTACACTTGTACTCTTGCAATTCGGCACCGAACACCATGTATAACGATGGAAACTCATTACTTTATATGATTAATAAAGGAAACCATACCGAACGTTACTCGCGTTTGTTTGTTTACTACAAGAATGACGTCATATTAGATAGTGACATGTCGGCTCGTGTTTACGCGATATATTTGAAATTTTGAATGCTATTTTATACTATAAAGCGATTTCATTTAAGCGAAATAAAAATTCCTTTGGACTAATACTACGATATGAACATTTTAAGACAATTTAGTCAAATAGTCTATTATTTTGAATCCTATAAGTAGTTTTGTTATACACCACTTTCTATTTAAAAAGATCAATTGCTACTGAAATAGCGAATACAGTCATTACTGACGTCATTCTTTGTTGCAGAAATCGAATCCACCTGAACTCCAACCAGGCTCTCTATTTATTGGTGAACGAAAGGTCGATGTTGAGCCTTTCTTTAACTTTGGCAGAGGTGTACACAGAGCATGCAAATAACGACGGATTTCTGTACGTAACTTACGCTTCGCAGGAGGTTTTTGGTACGAGCACAGAGTCCAACGATTATAAAAATAAGAAAAACTGTAAGCAGTATGTTTTAATCGAAAAGGCTGTTAATTTGTGATTAGGTTTAAGTATGTTTTGATATCCCCAAAAGACTTATTAATGATAGCTTTAGATTTTTTTTAACTTGTTTGTTTGTTTTATATATGAATATGTCTTACCATTTCATTATGTACCCGGTATAAAATTCATAATCATGGATCGCTATATAAATTATGTAATATTGAAATGGAAATGTTACACTAAATTTAAGATGATCAGCAGAAAAAAATTCAACATAGGTGAAATTTGAAAAAGCTGTTTCACACTTGTGGGTGGGTGGTCAACTCCGATTTCTTTGAAGCCGCACGTAGTACTTAAGGGTGTCTACGTGCTTCAAAGGTGCGGGGTGCTCGCCTAAAATTAGGACATTTTCTAATGCATTCGAAGTGTGACGTCATTCACTTGGCAGTATTGAAACGTTTTCATACAAAGCAGGTTTGTTGTCTTGAAAGTGTCAAAAATTTAATCTGATTAAATAGTTAAAATGTACCCTGTTTCTTTGCACTACTTTTTAAAATTGGGATATAATAGATCGTTTTGCTAAATTAACGAAAGGTTTTTCATACCACTATTTGATAATAATAATAATAATAAACATCTCAGAAATTACACAACCCACGAATTCAAAGCCGAAGCTGCCTACAAGGGGGTTAGAAAAACGTGGACATTCAACTATTCCCACCGATTTTGTCGGTACCGCTGGTGGGAATTGAACCCGCAGCTATGATAGAAGTTTCCTAGTCACGTTTGCATGCCATCACGCGCTCTAGCCAATTATGTCACCGAGCCGGCGGATTAATAAAATAACTATAATTAGAATCAATGAAGTAAATATATACAGGGTGTTTAATATAACGCCCCAAAATTTCTAGGGCAGGTAATACATAAAAAATAAGCGGGATTTGCTTAATAAACATATGTCCCAATAAGAATAGTTTTCTTGATACTAGTACGTTTTTTGAAACACCCTGTATAAAAAAATGAACAAAACAAGACTTTATGAAAATCTGTTTTATTTTTACTTTCTTACAGTATAAGCACATATTATAGTAATTATGATTTTTTTCGACCGCTAAATACATATAATTATTAAACCTGCCGTTTCGTATATTGTATATCACGAAATGAGTATAAAATTTTGCTCAAATTTTCTGCATCTAAAAATATCGGCTCACAATGGGAAGTGTGACAGCGTCACCATCTTGAAAAAATGGCTATTGAGTCACAACAAGTTTTTATATTTGTAAGTAGACCAGAGAAAATTCCATCTTGTAGCGAAATTAGAGAAAAGTTGGTTGCTCAGACAGGATAGCGTTGATCAAAACATAGGATACACGTCGAAACGTCAAATAATAAGAAAAAAACAAAAAAAATAGCAAAAAAAAAAGTAATATGTATAATAATAATAATTACTCAAAAGTCGATTCAAAATTTCGTTCAGATTAGATATCAGCATTTTTCCTTGTTCTGATGAGTAAAACTTGCCAATGAATTTATGTGGTGTATATTCCGCACACGAGTACTCAATTTGAAAACACCATTGTATATACTTTGATTACAATGACTATTTCTTGCTAGAGTCATAATTCCTTGATAAATATTTTTATAATAAAAAAAGCATACTCATGGGCGCCCGCATGACTTTTTCCACGGAGGCAGTTCATCCTACGGCGGGATTCCGCTTTCGAATAATCACTATACAGAATGTCCCATGACGAACTGCAGCGATCGATATCTCGAAAAGTAGACATTGGAATATTTTGAAATTTTGGCAGTAAACTAAAGTCAACGCGGGCAACTAGGCTAAAATATTTTCAAGATGGTGGCACTTCCGGTTATACCGGAAGTAGATGTCAACTTGCTTATTATAAATGCGACATCCTATATATTATTACATTTTTGGATTGTACGCAAAATTCTAGGCCGATTTTGTGTATCATGTCCTATACCTAAGTCTCTCCGTTTTTGACATATTTCAATTCTTATGTCAAAAATGACGTTTGCAGACACTAAAAAAATTATCAATTTTTCCTATAAGGAAGCCTTTATTATTTAATTTGGGTTAGATTCTTTGTTGGAAAAGACCTACTTTAATAGAGTTTTTATAATATTTTGATAAGTATTAATACAGTGTTCAAAAAATAAGAATGAAAATGAAATTGAGAAAACTGTCAAAAAATCTATTTTTTCAAATGGACACCCCCAATTTTTATAATCTTATCCTATTTACCATTAAAAATAAGGGTAAGTTTGTGTATGGATGTCTATTCCGAAAATTTTTAGTTTTCGAAATATTGCCAATTCAATATTTTTATATGGGGATTTTGCTATGTATTAAGTTCAATTACTCTTAGTTGGCTATGACGGCGTTGGGTGCTAAACAAATGTATGTAGCTCTCATTTACCATTTGACAAGTATTAATTATCATGCCGGGGTGCTTAAATTATACCCACGAGGATTATTTAAATTTGTTTATAATCTATGGAGAATGTAACAAAGTTTTATCAAGAACATGTGAAATATTGCTAATAGATATCCAGAGAAACAAAAACCGTCTCCGAACAGTATTAAACGAATAATGGAGAATTTCAAAAATTTTGGCACCGTTAAGGCAACAATTCATAAAATAATTAAATAAATATAACTTAGGTACAAAAAGTTCTTACATAAAATACTAACAGTATAACTACTTATACTTACTCAGGAAAACATTTTATTTTAATAAGTGTTCAAAGTGTCCACCCTGAACTTCCAAACATTTTTCGCACCTCCGAATTACTTCGTCATGGGTGGCCGCTCTAATAGAACCCGGAGATAACCTTTCGAAAGCATTCCTTACTCTTGCCTGACAATCTTCCATTGTTGTGACTGGATGTAAATAAACCATATCTTTTATTGTTCCCCATATAAAATACTCTAGGACAGACAGATCAGGTGAACGAGGAGGCCACAGAAATGGTCCATTGTTAGCAATCCACTTATCGTAAAAAATTTCTTGCAAGAAGTTGTTAACTAGGAAGCTGTTGTGTGATGGGGCGCCATCGTGTTGGTAAAATATTTGCCTATGTTCAGCTAGTGGTAAATTGTTCAAATATTCATTATCCAAATCTTATAATATATTTAAAAATCCTTCTCCTAAAAAAAAATTTATACGTAATTTGAAAAAAGAAATTATGTAAGTATTAATTCATTACCATTTAAGTTTTCTTCATAAAAATGTAGTTTTACGACTCCATCATTTCTCACAGCACAGTACACGTTAAATCGCCAGGTTTCTTGATAATTTCGCAATCTAGCGGCGGCATGAGAATTTGAATCACACCAAAAGTCGGAATTATGTCGGTTGAAAAGGCCATTTTTCGTAAATTTTGCTTCGTCAGTCCAAATTATGTTGTCTAAAAATCGAAAGTCATCTTGTAACATTGTTAAAATAAATTCGCAAAAGTGAACTCTTCTGGCCAAATCGGTGTCCTTTAGATGTTGAACCGTAGAAATGGAATAGGGATGGTATTTGTGTTTTAAATGAATTCTGTGAATAGAGGTCTTGGAGATTCCGGTTTGTAAGGCCACTTGTCTTAAAGATGTCATAGGATATGCCGCAAAATATCCCAAAATAGCAATTTCGATATTTTCATCATTGACAATTGGTTTTATTTTATGATTTGTTGCCTTAACGGTGCCAAAATTTTTGAAATTCTCCGTAATTCGTTTAATACTGTTCGGAGACGGTTTTTGTTCTCTGGATATTTATTAGCAAATATTTCACATGTTCTTGATAAAACTTTGTTACATTTTCCATAGATTATAAACAAATTTAAATAATCCTCGTGCGTATAATTTAAGCGCCCCGGCATGATAATTATGACTTGTCAAATGGGAAATGAGAGCTACATACATTTGTTTAGCACTCAACGCCGTCATAGCCAACTAGGAGTAATTGAACTTAAAATACATAGCAAAATCCCCACATAAAAATATTGAATTGGCAATATTTCGAAAACTAAAAATTTTCGGAATAGACATCCATACACAAACTTACCCTTATTTTTAATGGTAAATAAGATAAGATTATAAAAATTGGGGGTGTCCATTTGAAAAAATTGATTTTTGACAGTTTTCTCAATTTCATTTTCATTATTTTTTGAATACTCTGTATTAATACTTATCAAAATATTGTAAAAACTCTATTAAAGTAGGTCTTTTCCAACAAAAAAATCTAACCCAAATTAAATAATAATGGCTTCCTAATAGGAAAAATTGATAATGCTTTGAATGCCTGCAAACGTCATTTTTGACATAAGATTTGAAATATGTCCAAAACGGAGAGACTTAGTTATAGGACATGATACACAAAATCGGCCTAGAATTTTGCATTCAATCCAAAAATGTAATAATATATAGGGTGTCCCATTTAAAATAAGCAAGTTGACATATACTTCCGGTATAACCGGAAGTGCCACCATCTTCAAAAATATTTTAGCCGAGTTGCCCCCGTCGACTTTAGTTTACTACCAAATTTTCAAAATATTCCAATGTCTACTTTTCGAGATATCGATCGCCGCAGTTCGTCGTGGGACACCCTGTATAGATATGATTAAGATACTTAAATTTACAAATTAATTTGTTATTAATAATTTTATGTTGAATTATGATATCTGTGTTTTTGTGAAACTGGCCCATTTATTACTTAGTTGAATTATGCTATAACAATGGTGGTATTTATTAGACGTACATATAAATAAAAATATACCAACAAAATTGGACTCATAGCTTATTACAGAAACTACTGTGCACAAAAAAAAACTACAAAAACTGCTATAAAAACACAATAATACAATAGAATTAAAAGTAGTGTCTTAGATAAATAGATATTTGATACCGTTTCTGTTAAATCAAAAAATCCTACTCTGTTTTACTCTAACTTAAAAACTAGCTCTAAATTAAAATTAGGAAATAATTTTCTTGTTGCTCAGTTTCGCCAATAGTAAATTAACATTAAATTATTATTGTTGCCTAGCTTTCATTGTCGTTCCTGATTTAATTTATAAATAGTTCATTCTGGAACTTCTGTTAAGTAGATTGTTTTTTCCACGGCTCCCGTTTCTCTTTCAGTTTCTTTCATATTGTCTGAAAGTCATTTGTGGCATTCTCTAAATTTTTCTGTCTCTTTTTTGGGGCTTACTACCACATGAATAATTCTTCGTTATCAAAAAATATCGTTAATTACCCAGTATGTTACTGGAAAAATAAACTTCTGCGCTTGTATTGTGATTTTACGTCAAAAGATTAGTCGGAGGGTGTCTTTTAACAAGTAATATGAGACACAAAAATAATAATATAATTCCCTAACGTTTCGGAAAATGAATGTTTTCTTTTTCAAAGTTACTCATCTTTTTTTAAAATATGTCAGGCGTGATACTTGACATATATTATTTGTTTATGTAATATCCATAGATACTTACATAGAACTGTTGATACTTAAAAATTATACAGAATTAATTTTGTTCAATTCTCCTTTTAACATCGGTAACCACGTTGTACCAAAATCTACAGAGCAATGAGATAAACATTTTTCTTCATTCAGTAATATTGCCGATTCCTTAATTTTTCTTTTTTTGTTGTCCGCTTACTGAAAATACATAATCCAAATATTTCTTCAAGACCAATTGTTAGTTCAATTAATTGTCCGTGTCATAATTTAGCAAAATATTTACTGAAAATTATTAACTCGCTTTCTGGCAATACCGATTCGTATATCAAAAATTGTCAGCACTTTTTGGAGAAAATTTATGCAATAATTAATATTCATGATAGACATCTAATGGTCAGTTTTGATATAGTTAATCTTTTTACTAATGTCCCAGTAGATAAAACTTTGATAATAATTAAAAACAAATTGCTAAATGTTAACAATTTGGCGACAAGAACTAAATTCAGTGTAAACAGTGTAATGGAATTATTGACTGTTTGTATTAAGAAAACTTTTCAATTAGATAATGAATTCTATCAGCAGGATTTCGGTATGGCTATGGGATCTCCATTATGTCCAATATTAAGTACTTAATATATTTATGGAGGATTTTGAAAATAATTATATACCAAATTATGTACATATACCGATTATTTGGTGGAGATATGTCAACGATATTTGTGCAGTGTGGCCTCAACATTACATAATTTCTTAGAAAACATTAATGATAATGAACCATCCATTAAATTCATTTTGGAAGTAGAGTAATAATGAATTACCCTTCTTGGATATTTTGGTTAATAAAATTGATAACACATTTGAAACTAGTGTATACAGAAAAATAACTCATACTAATCGATATTTAAATTTTAAATCTAACCAGACAGTTAATGTTAAAAGAGGTGTTATTAGTTAAATGTTTGTATGACAGGGCAAAAATAATTTCATCTAATGATCAAATATTAAATAAATAAAAAAAATTGTTAAAGCGATATTAATAAATAATGAATATCCCCAATTTTTTGTTGATAGAACTCTAATAAATATTGAGAATAGACTTATTAATCCTGTACAACAAAAACCTGAATACCAATATATAACAATAATTCCTGATATACGAGGTTTATCGGAAAAACTACGTCGTGTTGGAGATAAGGTTCATGTTTGGACAGTATTTCGAACGAGTAATACTTCGAGATCTATTTTAACAAAAACAAAACCGGAAAATTGTGAGCAAAATTTAAAAAACTGAGTGTAATAAACATTATGTGGGAGAATCATTCAGACCCCAGGATAATGAGAAAGCAGACCACGTCCTATGCACCTGTCCCGCTGTGGAGAGGATCCGATTCTCAATATTTGGCAAAGGGCAACTGCTGCCAGAGGATCTGGACACATTCTCACCCAAAAAAAGTTGTCAGTTTCATTAAGAGACTGAGCTTATTGGGTGAAATATAATTAGGAGTGAGTCACAATAGGCCTGCTAATGGCTGCAGTGGAGGGTCCACAAGGACCCACTCATAATAACCTAACCTGACCTAACCATTCAGACCCCTCAGTGTATGGTTAGGTGAGCATAAAAGTTATATTAGAAAGGGTGAAATTGAAAAATCGAGAATTTGCGAACATGTTTGGGAAAATGGACATAGAATAAATTGGGATTCGGCAAAAACCTTAATGAAAGAAGCGAACAGCAAAAAATGAATAATTAACAAATCGGCAATAATATTATTGAATGAAGAAAAAATGCTTATCCCACTGCTCTGTAGATTTTGGTACAATGTAGTTACTGATGTTAAAAGAAGAATTGTATAAAATTAATATCGTATAATTTTTAAGTCAACAGTTTTATGTAAGTATCATAGACATATAATATTATATGTCTATGGTAAGTATCTATGGATATTACATAAACAAATGATATGTCCAGTTTCATGCTTGACATATTCTAAAAGAAAAAGATACATAAATTTGAAAAAGGAAACGGATTCGTTTTCCGAAACGTTAGGAAATTATATTATTATTGTTGTCTCATATTAGTTGTCAAAAAACACCCTCTGACTAATCTTTTGACGTAGTCTCAAGCGCAGAGGTTTATTTTTCCAGTAACATACTGAATTACTAACTATATTTTTTAGATAACGAAGAATTATATCAAGTGGTAGTCTCAAAAAGAGAAAGAAAAAAACTTTCTTGCATATTTCTGTGAACATTTAAAACTCATTTTTTTATGACTCCTGGCATGTTGTTTTGAAACTTTCTTTGTAATTTATGAAACATTACCATGGTCCACATCTTCCTGACATTCTTTTCTGGTGGTGGGTTGAGGATCTTCTCAAGGCCTGAACATTTTTCCAGTATTATTTTACTACGGCTACTTGTAAACAGAAAACACCCGAATAGTCACCGCCTGCAAAAATATTTATAAAAACAACTGTATAATATACACTTAAACACACAGGAAAATATTATATAAATACCTGTTGCACACTTTAAGTTGTCACAATCTGCTAAAATATATAATGTAAACATAAACTGTATAAAACACACTGGGAATAGTGACACACCGACGAAAATTTCTAATCTAATTCTAAAAAGCACTATAAAATACCCTCGAAAGTACCATTAGAATATTTTATTAACCCATCTAGTACTGATATACTTCGTGAAACCTATAAATTCAAAATTCGACCCTGTATCCAAAGAATGGCGCGAAGAGACCGCAAAGATATTAAGTGCATTGTTTATAGGGGCGATCCGCGCACTATTATTAACAGGGTTAGAAATCTTGGTTAAAACAACTATGTTTCAGTTAATTCCTTATTTTAATAATGTCGGCACATACTTTACATAAGAATAATGATGTTTTAAGTATTAAGTAATACATCATAGGTATTTATTATTAAACATGGTGTAAAAAATAAAGCATGTCCCACTCTCCTTTCAAATAACTGTCGATAGCTGAGTTGGCAGCCTCTGAGTTTTTATGTGCACAATATTTCTGTAATGAACTATACCTGTATCTACAGCAAAAAAAATTGTACCTATATAATGAGGTGATGACCAAAATCACTAATATACTCATTTAATTAAAAATAGGAACACGAGTAGGAAATAATTATTACATTAAAACAATCAACAGGGTAGTTTGACAATGCAAATAATCATGAACTGGATATCACCCGATGATCACACAATCCTTGTCTTACATTTTTAAGGTCATAATAGTCGTTTAAATACACAATCAGGTTCTCCATTTATACATTCATTTGTCAAAAGGTCACTCCGGGAAATTAAAAATAAATAGAGCCACTTGCCCCTGCCCTAGGGCGTCCATGAGTGCACTTCCTTAATTTGATTTAAATCGAAATTAATACTGAGGTGCCTTCAATTAATTTGAAATCGACTATAGCTGTAATAATGACTAATCAATAACTTCATTGTGACTAATAATCATGATTATCAAGACTGATCTAGTAATTTCCAAAAATTATGAACTTGCATGTATGTGAGAAGTAGTATTGTTAAATGTTTTATTTTCATTGTAATTCAAACATTGTTTCAAGTAATAGTTTATGATAGAATGCAACACATTATATTTGGTGATTTTCACATTTCGTGATTTTCACATTTCTACACCTTTTTTGTTTGTTAAGTCCGAGGTCAAGTCTATCAAAAAGAAATGTGGAAAAAATAGAATTTAAAACACCACAAGATTATAAAGCATCGTTAACTTTTTATAAAAATAAATCTTGTTATGCATATTAAGACTGAATTAATACACAATTAAATATATGTTTTTTAAGACACAAATCCCATATTTTGTCATACTTACTGTATTCAGTAAAGAGCAGTTCAAAACAATTTGTATTTAAACAGATTTAAAAAAAAACAAGAACATCATTAGGTAGAAAAATTATATTTTTAGATATACTACTCACCACTATTATTATCAGCCTAATATTGGCGTCATAAAAAATATATATAGAATAAGTGAAAACTTCACTTTTCCAATATACCGTGCTTTCATTTCAAAGCAGTACATAGGGAAACGTTCGGTCAAGCTCGTTCAGTTCGCTAAATACAAAATGTGACTCGTTGTCATGAATTTGCAACAGCAGCAGCCATGCAGTCCATGTTCTCCCCATGTTCTACTTCCCTATGCATTGTGCAAATATGAAAACACGGTACCTATAATCTAGAAAACATACTCATAATGGAATTGTCTGCAAAATTAAATATAATGCAATACATTAATGATCCCTCTGTTTTGTTAATAATCACGTTTAAAATAGCAAGTAATTTGTTTCGTTTCAGTGAGAATGAGATAATCACAAAAATATTTCCCATATTATTCCTTACAAATTTTCAATATACGGACTTATTTTTTATGACCTACCTACCTACCTACCTAGGGCTTTTAATACAACTTTAAACTTTATAATAGATATTTCTAAACCAGCTTTGGAACACTTCAAAACTCTTTATGCAACATAATAAAGTAAGATATTTATCTGTCATTCATGTGTATTTACAATTTTAAAATTTCGTATATTTAATTCTATTTTTTGATAAATGTTCGATAATACACATCTGTTTCATGTTTTTTGTACACATTTAGGTTAGATTTTATTAAACTGTTTTCGTAAATAAGAAATTTTGTTTTATTGATTAACTTTACCCTTATGTAAAAATACAGTTAACTTGTGGTAAATTGCGAAGGAAAATAACAATTGCATGGGTATTTTAAATACAACAGAGCAAATGAAAGCATATACTTACATTGATCCAAATTTTAAGAAAAACGCTTGATATTAACAATTAACTGAATTCTGTTGGTTATTGGTTAATTTGCCGATAAAGGTGTATGTATCGGATATTATTTAATGTAAATTGTTTATATGTTAATTCGCGATATTTATATCGGAAAAGCACTGTTATGTGAGAAAACCAACAAACATCACAAAAAAATCCTCCCCTTTAGGAACCTGTATTTAGTGTATTTGCAAACAATTTTTCTTTGTTTCTGGACTTTTATCTTTTTTATATCGTTGAATTGAAACTATGAGAGAAGAAGAAGAAGGAAAGAATTAATTAGCTGCTTTACCAAAATTTATTAATATCATTATATATAATTCTTATTACTTCTAAAATATATTTGAAACAGTAATACTGAGGCGTAAAGTCGGAACAGCATTTTAAAAGGCATACTGTTGTTTAATGATTGTTGAGGTAGCCGAGGTGGTGCCCTAAACCACTGTTGGCCATTTGCAATGTTTTAATTTTCAAAATAAACTGTGTGATGTGACTGTGATTAAAATGCAATTATGGGCGAAAACAATAAAACAAATTAAAATAAGGTAGTGGGGAATGTTGCCAGCAACACTACGTAGTTCTCTGAAAGCCGGCTTAATGTAACAACTGCTAAATCAGAGGATTTACATTATAAAAATATTTATCATTACTCGTAAGGGTCGATCTTTCCATCTTCCATATCGGGCCGGTTTTCCATCTCCCATTAACTCCATTTAATAAATAAGTTCTATGAGATACAATAATTGTATCCAAAGAAACTTATTTTCATCCGTTAAATTTATTTGGTAAACAATTTCCTTGGATACAGTTTCTATCAACATCAATTTACTGTTTATAATAATGGAAATTATTTATCAATGAGGGCTACCGGTTTTAGGCTCACCAGTTGGCGCCACTAGCGAGTAAGGTAGGTGTCAAAAGTTATTGTTAGGCGGGAAACAAGTTTATAGGGTTTTATTATAATTATTTCGTATACCAGTAAATAAAGAACTTGTTAATTATGCCTCAGTGGTATGCAGTTCCATTTTGTTCTGAAACAAAAGACGGATATATGTTTTCGAGAGACAAAACTCGCCTAAAACAGTAATTGGTAGGTATTCGTTGGGATAACTTTACTCCTTCGAAACATTCGGGCGTTTGTAAAAAACATTTTAATCCTGACGAGTATGCGTTACCAAAGGAAGCCTACTACAGAAAAATGTAAGTAATTATCATGCACATAACCTAATTTTAATGGCATACAACATCGCTGATAGGTACAATAATTTCCCTACTGAACAATTGAATTACTACTTTCTCCTTCTGCCATCATTGTGTTAAATGTTTTTCAGATAATTTTTATAAAAATCTCTAAAAACCCGCGTTAAAAAGCTATAATAAACATTAAAATTCAGTGACAGTTACCTTACTCTACACTAGCGCCACTCGTGGTGAATTCAAGCGCGGTAACTCTCATTATATTAATGGGAGGTGGAAAAACTGGCCCTAAGTTAATACAATTGTGTCCAAGGAAACTATCTACCGAATAAATTTAATAGATGGAAAGATCAGCCCTTCACTGTTTCAGTAAGGTTTTTGGTGTTCTTGGTGAGTGACAGAAATAGTTGTTTTGCAAGAATAACCCTATTCTTATGCGAGGTTTATTTACAAATCTTGATTCTTGTAGGTGTTCTGAGTGACAGAATATTGCAGTATAGTTCGATCATAACATGATCGAAGGCAGTATATCTGTTCTGTGATTGTGGTTCTGTGCCGTGGTACTTCTCTTCTGTGAGTGACGGTTCGGCTTGCTATAACAGCATCATTTATTTATAATAATTTTAACTGTAAAAAAATATGCCTTTGTAAAGGACTTTTAGTATTATTCTGTACTTAGCAACACTTCCTAAGAATATTTAGGAATTAAATGATAACAAATGGTAAGTAAATTCGCCAATTCATGCTGAGTTTTTTAGGTTATCTTATTCCGGTGGTTCCTTGTAAAGTTCATTTATTTTAGGATCCAAATATGCCGCCGCAAGGATTTGCACCTCCTCCAGGCATAGGAACTCCTCCTTTGATGCCTCAAGTACCAATGCCAGGTATGGGACCGTATCCTCCTATGATCCCACCTTTTAGTGTGCCTCCACCTGGGTTTGCAAACTTTGGTCCACCTGGGGCACCAGGACCAGGAATGTCAGGACCGGGAGTGCCAGGACCAGGAGTACCAGGACCAGGAGTTCCAGGCATGCCAGGTGAACAGTGGACTGAACATAAGGCTCCTGATGGTAGAACTTATTATTATAATTCTATGACAAAGCAAAGTTCATGGCAGAAACCAGATCAATTGAAAACTCCCGCTGAGGTAAATCATTTTGGTACTTTTGAAAAAAAAATTTTTTTATAGCTTAAAACTAAGTATAAATCTTCTGAAATATTTTCTATTAGTTAAATGTTGGATTTGCCAATGTGATTCTTATTTACTTGTTCTACTTCCTTTGTGGAAAGTACTTCAAATTTTTATTGACTCGACTTGATTCGAAGAAATTTTACCGAAATTAGTAAAGATAAAATTTTCTTTTAGTTGCTGTTGTCACAATGTCCGTGGAAGGAGTATACGGCAGATAATGGAAAAATATACTATCACAATATTAATACGAAGGAGTCAAGATGGGTAATTCCACCAGAACTGGAAGAAATCAAGAAAAAAATTACAGCTGAAGAGTAAGTTTTATGAAATAGATTTTTTTAGCACGAAATATATTACTACATACTACATACATATTTTAGAGTAAAACCTCCATCGGCTCCTACAACCCCCAATGAAGCTTCTAGTCCTGTTCAACAACCCAGTGCACCAGCAACTGGTTCTAGTTCACCTAACATCTCGGCACCTGGTAATTTTTTTTTTAAATTGATTGTGTTACAAAAAGTGGCATTAATTTGAAATTTGCCCTAATGTTTGCTATTGAAATGAAAATCTTGCTAATTTCTATTTCAGAAATGAATTTTATGTAATGCAAAACAGACGAGTGATGGTGAGCGGTGGGTATGCGCCGTTGACCAAATTTCTACGTTACCCCACTCCTCGGCTAGAACAGAATAACAAATGTGTTATTGAGATGTGTTACATAATAACTATGTTTTTATGGTTGTTTGTTATATTATCATATTGAATCACCCCAACCCCCCCTTTTGTATTATTTATCCTTCTTTTTAGGGAAAGACAAACAATACTTTTGGCCATTTACGTGATCGTCTATTTTTCTATAAGTTAGGACCCACATTACGTTGTGTGTGTAGTAACCTCAAATTATTATTTCCCCAATTTATGTTCTACCCCGTTTATGGTTTACCCATTTTCTTTTATATAAAGTTTGATAATACTAGCTATTGGTTACTTTGTGAATTAAATTTAACACTTGATACTTGTACCTTTAGAAAACTCTCATAGTTTCCTAGTAATTATTCCATCTTAGGAAGAATCTTTTATGCACTATTATTTGTGAGACCAAGCCACTATTACCTTGTTGAGAAAACTGTTTTTATTATTGATGTTATGGTTTTGCTGTTTATTTTATAGCACTGAGTTTGTTAAGTCGAGTGAGGCTAATCTCACCCTGTATATGTTAGGTAACGCTTTGAAAATATGTAAGAAGAAAACAAATATATGTTTTATACATTTATTGTTGCGAGAAATTCTCTGATATGTTGCATTATATAATAACAATTGTCGTGGCAATCGCCTGATAATGAAAATACAAAGTTAGTGGAAAATAACCACTGTTTTATAGTCGAACATAATAATTGATGTGGCAATCGCCTGGTAATGAAAATACAAAGCTATTGGAAAAATAACCACTGTTTTATAGTCGAATATAATAATTGATGTGGCAAATAGCCTGAAACCTTGTTTAGGTCCTGAAGAGACACAAAGCAATGCTGTGATGTAATTCCATCCATACCTGTGCCGGACTTGCCAATATAAAACATGCAAAACAAACAATGTTAAGTGACAGAAAGGTCCGTCTAAATTTGACTGTCGGAGTCTGAAATCAGCGTAAATTCATATCTGCTGTACGGGAAATTTCCCTGCATGACTCGCGAACATGGCAACCTCGAGGTTTCTTAGAATCACACATGTAACCCAACTGTTTCGAAGTTTTGACTAGAACATCACCCAAATCAGGCGAAGTGCTCTCTACCAATCGGCGTAGTTAAACAGTCAAGAAACAGGCAACCCCAACAAATGTAGAGTAATACCTTAATCAATTGATTATTCTTAGGATCACACATGTAACCCAACTGCTTCAAGTTTTGACTAGAACATCACCCAAATCAGGCGAAGTGCTCTCTACCAATCGGCGTAATTAAACAGTCAAGAAACAGGCAACCCCAACAAATCTAGAGTAATACCTTAATCAATTGATTATACGTAATAACAAGTACAGCGCAGTTATGAACTGACGGCCACAATCCTTGTAAATTAAAGCAGCCGGCCCCCTGCGGCGTGGCATGCACCGGTCCCAGTGTGCGTTGACACAAAATGACCACAACAAACAACGCCGAAGGGTGGTCGGGGACGGACTCAAAATATGGTGTCGATAATAGACAGCTGACCTATTTGAAAGTACAGGTTATTGACAGAATAACCGATTGCACATATTTTATTTAGCAAACCCGACCCAGTAAATTGAAATCCCACAATCACAGCGAGTTAAGTTAAAATGAATAAAATAATTAAAACTGCAAAGTTACCCTAATTAACTTTCCTATCTACTAAAATGTTTTCTTGGTACCACAGTACGTAGTTTATTTACCTTTGCCAGAGAACCAAAACATAAAGTCGTATTTAATCTTATAGAACTCTAATTTTCAGAGATTCAACTAAACATATTATTTTACGATATTTAAACTTATGAAAAATTACTTTAATCATTTAGAATTTGGAATAAACTAATATACTAAAACCCTGTTAGATAGTCTAACCTTTACCTAGTGATTCGTCCACATTATCTCCCCCCTATTTCTTTAATTCGTCGCCCGGGTTGTGCATACCGGAATAGTTGCACTTCATGGACTTTGAAAAATAAATGCACCGTGTCTTCCCTCGTTGTAAACTGTAAGGATAAATCCTCCAGCTAACTCAGAGAAATTAATCTTGAGCTGATAAAAACCGTAAAGGCTAACTCGGAATTAATCCCGAGCTGGATGATCGACTAGCAATCACCTCGAGTCTTGCCGGGACCCACGTTTTATGTAAATTGTATCCCCTGACGTCACGACCTTTAAAGTCGATTTTCCCTCGAAATGTTGATGCGTTTCTGATTCCCACACACAGAACTGCAGTCACGTATGCGTAGTGCATTGGAATTTCTATGTTTACATTAACATATTGATAACTGACTAAAATTGTGCGTTCAAATGTGCACTTTTGCTCCTAAAATGAAATGTTATTTAACCCTGAGATTTCTAATATAATACGATTTATATTCTGGTTCTGTGTAATGAAATAATAATTAACGTTTAATGATCTTAATTTAGAAATAAAGTACTTAATTTTGGTAATAAATAGGTAAAATTTGAAATAGATGAAATGACCTAGGTACGGTACATTTCAATATATTGTTGTTTTTATATGTAAATATCAAATAATTACGCGTATTAACGTGTGTTAACATATGAAAACAATGTTGTGATTGAATAATAACTATTATATCTTTATGTTAGTATTTTGTTTGCATTCACAATAATTTATTATAATTTACACGCCACAGGTATTCTACTTCAGTTTGTCTTACCAATTATCTTTGAGTAGGGCGTAACGATATCTGGATGACCATTCACCATCACTCGTCTGTTTTACTATACCCATACCATTGAAATGTATCAAAAATGGGTCAGTATTATCTAATACTGGATGCATTCATATCTAGATATTTATAGCTTGTTTTCTTTCAGAAGCAAGCCCAGGTGGGAAAAGTGCATTAGAAGCTGCAATGGCTGCAACGTTGGCTTCCATTTCATTACCAACTCCGCCACCAAAACAAGGTAATTTTTCTATGCAACGGTTCTCCATTTAATTAATTTATCTCATAAAATGTCTTAAATATAAGTATTGAATATTAAGCTTTGGTGTGTTTTAGATGAAGACTCAAATTTGTCCAACCATAGTGAACCCCCAAAAGACTCTCGTAATTCGACACCGGAGCCTAAAATGTTCAAAGACAAGAAGGAGGCCATGGAGGCCTTCAAGGAGCTCTTGAAGGACAAAAATGTCCCCTCAAATGCCAGTTGGGAACAGTGTGTCAAAATTATTTTCACAGATCCCCCGGTATGAGACTTTCAAAAAACTCAACGAGAAAAAGCAAGTTTTTAATGCTTACAAGACTCAGAAACAGAAAGATGAAAAGGAAGAAAACAGACTTAAAGCGAAGAAGTCGAAGGAGCAACTGGAAGATTTCTTGTTACATTCCGATAAAATAACGTCTAATACCAAGTACTACAGGTGTGATGAAATATTTGGCCATTTAGAGGTAAATGTTTTTATTTATAGAGGTCATAACAACGTATGAGTTTTGAATGTGTTAGATTTATGTTACATACATTTTTGAAAGAGATGTATTTCCATATATATCTTATGATATTAAATTTACAGCAGAAAACAAGAATTAGATTTTATTATAATTAAATTGCCTGAATGGTACAGCCAAGGGGTGTCTCACGCTAGGAAATAAGTGTACAAGTTGTCCAATAATTTCCGGAAATGTGGGAAATTATTGAACATTTTCAGAAATTTTAGGAAGTATTCAGGAATTTATCGGAAATGTTAAGAAGATTTTAGAGCTTATTAGTAAATTTTAGAGGAGATTAAATTTGTTTAATGAAGCCTTACAATTTATTGGGTCGAGGATTGTGTTTTAGTCTCAGTTTCAGTGGTTAGTGAATTAGACATTCATCAAAAAATATAGGTAAGTATAAAATCATGAACTGTATTTTATCAAAATGCTTTTGTTAAAATTTTTTGCTTTTTCGTCGGATGCCGTGTCTAGTGTTGATGTTTTGAACTTGGAAATAGTTTTTTTATTTTCATCAATCATTTTGAAATTAAATTATTAAAATAAAAATTACGAAATTTAAAGTGATTGGCTCCCAATTTGTCAATCTAACTTGAGTAACCAATTACTTTTTAAATTTTCTAATCTAAGATATATATATATATATATATATATATATATATATATATATATATATATATATATATATATATATATGTATGTATGTATGTATGTATGTATGTATGTATGTATGTATGTATGTATGTATGTATGTATGTATGTATGTATGTATGTATGTATGTATGTATGTATGTATGTATGTATGTATGTATGTATGTATGTATGTATGTATGTATGTATGTATGTATGTATGTATGTATGTATGTATGTATGTATGTATGTATGTATGTATGTATGTATGTATGTATGTATGTATGTATGTATGTATGTATGTATGTATGTATGTATGTATGTATGTATGTATGTATGTATGTATGTATGTATGTATGTATGTATGTATGTATGTGTGTATGTGTGTATGTGTGTATGTGTGTATGTGTGTATGTATGTATGTGTGTATGTGTGTATGTGTGTATGTGTGTATGTGTGTATGTGTGTATGTGTGTATGTGTGTATGTGTGTATGTGTGTATGTGTGTATGTGTGTATGTGTGTATGTGTGTATGTGTGTATGTGTGTATGTGTGTATGTGTGTATGTGTGTATGTGTGTATGTGTGTATGTGTGTATGTGTGTATGTGTGTATGTGTGTATGTGTGTATGTGTGTATGTGTGTATGTGTGTATGTGTGTATGTGTGTATGTGTGTATGTGTGTATGTGTGTATGTGTGTATGTGTGTATGTGTGTATGTGTGTATGTGTGTATGTGTGTATGTGTGTATGTGTGTATGTGTGTATGTGTGTATGTGTGTATGTGTGTATGTGTGTATGTGTGTATGTGTGTATGTGTGTATGTGTGTATGTGTGTATGTGTGTATGTGTGTATGTGTGTATGTGTGTATGTGTGTATGTGTGTATGTATGTATGTATGTATGTATGTATGTATGTATCCTGCAGTAGATAGGTCCTCCGCTAATAGACCATTTCCATTTAATAGGTCGTCCGGGTGCGATAGGTCTTCCGTATATGGAGGAGCTATCGCTTCCCGTGTAAAACAGTCCGGTTCATCATCCTACATTACCTGATAAGTTTTGAGATGGATGACCTATGGCGTGTTTTTTGATATTTTGAATATTTTAGTTGCGGACTTCGCCGTATAGACGAATGGTGTCGCTGTTGCGCGTATATTATCACGTATATTCCAATCCTGCTCCGCGGTGGATCAGTCATCCTCTGTATATTTAATATCAGATTTGCAGTGGATAAGTCCTCCGTAATATTGACAACAGTGTATTCAATTTCAGGAATATTAGATTACTTTTTAAACCAGAAATAAGCTACATAGGATGGTCTAGTTTTGCAGAGCGACAAAGTCGGTGATTGTTTAGAATGGAACAATCAACATATGTTTTATGTTTTGAGTTCTATGTGACATTTACAACAATTTTTGCCTCTATCTCTTTATTGGTTTTAGATATATTTATCGACATTTTTCCAACTATAAATATCGAGTAAAATGGATTGCACATTCTTATATTAACGTTTTAAACTCTATCCATTGGTGGATCAAAAAATTATATTTTTTACACTCCTTTAAATATTTGTTTATAATGATAATGGATAGAGCATGGCTCTATGTTTTTTCTATATTTAATTGAAAAATATTTGTTTTTGCTTACAATTATTTTGAGGAAGATTAGAATTAGTAACCGGGAAATGATAATTAAAGTTGTTACATACATATGTATTTTTTACGGTATATTGTACAAGGTGATCACTTTCTTTATTTTTTTGCCAAAGTATTTTTTATAATACTTTTTTGTACGTATAAAACTGTTGTAACTGTTCTTATACAAGGTAGAACAAGAAGTAGTACTTTTTTAAATAGAAACCTTTAAATAACTCCATTTTTGAATTCTGCACATTATTTTGGACATAGTTTATATAATATATTATATACCCAAATTCAATTGTTATTGAAATATCGGTCGATATTTCAATAACAATTGAATTTGGGTATATAAAATATTAACCTATTTCTATTGAAGTGACGTACTTTGCATATTTATTATTATTATTCCTATTATTTGTGACAGTTGGTATTAATTTTGAAAAAAACTATAGAGTAATATTAATCTTGGTATGCGGTAAAGTGTGAAATAAGTTTACCTTTATGTGTCTATATTTCAAAATCAGTTGAATTTGGGTATGTGATATGTTATATAAAATATGTCCAGAATAATACGGTAAATTCAAAAATGGAGTTTCTCGAAATTGATAAGATGAAATTTAAAACAATAAACTGCCACAGTCGCATACCTAAACTATTAATTGTGATAAAATAAACAAAAAAATCCGCCCTGCTTGGCGTCGTGATGTGTTGAAACATTTTTTTCCAGTGACACCGTATTTTTGGTACATCGTTGAAACGGTTAAGGTCGAGGTTTCAATTGACAAAATTTGTCATTTGCCATTTACCTTCGCTCAAATGTTGCTAAGAAAAGTTTGATAAATTCTCAACAATTTGTCGGCAGATATCTCGAAAACTAAAGTAGATATCGAACTCCGGTGGCATATAAGCATTCCTTACAGTCATACGGAAATGGCAGTATTTCTAGCAATTTCATTGGCCGTTTCAAGGCCACGGCATGGCGTGCTCATCAGATATCATTTTTAAAGGGGAATTCGGCACCGTGAAAATAAACAAACTACAATAAAGGGCAAGGAAAATAAACAAACTATAATAAAGGGCAAGGAAAATCTTACTTACGAACTAAAAAAATACTTATTTAAAAAAAAAGATAACAAGGTTGTGATTCGAACCCTGGTCCTACCGCGTGCTGGACGAGTATCTTCTCTAGCATCTAACAAGTTCATTGCAGACAAGTGATTCCAAAAGGATTTAATATACTTTGACATGTCATGTAACTGCGCATGCCCTGCGGTTATCTTAAAACGGCCAATGAAATTGCTAGAAATACTGTCATTTCCGTATGACTGTAAGGAATGCTTATATGCACTCCGGTGTGCGGCATTTCATTTTTCGTTCGATTTTCTATGGGTAGAAAATCGAACGAGAAATATTAATAATTCTGTAAGGCAAATGGCAATTTTGTTATCTGAAATTTCGGCTCAAACTTTATTATGCTTTTCAACAGCGTATATCAAACATAAGGTGTCACTGAAAAAAAAAATTTCAACACATAGCGACACATCGTGATTTTTTTTTTTTGTTTATTTTATCACAGTTTATAGGTTTAGATTTAAAGAGGCAGTTTTAAATCTTCAATTGCCAATTTCAAGAAAAACGCATTTATCATCCATAAGTGATCATCCTCTATGTACAGTATTTATGTTTCACGTTTAATTTCTTTTTAATTTTAATTTTTAATTCACTATTACAATAGCATTATTATGTACATTTATAAAAGAAATACTGTTTTATTGCCTTAAAGATGACAATAAAATTGCCGAAACGTCGATTGACGTAAAAAAACTCTTTGCTTTCTTTTGCCGCAAACCTAACAAAAATCAAGCTACATAGAATAATATTATATAGAACATTTATTTAACAAAATATAAGACATGAAAAAACTTGAACAAAAATTAAAATAGTCATTTAAAGTCACTATTTTCATTTGTTTTAAACAAAGACTTTTATTTTTAGCCAGTCTTTGTTTTACAATAATTCAGGGTGCTTTGAAATGATATCATCACATTCAGCTTTCTTTGGAGGTCGTTTTTGTTTGATATGTGTTTTGAGGTTTGTTTTTGGTTTTCTGGAACGAACAATCTCTTCCGCCCTGTTGGCTTCTTCTTTATTTCGTTGTTGAAATTGTGTTCGTTAGTCAATTCATTTTCTTCATCTTCATTAATAACCTCATTCTCCTCTACCAAATCTTCATCTCTCTGCTCTAAATCTTCATCTATTTGTTCCATCAGATCTTCCTCTTAATTCAAATTAATTTCATCTAAACTTTTGCCCTTGAACTGACCAGCTTCGCCCTTATAGGTATTATAATAAGCGTGTTACATGATGCCCATAAAAACATCACACCAACAACAATCCAAAATTTCAAGGAAAGGATAATAAATGCACTCCTGCAATTTTATGAACAGTGGAAACGTCATTCCAAAGACGCATAGAAATGTATGTCAATCAAAATGGGCAACATGTGGAGCACTTTTCATAATATCTTCTTTTGAATTACAGAAAAAAATATATACATTTTTAGTTTTTATTGCTGAATTTTCCAGTTAATGTTCAATAAATTGAAAATTGTTACAAATAGCCATAGGGATGTACGTACAAAAAATTTTCGTTTTTCAATTCTACATCACATTGTTCAAAAATATACAAGGTGTTCCATTTTAAAAAAATTGAGTAAATTCAATTCAAATAGTTGTAACTTTAAAAAATATTTTTGGCCATCCTGTATACTTTTAGGAAGTGAAAATGTCTGTGTGTCATCACACATATGTGTCATAACTGATTCTAATATATTTTTTCTTAAAATCAATAATTGTGACTGTAGTGACGTTTTTAACATACACGTGTAATAGCATAATTTCAACAAAAAAAATCATTACAAAAATCTCGAAACATGAGGGTTATATGTAGATAGATTCGTTGAAAAATAAGACGTATTTGGAAAAAATGGCAAACTACAAAATTCACCCCTTCCAACCCCACCTACCCCTCGAAATGAGTTTAGGGGGTGAATATGTGTTTTTTCTCTCTTTGTAAGCCAGATATGGCACTAACCCAACATCCCAAATCCTTACATTTTGTCAAAAAATTTTTAAATTCGAAGAGAAATTTTTTTTACAAAAAAAATCTGAAAACATGAGGCCTATATGAAGAAAAATTCGTTGAAAAATAAGACGTATTTGGAAAAAGTGACAAACTACAAAATTCACCCCTTCCAACCCCCCACCTACCCCTCGACATGAGTGGAGTGGGTGAATATGTGGTAATCGACAGTACGATACCTGCAGATAGTCCATGTAAAATTTAGGATTTATTTCTCTCATTGTAAGCCAGATATATGGCACTAACCCAACTTCCCAAATCCTTACATTTTGTCAAAAAATTTTTAAATTCAGAAAGAAATTATTTTACAAAAAAATCTCGAAACATGAGGGCTATGTAGAAAGATTCGTTGAAAAATAAGATGTATTTGAAAAAAATGGCAAACTACAAAATTCACCCCTGCCAACCCCCACCTACCCGTTGACATAAGTGGAGCGGGTGAATATATGGTAATCGACAGTACAGCACCTGCAGATAGTCCATGTAAAATTTGGAATTTTTTTCTCTCTTTGTAAGCCAGATATTATGGCACTAACCCAACTTCCCAAATCCCTACATTTTGTGAAAAAAATATTAAATTCAAAATTTCCAAAAAAATCTCGAAACATGAGGGCTATATGAAGAAAAATTTGTTGAAAAATAAGACGTATTTCGAAAAAGTGACAAACTATAAAATTCATCCCTTCCAACCCCCACCTACCACTCGACATGAGTGGAGCAGATGAATATATGGCAATCGACAGTACGCCACCTGTAGATAGTCCATGTAAAATTTAGGATTTCTTTCTCTCTTTCTAAGCCGGATATGGCACTAACCCAACTTCCCAACATTTTTTTACAAAACTCGAATCATGGGGGCTATATGTAGAAAAATTCGTTGAAAAATGAGACGTATTTGAAAATAATGATAAACTACAAAATTCACCCCTTCCAACCCCCACCTGCGCCTCACACAGAGTGGTGGGGGATAGTACTCAGGTATATGAAAGAAGACCCCACATGAATCATTTCTACAAAATTTCAAATTTTTTCGTTCATTTACAGACCCATGAACCAAAACCGAACGCCCTGACCCATCAGCCGAAACCCAACCAAAAATTATGATAGCCAAGTTGGCATAATCTGGAGATGATTAAAGTTAATCTTATGATAACAATCTACCCTATTTATATCTAAACTATTGTCACTGTTCGGTGAACTGTGACTCACTAACCAATAAAGTGGGCTATTGGTTAGTGAGTCACGGTTCACAGAACCATGACAATAGTTTTGGTATAAATTGGGTAGATTGTTAGCATAAAGTTAGTTTTAATCATCTCCAGATGATGCCAACTTGGTTGACAAAACGCGCGTCGATTGCAGTATGTAGTGTTTTGGGTGTTTCGTGGTAAACTACGCCAATGTTATCTTCACATCAAAGGTCCAACCCACTCCAGAATTAAATGTAATAGGTATATTTAAAAAAATATGTATTTTTATTTTTATTTACCCCTTTGGCACCCATCAATGAAAAAAATCTGCATTCTGATTGGTCCTACGGAATTCACCAGACCAAACTGTTGAATTAAAAAACGCGCGCTATTACAATAAGACTGCGAGAAGCCGGAAAATAAAATATTTTTCAATTACATCTCTTAATAAAGGAAATGCGGCATCACTGTCGGAATACCGATCCACTGTAGTTTGTACAATCTGAATATATCGGAGGACATAAAGCTGCGAATTGGTTAATCAAATATACACCCGGACGACATAAATATAGTAGTTTAGTAGGAAGACGTAAAGATAGCAACTTATATGCAAATTAAAAAAAAAATTATTTAATTTTTTTTGTGGATTTATCATTAGAATGACCTAAAATGTTATATACATAAATATATATATATATATATATATATATATATATATATATATATATATATATATATATATATATATATATATATATATATATATATATATATATATATATATATATATATATATATATATATATATATATATATATATATATATATATATATATATATATATATATATATATATATATATATATATATATATATATATATATATATATATATATATATATATATATATATATATATATATATATATATATATATAAATAAAAAATATAGGAAAACTGGTTGTAATGTATAAAGAATTTTTCTTATTTATTTATTTTTTTTAATTAAAAAAACTACTCCAATATGAAAATAGTGTTACATTTTTTTATTTCAGTTTATGATTGACATTCTTTATCGAGTTGAGTTCCTCAAGAATTTTTTTAAATGGAAATTTTGAAAGAACTGTACCATGCGTAAACTGAAATAATGAATGGTAGTATTAGCAAATTAGCAACTCAGTTTTTATAATGTTGCTGTCAGTGTTGATCACCCTGTGTATAATTTTTTATTAATTGTTAGTAAATGTTTAAAAAGCCAATGGACCAGCGTATAAAATAATGTCGTAATATTTAAGTATCTTGTTTTCTCTGGAGTCTCTTTTGAGAATTCTATTAAAATGGGCCTACAGTATCGAACAAAGGACGGGGTTGGATTTTTCCAAACGATGTTTTTTGTGACTTCATCTACAATTTGTAGTGGAACCAAGGATGTTACAAACAAGTTAGTATCGGATATTACGTCACTTTCACCAGACAGTATTTGTTTGTACTCACTTTGTCCTGAAGATCCATCACAGCCCCATTTGCTGTATAATATTAATTGTGAAAAGTTGGCCACATTCACAGAATCAATTTTGATTATTCTCTTACATGTGTGATCTAGAAGAGACTGCAAACTTACTTTAGCACCAATTTCAGTTACTTGCATGTGCTCTGGATAACATTCTCGCTTTGCTTCTGTAAGTTTGGTATATGATGGGAGTACAGTACAGTATTTGTCTTGTAAACAAGTTCTAAGGTATGTATATTGGTTTTTCGTTAAATCTAAATCAATGAAAAGAGCCAAGGCCTCTTGATTTGTGAAAGGCTCAACAGAAGTATTACGTCTTAATAATGTGTGGATAAAAGCCTTCCTTTCTTGTGATGCAGAACGTAGTTTCTGTATAATTTCTGATTCCCATGTCTCACCAATTGAACGTGATCCCTGAGTATATGAATGATAAATCTGATCAAGTCCAGAGTCTCGAAATAGTTTTATTGCTTTTCGTTTCTGTGTCTTCTCTACGGATTCGTTAAATGACTTACATGGTCTCCCTCGTGGGTTTTCAGATAAGGACATCGATGGTTCTTCGTCTTCTTGGAATGGTACAAAAAATTTGCCATCTAGCCATTTCTCGTTGCTGCATAAGAACACATCCCTTTTTCTTCCGGCTTTATTCCAGCGTATCTTAAAATCGGGCAATAAGTGTTTCTGAATTTTGATGATAGCACATTGCAACTGCTCTTCAGAAAGAACGAAATGTTCCTTAACATACCGTTCTGCTGTGGATATATGTTTTTCGTGCTCAATAAAAGCGTCACATATGTTATGTGTTGTAATTTTGAAATTGTTCATTGTTTACTGTCGTAGGTACAGCTGACAGCGGCAAATTATTGATTACTATTAACTAATGCTGCTTGTATACATTAATAATAACCTAAAATTTTAACAAACCCAAGTTTATATACTTTCCTAAGGACAATGGTAACCGCAGAATACACATCCCATGTATAGGTGAAGAAAAAAAATATTTTCTCTGGTTTATTTCTCATTGCCAAAAATTATTTTTTTCAAATTATATCGTAAACCATTTTTATCGATGTACCACTTTGTTTAATAAGTTTAATAACCACAAATATTTATTTTTATTTTAAAATCATTATATTATTCTTATGTACGATCAAAACTTGAGTACGAATCCATAATCTGGAACCCTTACTATCTAGTTCACAAAGGCACGTTAGAGCAAGTTCAAAGAAAATTTTTAAAATTATTTATCATTTAGAGACACAGACACAGAATATATCCTGAGAGGGGTATAGATAACAACTATCTTCTAAGGACATTTCATTTTGAAAGTTTGGAGTATCGGCGAATTTGTTCTATGCTACTTTTTCTATACAAATTATTACATAATAAAATTGACTGTCCTCAAATTCTTTCACAAATTAATTTTTTCACTCCAAGAATGCATTCTCGACAAAATCCCACATTTTACACTAAACGAGTCAATACCAATATGTTGCTAAAATCACCAATACATTGTATGTGCCATTATTTTAACAAATTAAGTCAAGAATGACAATCTTAACACCTTTGCACGTAAAATCAGCTGGTAAAATATGCTAAGTAAACTTTTAATACATAATTTTAGCTTGATAATCCCTTTATTGATTGTTCCTTTGCGTGTTATGTAGGTATACATTTTTTTCTCATCGTTACTTATGTTATTTTACTTTTTTTCAATAATTAGTTCTTATTTTGTTTTTCTTAACTATTACTATCTCACTATCTTTTTTTTTTATTTAATTTTCAGTTCTTTTAATAACATCTATTGTCCTTACCCTCATGTTTAATATAAAGATTTGTTACTAAATATTATAAAATGTTTTGTAGTATTTAAGAGTATTTTATATTGTCCTGTAATTGGGTGTTACCTGTTGGGCAAACAAAGCATATTATTATTATCATTATATCAATTTTTTCCAAATTTTCTGTAAATTTTAGTAAATTTTGGTCAATAATTTCCAAAAAAGGAAATAGGTGTACAAATTTTTGAGGCGTGAGACACCCCTCGATTTCCACAGATATTTATAAATTAGTTTTACTAATGATTCAGTTCTCTGCCTTATTCTAAAATATTTCCTATTTTGGGGAATATACGTGTGAATGAACGAATACTGTCCAGTATGCTGTAAGGTGGCTATCGGTTTCAAACAAAAATGGCGGCTGGAGATAAACATTGCAGTTTTTCACGTATGCTTTAAAGTCTAGTTCATTCTTAATAAAGGCAGATATTTGTTTACATTATGCCATCCATTGGTGAATTGACGTAGCATATGAAGTTATCATAATATTAAATTTTTGATGATTTTGATGAACTTGTCCACTTTTATCTGATGTGAGACAAGGCTCTTACATGCTTTTTTTGCCGTTAGATTTGGCAAAATGTTGTTGATTCTGACCGTCGCGACATCTACGAGGATGTCATGTTCTCCCTCGCTAAGCGTGAAAAGGAAGAAGCCAAAGTCTTGAAGAAGAGAAATATGAAAAAATTAGCCGAAGTCTTGGAGTGTATGACGAAGATTAACTACGACACGACTTGGAGCGAAGCCCAAGTGTTGCTCCTTGAAAATAATTCGTTTAAGAACGATGTAAATTTGCTGGCTATGGACAAGGAGGATGCGTTAATAGTCTTCGAGGAGCATATTAGAGTTTTAGAAAAGGAACAAATGGAAGAGAAAGAAAGAGAGAAGAGGAGGTTGAAGAGGCAGTGCAGGAAGAATAGAGACCAGTTTTTGGCACTTTTAGATCATCTACATGAAGAGGGGAAACTAACCTCAATGTCATTATGGGTAGAATTGTATCCTATAATTTCTGCAGATATCCGATTCTCCGCGATGTTAGGTAAGAGATATGTACTATTTTGTTCATTTTGAACTATCCCTGTTTATTTATTAACAGGCCAGGCGGGCTCGACGCCTTTGGATCTATTCAAATTTTATGTTGAGGACTTGAAGTCGAGGTTTCACGACGAAAAGAAAATTATTAAGGAGATTCTGAGAGAGAAAATTTTCGAGGTTAAAGTGGATACGACCTTTGACCAATTTGCCACCGTCATTTGCGAAGACAAACGATCTGCTACTTTAGACGCTGGGAATGTTAAGCTGACGTTCAACTCATTTTTAGAAAAGGTAAGTTCACCAAAAGAATAGACAAAATGAATTAGTCCGGGCCTCAAACTGGAGTTCACTATAGCCAGCGACCGATTAACCTACATGATTTCCTCATTTTTCAATATTCTCGTATAATTGTCAATGCACAAAATGAAAGTCTGGGAAGCGTGTGGGAGCGGTAGACTCGCAAAGTGAGAAAAAAAAAAAGGGAAAAATTATGATAGTTTCAAGGTGTTTTTTTTTTAACATTTAGTGATGTATCAGGTTATAAAAACATACTGCCAGACATATACCGTATGGGGACTGTAAGCATGGTAAATGGGAAAACCCAAATGTGTAGACCAAGGACAGATTGCTCTCATTATCATACGTTGGAAAAGGACAGAGACCAGAGGCTAATAAGTAAATAGGCATTTTTACAATTCTTATTATTAATGAACGCATAAAGTCAAGAAGATTACAGCTTCACTGAACGTCGAAAGCATGAACAAACACGGTGGGTAAGAATATCGCCAGCTTTTGTTTATGGATTCCTGTTACCACTAATTCAAATTTCGTTATTTACTATCAGCCTCTGTACTTTTCTAACATGCGTATGAGATGAGAGCAATCTGTCCTTGTTCTACACATCTGGTTTTCCCCATTTACCATTCTTACGGTCCCCATACGGTAGATGGGCTATTGCCAGGTCAGACAGGTTTTAGACTTTTCCATTATTAGGACACTTACTTGTTGGAGACTAATAACGGGTGATTATAAAGTAAGGGATATATTTCAACTTATTATATATTCTTAACAAATGAAATTAATAACAAAAAGTAAATAGAATCTAGTTGCTTACATAATGGGATTTCTGATGTCAAACACTAGTTACCGCAAATGCTAGATATGACCTCTATTTTGTTGTTGTAAAATTACCAACTGTTCCTCCAAATTGTATACAGCACTATTCAACGGTTGAATTACATGAATTTGCTCTCTAATACTGTCCTTTAATTCCTCCAGCGTTGTTGGCCGTGTTCTAAACACCAAATTTTTTAAATAACCCCACAGCCAGTAATCCACTGGGTTAATATCAGGCGATCTTGGTAGCCATGAATTTGCAAAATGTCTGCTTATAACACGATCTTGAAAAACCGCAGTTAACAATTCTCTAACTGGTCGGTAAATGTGCAGAGGTGCTCCATCCTGCATAAAAATTATGTTTTCAATTCCTTCGTGCTCGTTTTGCAACTGTGGAATTGCATAATTCCTTTACATTTGCAGGTATCGTTCACCAGTAACAGTTACAGATACAGCCTCCCCATTCTGTATTTCCTGGAAAAAGTATGGACCAATGATGAAATTAACTGTGAAACCGCACCAAACGGTGACTTTTTTGTCATGAAGGCCTTGCTGAACGATTTCATGTGGATTTTCTGTTGACCATATTCGACAGTTTTGAATATTAATTCCACCATTAAGAGAGAAATGGGCCTCATCTGTCCATAAAATACGGGATAACCATTCGGGTTCAATTTCCATCTGAGCCAATATGTGTAATGAAAAATCGTACCTGAGAGTAAAATCTGCATCCTTTAATTTAAACAGCAGTTGCAGTTTATAGGGATACATTTTTAGGATTTTCCGTAAAATTTTCCAAACCATGGTGTATGGCATTTGTAATCGTTTTGATATCGCATTCACACTACTGATTGCTAGCGAATTAGTATTGGCTACGTTTTGATTTTGCTGAAGAACTTCTGCAACTTGGACATCACTAATCCTAGGTCTTCCTGGCCTCGGAAGGTCTTTTACAGACCCTGTTCTTTCAAATTTGCTAATCAAATTACGATACGCCTTCATTTTGCATGTCGCTGCTCTCAAACCCATTTTCGTACGAAATCTTCGTAATCCAGTAGTGTAATTTTTACCACCTTCATAATAACATTGCACTAAACCAATTCTTGTTTGCAGATCCATATTGAAATTGTTACAATTTACGTTACGCGAGTTTTATTTTGAGAACAATTCTCTAAATTACGATTATTTCATTTGACACTTGTATCAATAGTTGTCAAGACAATTCTTTTGTTTTCCATAGATACACTACAATCCAATTATTGAGGCAACTAGATTCTGTTTACTTTGCTACTAGCATAATTTCTTAAAACTATGTAAGAATTAGACCCCTTACTTTATGATAACTCCATATTTTGATGTAGAAACGAATGTTCGATATTCTTTTTTTTTTTTAAGTTATTCGAGGTAATTTTTGTTTTTCTTATGGCAGACATATTGGATTTTTCGTTTTTCAGATTGCTCTTAAAAAGAGCTTTCAAATGTATCACATGTTGAGGAAAAATTGTTTTTCAAGGGACTAATGTAAGAAAAGTTATCCATTGCTTAACCAAACAAAATAGTAGGCCATGGAAAATCGAGAAGTTATTTTGACTTAATGGATATACCTAATACCAACCATTATAAAAAATAATAGTAATATTAAGGTTACCAGTTTGACATGTTTTAATAATTTTAATTGTCTGTTAAAATACACTGAACATCATCGATATGGGAACATTTTTTTAATAAGAGCAAATTAACATAATAGAAGAAACGATAGTAAAGAAGTAGGAAAATTTAATAAAACTAACTGAGGTGATTACTCTTCTGAGAGTATTGGCATTTATTGTGCCGAAAACGTTCTTAACTCTGTCTTCCAAAATATCAATAATTACGGGCTTTCAAAATCAAACACTTCATTTTTCATCATACCCCATAAATAAAGATCAGGAAGGGTTATATCAGGCGAGTGGGGAGACCACAATACTGGTCCTCTATTTGAAATTATGCGGTTACCAACCTTTTTCAGCAACATCCATCTAACATTATTACTATTATGTGACAGCCATTTTGTTGGAACCACAATTCATTTATTTCATGTTCTGTAAAAAGCTGTCTTATCTCGGGGTAAAACTTGTTTTTCTATAAGTTCATGATAGGCTACTCCCGTCGATCCATATAACTCTTGATTGAAAATTGGGTTATTCTTTGCATTTCTGATTAAACCAGCAATAAAATCAAGTCTTCTATCAAAATCATTATTGCTTAAAGCTTGGACAATCGTAGGTTTGTACGGATGATATTTCCTTTGTTTTAATGTCTTGTATATAGTTATCTAAGGAATATTTGTTTCACCTGAAATTTGTGGCACTGTTATGTGGGGATTATTATTAACAGCTTCGAGAATGTTATTTGTACAGTTAACATTATCAGTATATGTAATATTCTAATGTGTAACATAAGTCTTTACTCGTCATCTAAATGATGGTGTGTCCATCATGCAATATAGCTTTTGTATCTTTGATGTAGATCCAGAATTTTCGTCTGGCATTGCATATACATAACACTAAGATGTAAATATTCGACATATACACAGATTTATTTATGCCTGGCAATGCTTATCCCCCTATCTATACCCCATGTAAACCACCAAATATGGTCAAATAGGAACAGAGACCGACTGAATAAGCGAGAAGTAATAGTGTGAGTGTATTTTAGGTGGCTGGCAAGGCACAAACTGGATCCTGTCCTTACGTTCGCTGGGTGTGTTTTATTCTATTTCATTTTATCCTAGTTCACAGCCATCGCCCGTATTCTTTTTCCAACTAGTCACACTTTGCGTTTTACATAGAGTATGTATGGCTGTAGGTTTTTATAACATGATACATCACTAGATGTTAAAAGAATACAAAAACAATCTTGAGACTATTATACAATTTTCCCGGTTTATTTCTCAATTTTCTATCAATTGTACAAGAATACTGATAAATAAGAAATTTTCTTGAGGAAATCATGTAGCTTAATCGGTCGCTAGTATTAGACTACTATTTGTGAGATATTGGCACCGAAAGCAAAAAAAAAAAACAAAATTAAACAAATTTTCGATTTTTTTTTTGAATACCTGCCATTTTTGTAAAAAAAAGTTTAAATTGTGTATCTTTGTAGGCTGAAGTAAAAGAAAAGGAAAGGATAAAAGAGGAAACAAAACGGTTGAAAAAATTAGAGCTGAATTTCAAGAATTTGTTGAGAGAGTTGAACGTGGACTTTGAGCTCTCCTGGACCGAAATCAAACCAAAGTTAGAAAACGAAAAGGAATTCTTAGCTTTTGATAATGAACTTGAAATCATGAAGGTGTATAAAGTAAGTAATTTGCAAAATTGTCAATGATTGAAATTTTTAGTGTTTTATTATTATTTTTTTTAAGGATTTCCAACATGAGATGGAGGAGTCGTGTAGTCACCATCACTCGCGATCGAAAAAATCAAAGAAAAAGAAGAGTAAGAAATACAAATCGTCTAGTACTAGTGATTCCGATAGCGAAAAGCATAAGAAATCGAAGCACAAATCGAAGAGCCCCACGCCGTACTCTGAAGAGAGCGGAGAGGAATACAGGAAGAAGAAATCGAAAAAGAAGCACAAAAGAAAAAGTCCATCAGTGAGTTATTATTAATTAGTTTTTTTTTTCTAACTTGGTTTTGTTCGTTAAAGTATTTATTATTATTTAATTTTAAGTTATTCCAAGATATTAAATAATAGTAGTATAACAAGTAATAGTTTTTGATTATTGATTTTTGTTTAAATTCGAAATCTATGCCATACAGCGAACGATACTAATTGAAACTAAAAGTGAGGTTATGTTAGTGAGTTTGCAGGAGCGAAAAAGGTGGATATCTTTTAAATATATCTGTACGTTAGATTGCTTTTTGTTTTGGCAAATTTTATTGGAAGTGGATGTTTTGTAGTGACTCATTTTCCAGAAAATATAAACAATATACAGTGTCCGTCAAAAAGTATACGACATATGGGAAAGTATTTTATTAATTCCTAAAAAAATGTGGTTCTTGATGAAAGCTGTATTCAGTGAAAGCATAAAGGCTTCTAACAAATTTTTCGTCCGTTTACCGGTAAGGCGGGAGATTTGAATTTGGCCCAAAAATAAAGAATTTCAATTTCAAAATACCGAAAAATGTACAATTATTTACTCAGTTCAAATATTAATTTTGAAAACATCCATTCAGCATTTAATTACTACGTGGTAATGAAAATTTTTTTGTTGAAAGTCAATACCGTTAATTTTATATTTTTATTGTACTTACCATACAACAGAATAAAATAGATCTTTATTAATTCTGTATGCCAATTACAAAATTGGATAGAATAAGTCCAAAAAATTTAATATGACAGTAAATTATAAACAAACATGTAACAAGTACAAGATATCAATATGGATCCATAGAACCAATAAAATTACAATTAGTAGGTATTAAAATAGAATAAAATTTATAAACCAATAAAATAATAAACAAAAAACAGCTTATGTTTCAATTTATTGATTAAAATTCATGTATTCGTTGGTACATAGTTGAAAACTTACAATCCATGTTACGAGTTTATATGCCAAGTGTTTTGACATTTACCTCGGCATCGCTGTGGGAAGACAGATTTTTCGTATATAATCTATAGACAGCCAAGCATGTATCCCCCGCACCTTGGCAGTTGGCCTTGTCTTATACGACCGTGTAAAGTTAGTTACTAATACTTTCGCGGAACTGGTGTTTGGCATGTGATTCGCTACACGTAAAAAATATATCATTTTAACACTTGCCAGTGTGTATATACCACAGTGTTACATTAGTTTTTGTATTATTGCCACCCTGTATAGTAAGTTCACTAATATAAATAGCAACTAAAACATAAAGATAACAAAATATGTCTTTTATTCTGTGTGTATTTGTTATCTTATATATTTTTTACCTAACAATTTACTACAAAAATTATCAATAGTTTTAATAATTTTATAATATAATAATTATTATTACAATAGTCAATAGATGCAAAATAAATAAAATTAAATGTTAAATTTATTTGAACGAGATGATATATAGAAAGCAAAATAGTTAATAGATGCAAAATAAATAAAATTAAATGTTAAATTTATTTGAACGAGATGATATATAGAAAGCAAAATAGTTGAAATATTTGATTAATAAAAACTGAGCGAAGTAAGATTGAACAAAAAACTGAAACTAAGTTCCGATAATAAATATGTATTACTAAGTTTTATTTTAATGAAATATTTTACACAGTTTAATCAGAATATTACTAAGACAGTTATTATTAGAAATGCTGGTATAATTTTGAAGATCCGGCTCGAAGGACCATTAATGAAAATGACGGGAGTAAGACAACCCGCTAGCTGGAAAGTCTTCGACTTACCTTCCTTTTGGCTGTCACTTCCGGCCGGGGTTGATCAATTAATTCTTGTTGTCGTTTGCACCACAGAAAACATATAATCTTGACAGGCACTAAGAAACTTATTATTACAAAATGAGTGAAATTGTACTGATTAATTTGGAAATTCGAGCGTGAGTTCGCACTATCTTCTCTCAGGCGACGTCTGAGTAAGTCTTAACCCCTTCCAGCGGATAGCGCGCGCATTTGAGCAAAAGAAGAAATATACATACAATATATACAGGGCGCGGTCTGAACAACTATATTAGGAAAGGAAAATTGACACAATAAATATTACATATTAACATGTGATCAAATTTATGAGAATTAGATGATTTATGATACAATGTAGAAACAAATTAACATGTTATGTTGAATTTGGGCCGACCCAAGAGACGTTACTTCTTTTTCCATTTATATTAGTGTGGCTGCTATATTTAATAAAAAAAAAAGAAAATAAACAAAAATGGTTTTCACTTTCGGTAAAACTGGAAGAACAAAAATCTTGAAAGTAGCACCCAAATGTGTGTTTTTATATCTTATTAACAATTCCCAAATTTCTTAATTATATCTTAGAAAATACTGAAAATTTTGGGGGTGTACCATGCCCTGTGATCACCTGGTATGGCGAGCTATTAATTCTAAACGATTCTATAACATTTTGGTATCTAAAATAAAGATACTCTTCGGCCAAATTCAAAATTGTCCATCAGGTGGAAAATATGCTTGTAGCCTTGTGACTCGATGAATATTCCAACTTTTGTCAAGAATAAGAAACCATAAAAGAGTTTCTCATATGTTGTACAAATTCTACTGACACTGTTAATATTCTGATGGATCGGTTTGTATATAAAGCATAAACCTTAAAGAAATATTCTAATATTAACATAATGTTAATTTTATTTACTAGTTGGTAACTGTGTTATCTGTACTGCTTTCTTTCCTGTTAGATGGGGAGTCTCGGAGGAATTTTTTACATGCAATTGAATGGTTAAATTGCATACATAAATGCTGGTCTGTTGCATTGGGGCACTGCAGAAAGTGAAATTTAACTTTGATATTTGTTAGAAATTTTGTGTTTGTATTCATAAGAATTTACTGGAAATTATTTGTGTTATTTAAAATTGGCTAATTTTGGCATCAGATTTAGGGCGGATCTTTCCATCTCCCATTAAATCTATTTGATAGATAGGTTTCATGGAAGCAATTATTGATACAGTTATATCCAAGGAAACTAACGAATAAATTTAATAGGAGATGGAAAGATCAGAGATAGAAAGATCAGCTCTTACACAAACTACTCTGAATATGAATCATAGCACAACAGGGGAATATTTTGTTTGAATAGATATTATGCTTTTTTAAATAGTTTGACACTTTTTTTTTGCTTTATTGGAAAGACCAATTGAAGTATTCTTGGAAATAACAAAAGATACTGATCATTAGTCTCCGGACAATTTCCGTGAACCCTGCGACTGGCTTCCTGATCGGTCTGTTTTTCCCATAGGAAAGGGTAGTATAGTAGGAGAAACCGCTTTAGTGACGGGACGTGGGGGGTAAGACACTACAGGACGCGCAGCCTGTATGGCTCGCTCGTTTACTTTTTCAATGTAGGTTATTACTAGCGGGTTATAAGGTATTTATTAAATTTTGTAAACATTAAAGCAAATTTGTGTCGCTTACTAGTTCAAATGTAGCAGATTATTTCTTACTGAAAACACTGATGAACTTTGATTTTCTTTGTCGCTGTAATCACTATCACTTTCATTTTCACAAAACACAATAAGATGTAGACATAGAGGCCTCCTACGGTCGAAACATTTTTACATTATATACGATAACCTTAAATTATTTTCAAAAACACACCAGCAAATAAACATATATAAAATAATTATGCTAAACAAATCGGTAACAAAACTAAGTGCAGCCCTGAAGTGTCACAGAATGTAAGTGAAACTCCGCCTCGGTCGCGTGCCAATAAAAGCAACAATCATCCTTCTCGCTTTAATGCAAGCTGTGTAAAAGACGGAAGATGTCATGTGTTAGACTTCTCCCTCCCTATGAAGCGTCTTTCCCCGCACGTCCCGTCACTATACCGATTTGTCGTACTATAGCTGTGCGTGCGATTCCCTACTCAGATTCAGTTTCATCTACAAACGTTGCAGTGCATAGATGGTTGACGCGAGGATACAAATAAATAGTAACAACCATGTCGACAATACTACGGAGGACGCGAAAAATAAGTGCTTGTGGATTTGTGTCGACTGAAGCCATGGATTTTAAGAAACAAAGTCGTTAATGTTATTATACGTATTTTAAGTGCTATTGAGAGTACACCTCTTCTGTTAATATGTAGTAAAAGGGTGTTGCAAACTAACGCGCGAGCAGTTGAGGAAATAGTGGTAAATGCTTTGTGTAATATTGGTATTAAAAGTGAAAACGTTTCACTGCTTGTATCAGATGCGGCGGCATATACACTGTGTTCGAGGATAGATGTAACAAGAGTGTAATGGACAATTTTCGAATTTTGGTATGACACTTGGGGAATCAGCCATGCTTGGTGTAAAACTATGATGTATCAAAAATAAGGTGAATCGGTGTTATATAATAGGGTGTTTTATAAGTCAAAGTCAGTTAATAAAAGTCGTCACTAATATACTAACTTTATTTTTCAGTATATGAAAAAAATCCATTAAAAAAAGTTGTTTAGAATGTAGTTTGTGCCTACTTACCAAATATTAGGAATATAAATATACTTTGCTAGAACTGCCCCATTTTCACTAATAGGCAGTTTTTTTTGTTGAAAATAAGACGTTTTCAGTTTTCAAAAAAATTATTTAAGAGATCAAATAGATGTTACTTATATGTAAAGTATAAACTGACAAAATCAAAAAGTCTTTATAACTTGAAGGGATTTAGATATCGCAAAATTAATGAAAAAAACACCCTCACGCGCTCTGTCGACCTTGACACCCTACTGTCTTATGCAAAAGTCTCAGGGCCGGCCTAACCAAACCTTGTTAAATATTACTTAATCAACTGTTAACTGCGTTGCACCTTGTTACAGGACTGATAAGTAAGTATAAACACAGTCTGTGAAAAATGACAATTGACAAAATATTGTTTTATTTTCTTAGGTGTGTTTATTTATTAATTATTACTGTGAGGCATGTGTATTTACTACTGTGGGGCTTGGATATTTGGTACTTGGTTTAGCCGTTCTCTTAGTTGCTTTTTGGACTTTGAGTACATAGTACGAAACAGCAGAAATTGCAGAATGGAGGGGAAAACGAAGAGGGAAAGATCAACTAATTTTACAAACTATGAAAAAGCATATTTCTTAAATATTGTGACTACTCCAGAAGTAAAATGTGTTGTGTTTTAATGATCCTCATTTTTTGTTATTTTTCCGTTATGCTTTTATTATTGAAATACAGATAATTGTAGTGTTTAATTTGATGTGTATTAATGTACGAGGGCTAGAGTAGAAAATGTATCTTCTAAAGTATCCAAGATATTCAAAATGCAAAAAATGCTATAACTTTAGAAAGAGCCCTCTTAATTTACAGGGTGATGCATACTGACATCACTCTGGCAGACTCCACAAATAAAGCCATACTAGACCATAAAAACATGTTGGAATTAAACACTCTATATAAAAAAAAAACAGTGTTCAAAATAAGTGGCTACAAATTCTTTTATAGAGCAAGAATCAAGAAACAAAAATAAAAAAAAAATCATGAACAGTTCAAAAATTAAATAAGTTTGAAAATGACTCTAATTTCTGATGATCCACCTCAAAAGAGTGTAAATATTTTTATTTAACAGACACCCTGAAGTATATTTCATAAAAAGCGTACAATAGCTTCACGATCCCGAGCAATATACTCGTAGGGCTTGTCGGTTTTTTGATAAATTTGTAAAATTCGAAAACCAGTTTTTAAATTAAAAAAAATCGATTTTTAAATTAAAAAAACCTGTTTTAGATACTAGAATTAATATGTACAAATTTATTAGAAACGTTCGACTTGAAACAGCTCGGGAACAAGCATATTGTTTACTGTAAAACTAATCAGTCAGACGAATGATATGAAAATCTACAAACTCATTCTCTTATGCTTAGAGCTCGGACGAAGGTATCGATTCACAGTGACGGCTTTTATGCAGACAATATTGTAAACACCTCATATTCCGAAACAACAGAAAAACAGAAAACATGATAGTGAATCTTATTTAATTTTAAGATGTTAATACGTAAACTAGTTTTATCGGAAAAAGTTTGGCAAAAAACCAGAAAATATTTTTACACTAGGCAAATTTGGAGGTGACGTCATACTATATTTTTCTTATAACTGGTGAACGGCTAAAGATATCTAAATTCGGTAAAGACATTTGGTTTCTTGTTAAGAGCCACTAATATGCCCTTCTGGTTCCTAAAATTTTGTTTATAAATAGAATGGCCAATTCACAAAACAACAAACAACAAAATACTTCAATTCTGCCTTATACAAAAGACAAAGCGTTGATTGTTACCTAGATATGAAGAAAACACAGTTGCATTTTCTTAAAAAGTGTTTAGATGAGGATGAGTGTACATCAGTATTATTTCATTTTAAAATGTTAATACGTAAGCTAGTTTTATCGGAATACGTACGGATTTTAGTTATTTTAGATTTTTTTTTTATTATTTGTTTGGTTTTGTATGGATAGAATATATTTTTGTAGTTGCATAAATACCAAATAAACAAATAAATTTTAATAATTATAAATTTTTAATAGTTTTAGTGTTTTTTTTTTGTAAAAGTTTGATAAACGGTGTTTTTTCCAATACTGGGATTCGAAAACCGGTTTTTTCAAAAGTCGGTTTTTGTATAAACCCTAAATACACATTTTTGGATATTTACTAACAAAACTGCCTCAATTACAACAGACCACGTTTTTAGAAATTCTCATACAATATTTTCCACATTTTTTATTACAAAAAATGTTTGATAATAGCCAAATCCTCTGATGGCAAATGCCAATTTTCAATAAAACACTGGACACTGATAGTTTTAAGAGAAATTCACTTTACTGCTTACTGTCAAACTAAAATCGTATGAATTCTCTTGTTTTGCTTGTTAGCAGTGGTGCATTGTTTGTATAGATTGATATTGAAATATAAAATAAAATTTTGTACCAAAACATTTTCAACCTGTCATTTACTGTTCTTGAAAATGCAGACTCGCATCTTCATCTACTTCCAAGCAGAAGTAGGACGTGTTTTATGAACTCATACACAAGAGGAAATTGACTAGTTCTCTTTATTTTCGTGAAATTAAAATCAGATTTTGAACTACTAAAAACAGTACATTGAGAAAATCATGTCTAATAAATAATGAAGGCTACAATTGCAAGATAAAAACAGTTATTATTGTAACGATAAAAAATAGTTCTCTATAAATTCCTACAGACACATGTCTTAAAAGACATAAACGCGTGATCATGTATGCACGTTCATGTGTGTATGTCAGTGTAAACAAAATTTCAGTAAAAAGTCCGTCTTTTGTTGCTGCTTTTAAAATAGACCACAACTTTAAGAGACACATAAAAAAGGCCATAAAACCGGCCATAAAAGTGTTAAAGCCGGCGTAATTACATGCGACTCAGTACCGTACTTAAAATTTTTGTGCGTTGAGACACACAATGTTAGAAATTTAAAAGTATTATATCTTTGATAAATAAATTGTTATTTGATACCATGATAAATTGGAAAAAATTACTCTGTTTTGCTTATGTCAAGATAGGAATAATACTTTATATATTGGTGGAGCATTGATGAATTTTGTTAGTCTAAATTAAAATTATATCCAATATTCTCTTGTTGCTCAGTTTAGCCAATAATAATTTAATATATCGAATTATTATTGTTGCCCAGCGAGGAAGTACGAGCAATTCCTTGCCAAAAAATGTGGGTTCAGAGTTAAGGTTATCGATATTATTAAAATAGGTGAAAGAAATAAAGCAAATCTTTAAATTCTTTAAATAAATAAAATATTATATTTATATCAATAACCCGAACTTGATCTAATTGATCCAAATTAAATAAATTAATTAAATTCTGGAAAATAAACAAATAATCATCAAATAAATAAATTCAATTCTGGAAAACAAATAAATAATTATCAAATAAATAAATTCAATTTTGGAAAACAAATAAATAATTATCAAATAAAATATATACATATACATATATATATATATATATATATATATATATATATATATATATATATATATATATATATATATATATATATATATATATATATATATATATATAATATAATAAATAAAAATAATGTTATATTGCACTTGCGCGTATATAAAACACTGATAAAACGATAAATTCACAATGTACACTAAATCACATAATATTTTATTGAAAACACTAATTCCGATATTCACTCAACACTTCACAACTACTTTCTAAATCGGTATCTGAATCAAGATATATTATTAAACGGTTTTGATTAGGGCTGATGCTTTTTCCTAACTTAATGTATTCATCTTCAATTTTAATGACATGCTGAATACAATTTTGCCAATAACTTGGTGTTATTTCTCTCACTTCAGCTTTAATAAGGTCGATTTTAATAAGGTCGATTACTTTAGCATCAAATTTGGAAAAAAGATGTTATTTTTTTCGAATGTTTCTTTTCAGCTGACTCCATATTAGTTCGATCGGGTTGAAAATACAAAAATATGGGGGCAACCGTAAAAATGTATGTACTTGAGCTTCAGCCATTTTATCAATTACATATTGTTTTGAGAAATTTTGCTTCTTAACAATATCCAAAAGATCTTCCTTTCTAAATTTTTTTTGAAATTCCAAATTATGTTTTCGGAGAAATTCTTGAATATCTTTTTTCTTTGTTCCAGTATTTGGTATTTTTTTCGATTTGTTTCGAATGATACGAAGCATTGTCTAAAACAATTACGCTGTTTTCTTCTATATTTGGTAGCAATGATGGCTGAAACCATTCTTCAAAAATATCCGCAGTCATGTTTCGGTGATAATCAACGTTTGAATCTTCCAGTTTTTTTCCACTTAATTTGAGACCATTATGCACCCATCCATTTTCTGATCCACAATGTACAATTATTAATCTGGTTCCTTTATTTGCCGGCATATCAACTGTACATTTCTTTGAACCATCTATCCAGCCTTTTTTCACTGTATCATGGGTATCATACCAAGTTTCGTCTAAATAATATATTGGTTGTTGTTCATTTCGAAATTTTGTAATATTTTTCAAATATTCATTACGCCACTGTACAATTCTGGAGCTTTCCATAATACTTGCCCTTTTTATTAATAATTTTGAACCTAAATCCTATCTTTAATATCCATCGCCGAAGTGTTTCTTCACTAACTGACACTACACCCTTTGTTCTCAGTTCCATATGTATTGATTGTACCGTTGGTATCTCATTTTCTTTATACTTGCTATAAATTAAATCTCTTAACAACTTCACCATAGACGAATCTAATGCTCGTGATGTTTCTTTGTCCGATCTAACTTTTCGATTATGTACCCCATCCTTAATTAATCTGTAGATAGTTCTGAAATTTCTGTCAAGTAGGCCGTTTTTTTCACGGCTCCTTTTTCACCTTCGCTTTCTTTTATATTTCTATAAACAGTTAAAACCATTTTTTGAGTATGTCCGCATAATTATTCTCTGGAAATTTTCTCTGTAATTTGTGAGCTATTACCATTCCCCATATCTTCATGAAATTCTCTGCTAGTGCTAGGTTGAGGATCTTCCCAAGACCTGAACATTATCACAATATTATTTTACCACAGCCACTTATAAATGGAAAACACTCGAATAATTCACCACCCGCCGGAATATTTATAAAAACACAACTACATAAAATACGCTCAAACACAAAGGAAAATTTCACTTATCTGTTAAAGTATTATACATTGTAGGCTCTCACAATCCAAATAAAATGTAAACACTGAAGAACACACTGTATTTGCAAAGCACATAACCTATATAAATTCTAAAAGTCACGAATTGTTCGATGTTTCGCGGAATAATGACTGTCCGTCCCTGCATGCTTTCTCGTTATTAGGCTTTTACAGCTGGTTCGGAAGTGACTGTTAAATCGTAAAATATTTAGGAGGGAGTTGCGTAATTATATCATAATTTGAAATTATAATTGATACAGGCATGTTTCCGTTAATTTATTATTTTAATCATGCCAGAACATACTTTACATGAGAATAATAATATTTTATGTTTTAAGTAATACGTTATATTTATTATTTAATATGCTGTAGAAAAATAAAGCATGCCCCGCTCTATCCTCAGGAGCAACGCGGCAAAGCTTTGAGATTTTTTATGTGTCTCTTAAAGTTGTGGTCTACTTATAACTGAAATTTTGTTTACACACTGGTGTACATGAACACGCGTTCATGTCTTAAGTCATGTACGGGTGTCTGTAGGTACCTTATCGATACCTTATTCTATTCAACAATTTTCAGCGTCTTTGTACTCTAGTTCTCAGTTTAATTTACCACTTTACCACAAGAAAATAAAAGCTCGTTGCTATTTGTGTTATTTTTACAAGCTTTCTTAAGAAACTATCCAAATAAAATCAGAACCAGAGCTAGTTTAAATAATTCCAAAGTATATTTTCTTTAAAATTGGATTATGCATGTGTGTATAACCCCACTAATAATTTGTGAAACATAAATAGAAGCAATCGATCCAAAAATGTAAAAAAATTGTAGATTGTTATTTAAAGGAATTAAAGTTGCAAAATATTCAGTGTATTGTGGCGAAAACTGACAATTTAGTAGTGTTGGTACTGCTTGCTTTAAGTCTCAATCAAGTGCATATAAAAAGTACTGTTTTCATTGGTTCAGAAACAATTAGAGGTTATGGTTTTGTCATTTACAAAATTATAGGTTATATGGTCTTGTGATTTAGTAAATTGTGGGTTATATTGTCCAGTATTTTATTTTAAATCTGCAAAATTGACAAGACTTCCTAACAATGTATTCACTGTTAACTATCTAACAGGAAAAAAAACTGTATATGGAAAGTGCTATATGATAATCGTTGGATATAAAGTCAACTAAAATGAGAATTCCATCTGTTTAATTGTTTATTGTATTATAATTTTAAAATTATTGTTTATCAAATAACATATTTTCACACGTTTACAATACATTACAGGTTTTAAAATTTTATGTGATTTGTTAAATTGTGCGAAAGTCAAGGTTTTATCTTAAAAAACTGTTCTGTTATACTAAAGCTTGTACAAGATTTGGAACATTTTTTTGAAAAAGCTGGATACGGAATATGGCTTGTTCCAGATTTTAAAATATTGTACGAGATTGGGTAATGTAAAATTGCTTTTACTTAAAATTTATTTTAATCTGTTTATTTTCTAGTATTAAACTTGTTTCTAGCTATACGAGATGTTCCATAATTACGTGGGCATAAAACCAGCCTAGATTCTTGATGTCAAAATGATTTAACTAAACTTACCTATACAGGGTGATTCCTAAGTAATGTCAAAGATTTCAGGAAATGATTCCTCAGGTTATTTTATGAAGAAATGTCATACGAACATATGGTGTGAGGGCTTTGTTTCTGAGATACAGGGTGTTAAACATTTTAAAAAATTATGTTTGTTCCTTACTATGTTCTAAACAGAAAAAGGTTTATGTTTCAGTCTCGAATTGCCAATTTGTCAAAAGTGTTTCAAATATAATTTTGTGTATTTAAGATTTGCAGTATTTGCGCATTAAGCGGTACCTACATTATTTTAAACTGCAAATTTTGCCATAAACATTAAGCCAGGCAGCCCATAAATAATATTACATAATATGACTAATTATTTTTCAACTGTCTCGTGGGTCAGAGACCCTTTTTTTATCTGTTGAGAAACGTAAAACATACCAATAAATATTCCGCATAGATTTTCACTATGATTTAGAGAACTGTTTCTTTATGATTTACAATTGATAATAAAATAGGTTACTATAGTTAATTTATCCAATATAAACATAAAAAATTCTACCATAGGCGCGCGATACTATATAAATACATTTTGTGTATTTATAGTGCACCGCGCGCCTATGCTAGAGATTTATACACGATTGAAGGTCGACAAAATGTCGCTCTGCTAGCCCAGGTAAACAATTTTCTATGTGCTTATATATAGCGAATGGCGTATAATAATGACGATGGCATGGAAAAGTCACTGTATATCGTATCGCTAATATCGTGTAATTCAGAATCCCTCTCTGGAAATGTCACTGCCTTCTTTACGTCCCAGCCACGAAATAAGAAATCCTGTAACGTCGCATAAAGACCTGTTGTTCCGAATAATGGTCGCATATGTAAGTGTTTATGTATTAAAGCGTCTCTTTATTTACCTTAAATCAGTGTTTTTAACAAGTAATAATTGCTCTAGACTCTTGTAAATTATACAGGGGTGTCACCAGGAACTGCATCGATCGATATAGGGAAAAGTACGCACCAGAAAATTTTTTTAAATTTAAGGACCTACTAACGGCAGTGTGGCCAATTCAATTAAAAATAATCACAAGCATCTGGCGTTTCCGGTTATATCGGAAGTCGATACCAACTTGTTTATTATAATTGGAACATCCTATATATTTTAGGGTTTTCGAAAAGAGCATAAAATTCTGAGTCAAAAACATGTAGGATACCCTATGCCTAAACTCAGCCGTTTCAGAGGTATTTGACATTTAAAAAAATTTTGACAGGTGTAATGGTTTACAATAACCTTTAACTTTCTTCGTGTAAAAGATACTCTGGCATGCAGAAAGACCGTAAGGTGAGCTACGCTCTACGCGATGATGCCATATTTAGGTCGTGGCTAGGACTTAAAGAAGGCTGTGGCTCTACTGATAAGTTTATCGAGGTCTATTAGCAGTACCTGTTTTGTAGATAATTACAAAATTATAGGAATTTACCAAAAAAACTTGTTTCGGTTCATTGGCGTAGAATTTTGGGGCTGTAATTTGCCACCGAAACCTCATCTCGACGCCAATGACCACAAAAGATAAGAAGAAAGATATCTTTCCTATTTACTGCTTGAGTGTAACTTCTTTCTGTTTATGAAATTGTAAGAAAACACAATAATTTTTTAAAATGTTTTACAACCTGTATCTAAAAAATACATCCCTTCAGACCATATGTTCATTTTTTTTTCATAAAATGACCCGAAAAGACATTCCTGAAATCTTTGACATTATTTAGGAAACATCTTGTATATCAAAATGCTTCGTTGGGTCTTAACATAGCTTCAGTGTTGTTAAAAAAATAAAAATATAGTTTTTTTTAAATTACTTCCGTCTAAAGCGATTTGAATAAAATTTGTTGTGATAGAACTTTATAATGACTATTTCGGGTTTATCAGAAAAGCAAAAATTACCCTCATACGTGACCAAATTGGCTTATAGTATTTTTCATTGTAGACTTGTAAGGTGTAGTTAAAAAAAAATTTCCGAATCTATAAACCCACACGTAGGCCTGAAAAAATATATATAATTTGTTCAAGAGGGTAGTTTTTGAAACATCTGATATTTTATTTGCTTCGTATTTATGCATTTCTAGAAAAAGGTAGTAAAATAATTAGTGGGTATTACATAAGCATTCTTTCAAACATAATAGTAATAAATACCTATTTTTTTTATATTGCATACTGTCATTCTTATCGAAATGCCTAGTGCATTTCGAATGCAAGATTTAGGTAGAAAACACAACTCTTCAAATACATTTTATCGTAGAATCTACAGGGTTGGGACACATATGGAAACCTGGAGAATTTAAAAAATCTAAAAAAATCATGGAAATATCAGGGAATTTGAAAATTTTGTCAAAACTCGGGGAATTTTGCACAACAATCTAGAAAACAAACTATCTACGAGTTTCCAATGTTTTCACTGTTATTTTTATTTGTTTTTTTTTTTAATTGAGATTTTAATTGAAAATAAAAATTTAGAAAATAATTTACCCTCTGCTACGCCACTGGCTTTGTTCGAATAATAATCGCGCATGACCGAATTTCTGCGCCTAATAAACAGCTGATTTGATGAGCAAGTAACGGATGTGTATTTTTATACATAAAAAAACAAAGAAAGATACATCCGGATTCAACGCGCGTTAGAAAATTAGACAAGTAATAAAAAGTGTTTATAATTGTTTAAATCAAAATGGATTTTCACAAAGTAACTTCATCTTCAATCAACTATAAGAAATTAAGTATTTCCTTATCAAATGAAAAATAGTTCATAAGAAAGATAGAAAGTAAATTATCCAAAATCATGTTTAATTTCATATTAAATAACATGGGAGAGCAAAATGTTTGTAATGCAAAACTTGTAAAATTCAGGGAATTTTTTCAGCTATATAAAGTCTGAACCCTGATCTATTAAAACTACTACTCAATCTAGAAGTAAGATTACATTGGATTAAATAACATAAAAATATTGAGATTAAAAAAAATATTGACACCCAAGAGAAACATTTTTACAATTATTCCGTCGAATTACAATACAAATACGAAGACCCTTACCTCGATATCTATTATCATTCATTCTTCTGGAACTCCTCAGGAGGCTGGTAAACATGAACATATTATTTATAAAAATATTTCAAAATATGAACATTTGTCATATTTATTTTTGTAATTTAAATTAAATGATCAACACAGCTACTCAATCTTGCTTCTAGATTGAGTAGCTGTTTCGTAGATTTATTTGGCTGTGTTTGATTTATTATCATGACAGTATAAAATATAACTATAGGTATTTGTTATTGTTATGTTAGGTTTAAAAAAGAATGCTTAGCTTATGTACTACATAATAATTATTTTATTATTTTTTTCTAGAAAGGATAGTTTTAGCTTTCTTGCACTTTTAGTAAGATTGAAACAACTTTAGAAAATGGTCATATAAAGTTCTCTTTAGAAAGTGGTCATTATAAAGTTCCATCACTACACCAAATTTTGTCCAAATTACTATAAATAATTTTAAAAAAATATTTTTTTGGCAACTTCGAAACTCGATTACAGCCAAACAAGGTATTTTGGTGATTGGTTAAATTTAGTTAACTCGATTTATTTTGACGTCAATAATCTGAAGTGGGTGTATGTCCATGCAATTATGAGACAACCTGTATATGTATAAATTGAGATAATAAATTGAACATATTTAATGTATATGACTAGTAAGATTATTATCCTAAATGTCTGCTATTGTATATTGTTAAGTAAATTTGTTTTTAATTAAAATAAAGTTATTTGATTCTTTTATACAAACACACTGATTAATTAATTGTTACCTATATTGCTCTTTTTTCCGAAACTAAAAAAATCTGGTATCGCAGGAAATTATCCACCTTTTTCGTATCCCCCACACACCTAAAAATTTCTTTTCCAAAAACCGAGTACAAAATTAGATCTATTAAAAACCAACAAGAAGGGAAAATCTGAAGGAATCCATTTTTGGACAAATCCCCAGACCTACACGTAAATTTAGAAGTTAATGGAATATTTTTTGAATTTCTGCAGAGCACGCCGACGGAAAAATATAGACAAGACACAGATGGACGGAGTGGAGATGTGAGTGAATCTGAACTTGAGAAACAGAGGGCGTTGTTGTTAGCTAAACTAAATGAGAGTGATTGAGAAAAAAAATGTTATTCGTTAGGTGGATGCAAAATTATTTTTAGGATTATTACTGTATATCGTAGAGAAAATATGTTACTGGCCGATTTTTTTTTACCTCTTCATATCAAATTTTTAAAAAATTCCGTTAGCTCTGAAGGGAATACCTACATCATTTTAGGATAAACCCAACTGGTTTGATATTACCAAATTATTGACCATATTTAAATTTCAATATTTTTGAAACAAAGTGTATGATGCGATTTTTTGTGATCGTTGGCAAAATTCATTGACCATCGACGTCGTAAATAGATTTTTAAATTATGGTTATTTCTTTTATCTACAGGGTGATACATTACATTATTGCTAAATTTTATCGTTAAGTCAAATTCCTAAATAAATTTTGGATTTTTTTAACATGTTAATTATATAAGCAATTTTGAAAACCACGTTTGGAGATTTGCCTTTGTTATTTTCAAAGATACAGAAAACATTGCGATTTTTTACATTTTGGGTTACAGTATTTTAATACGACTGCTAATTACAGATTTTTTTTCGAGATTTAACTCTCCCAGAGTGTCCGTTTCGAATGTAATGCAAGCAATTTATGTATGGCGATAAGGAACCAACAAAAAAAAATTGAAATTTTTGATATTTCCACAAATTACGACGTTTCTTATATTCGACACGTCTCCGAAAATCGAGGTGATTCTTAATGAACAGACTGACAAGACAAAAATTTGGCTTGACCGGTTCCCCATTTGAAATTGTAATTTGCAGTTTTAAAATACTGTAACCCATAAAATGTAAAAAATCGAAAAAAATTTTTTTGTAACAAATGGTATCTCTGAAAGTAGCAAAGCTATCAAAATAATCTCCAAATGTGTTTTTCAAATCTGCTTACAAATCATAATTACCATGTTTAAAAAGAAATCTCTTTTTTTTTTTTGAAATTTGGGAGATGAAATTTAACAAAAACGTAAATGTCTGACTAATCACCCTGTAGGTAAAAGAAACAACAACAAATTAAAATTCTATTTACGACGGCCGATGGCCAATAAATTTTGATAATGATCACCGCACCAAGTGATTCATTCCAAAAATAGAAATCCAAATATTTCCATAAATTTGACAATAGTCACCTCAATAATTGAATTGAATTAAATACTAATACACTTATTGTGTTTATTAGTAACACAGGCACACACAAAAAAAGTTGTCTGTCCAGCAGACAAGACTACCGTACCCCCATGTATTTTGAGCCCCTGAATATGAATTCGGAGTTAGTTTTAACCAGTTAGTTCTTGGTTGTTCCCTAACCTCAAAAAACGTCTAAAAATCACCAATATCATACCTTTTTTTAGGTTAGGGAACGACCAAGAGTTAACTCGTTAAAACCTCCGGATTCATATTCAGGGGCTCAAAATACATGGGGTACAGTGGTAGGTAGTCTTGTCTGCCAAACAGACAACTTTTTTTTGTGTGCCTATGTAATCAATCAAGGTGGTCGTTCTCATTAAAATCAATACAAATTTTATATACTATCGCTATTGCTCGGTTAAGAATGTTCATTTGTCTTCGAAATTCTTCGTGCTAACCATTTGAGTTTTAGTAACTATAAGATTTTTAGTTACGATTTCAGTTAAATGGAAGAAAAGTTGTACAACTCAAAGGCCCTTCTAGATCTGCTTTTAGATTGTGAAAAAAGTTGCCAAATATAATCACATTTGGTCACTTTTTATAAATGTATATACTTGCAGGGTTATCATTTTAGGTGTCTCACTTGATTTCGTAGCTTTAATTTTGAGCCGGGGAAAAAATCAAATACGAGAGTTACATTTTTTCCAGAGAATATAAGTATAGACAGATAAAAACAATATATATTTGTATGTATTTTTCTTTTTTTGTATTATTTGACATCGAAACTAGAGATAAAAATAAGACACGTGTTTTTTTCTTTATTTAACAAAGCAGATTTGTTTGAAAAGCTAAAATTTTTAAGAAAATGTTGTCTTTAATCACAGAAGTATAAGGGAACTAATTTCTCAATTCCAGTTTAGACGGAATGACGTCACGTACTTATTTCTACCGACTTTTTTATATTTAGATAGTCGAACTTTTACCAATTTCTGGATATATTCTGCAGTCAACTCATACTCCCGGGTTAACCGGATTTGCATCACTTTTATTTAATTCTCAAAAATAGTATAAAAATATTTACTACTTTGGTCAATAAAATATGACATTTGCGATAGTTGTTTTTGGTTTTTATTAATTTTTTGTGAACTTAAAATTTGTTAAGATGTGTAGATTATGTTTCAAAAACATGTGCCATGCTTGAGAGGAGATTCCTCAAAAACAAGACAAATAATTCCTGTCAGCATTTCCGGATCCGGACCCATGTTGATAGAAACTATGTTTTATTTTTGGGGTGAGCAATCTTAGTTTAAACGATGACACATCATATTTTTTGAAACAATGTAAATTTAGAAAGAGATTCTGTATCTAAAACCTAAAAATGAAAAAAATATTGATTTTTCGACTACATTTGCCTTAATTGATGTTCAACTGTTTTTCGGGTTCGTTTTAAAAATAAATTTAAAAAATCGTGTGTCATCTAAAATGATCATCCCGTACCAGACTTTCAGCATATAGATACAAAAACATACACTGCGCCTGCTAGTGGGCTCTGAATTGCATCATTTTTGAATTTTGAGTGAGTGATAGTCAACTCTTTTTTATTTCTGGCGCTAAAAACTGAAAGCATTGTTGCAATCTCTAGCGGACGCAGAATGTTTTTATGTACACAGATTGAACCCAAACCGCGATATACGCAGTTTACAGTTGCCCGTCTGAATACGAAGTCCGTACGAAAAAAGTTTGATAGGAAAAGTAGGAAGAAAAAATGAAAAGTTTTTCTAAATTGTTTGACAGCATTGTACTGGTAGTTAACATAAAGTAAATTATTGTACTGCGTAAAAATTCATTTGAAATAAAATATTTATTTAATTATATTTCATCGCTTCTTTCGATTAGATCACTGTTTCTAATAATTATGTAATACCGTCAGATGGCGCAGCTATTTTAAAATAGTATTTTAGTTATTTTCTGCATTCAAAACAATTATAATACTTTACTAAAAGTAGACATTATGAAATTGTTTTCTATGCTCAAAAAGATTTCCTTCTCGAGAAAGGCAATATCCTAACCTACTGTAAAAGCACCTTTTGACATTCGCACTGAAAACAGACGGGCAATTATAAACTGCGCATACCGCTAGTCGTGTATCTCGTTGGTTGGCTTAATCTGTGTATGCCGAAAATCATGTGCAATGAACATTAAACAAGTTACCAAGAGAAGAAAAAAAGCGACCAAATTTAATTTTGTGATTATATCAAATGACCTTTTTCAAAACCTAAAAGTGATTCTAGGCTGGCCTCTATACAATTTTTATTCTATTTAACTGAAGTCGTAACTTTTAATAGACAGACAGGAATTGGTGGGCATTTAAATATGTATATATGTATGTATATGTGATTTTCTATAATCAACAGACGAATGCATTAATATCAAAATTATGTTTTCATTTTTCTGTTAGAAACTATAAACAAGCCCAACGACTTTTTTTAGGTATTTCTTTTATTTATTTTACTTGGCTTAGAACAAAAATGTTTGGACAATTTCACAAAATCTTTTTCCAAGGAAATTGTTCAAAGAGGAAACATTATTTTGTTATCTTTGTCATAGAACGTTTCAAAAATAGAGCAGAAATTTTGAATGAACTCTTAGGACAAAATCTTGGCCAAACTTTGTCAAAATAGGTATAAAGTAGATTTTTTGGAGGATACTATCAACATGATATATCGATAATGATATCAAAATCCCACACGTAAGGATGTGCTTTCGCAGTTTTGTGCTTATAAATTGGAACCTAATATCACACTATTAAGAAAGATAACATAGGCCTCTAAAAAAAATGTATTTTGATACGCTGAAACCGAATTTGGCAAAAAAAATTTTTTTTTGACGCGTCAATTTTTCTCTACGACCCCCTATCCTAAGGGAAATTTTTTCCACAAATTTCTATAAGAGATTTTTGGGTCGCTGATCACGAATCTGAAGTCAAAAATAAATTTTGACATAATAACCGCTGTCAACAAGCTGTCAAATTTCATGGAAAATGTAAAAAATGAATATTTGGTGCATGTTATTTTTTTTGGCTACTGATCATGAGTCAGAAGTCAAAAATAAACTTTGACATATTGACTTTTTACATTTTTCATGAAATCTGACACCTTTTTAGCTGTCATGTCAAAATTCATTTTTGACTTCTGTTTCGTGATCAGTAACCCAAAAACTTATAAAATTCTCCAAATATTGACTTTACATTTTTCATGAAATTTGACAGTTTGCTGACAGCTGTCATTATGTCAAAATTCATTTTTGACTTCAAGTTTGTGATCAGCCAACCAAAGAATCCTTATAGAAATTTTTTCAAAAAATTTTCCCCTAGGGGGATTATAGGGGTCGTAGAAAAAAAATTGACGCGATAAAAAATTTTTTTGTCAGATTCGGTTTCAGCGTGTCCAAATACATGGGAAAAGCTGAGTATGGTCTCTAGGACAGAACTCTTTTTTTGTAGGCCTGTGTAATTTATAGAAGCATGATTAAATTCTCTTTCGAGTGGTATTAATATTTCGCATTTGGTTTGCTTCGGATTTGGATTATGTTTCACTGGTTTAATTGCAGTGCGAAAATCGACACATAGTTAAACTACGTGTAATTGTATACAGGGTGTCCAGGAATTCCTGTTGGAGAATCCGTAAGCAATATTTACTTAATTTTAATCATTGGCAATTAGTGTCTTTACTTATCCTACTCATATCTGTACGAAATAGTCTCAATTAAAGTTTGTTTGTGACATTAAGTATCATACAATACATTACTAGCGCAAAAACCATGCCGCCGCTATATACAATACATAATGCAACAACAAATTATAATGTTATGCTACATCTACCACTTTTATTATCTAATACTATGTAAATATTAATGGATATGCATAATATGTATGTATTAATATAAATATTATATATTAATATTAATATAAATATGTATTAATATTATAAATATATAATATAGGTATTTTATTGAGCCCGTGTGAAATTATTGTTCCAGTTCGTGTGGACGATCACCTTTACAAGTGAAAGACTGCAAAAATGTGTTAAGGTAAATCGCCCCGTTGGGGACCCTAGATATTTTGATATGCTAATATTATGAAGATAATATCCTGCAAAAATATGCCTTATACTAATTTTGTTTCGATCAAATATATTTCTACTAAGCCATGTATGAAAAAGATATCGCATATGATGATGCAGATGAAATAATTCCAGAAATTACACAAAATTTATTAGAAATTAGAATTTTTTTTCCATTTGTGTATACAGGGTGATTTAGTGTTATTCCAGAAAACTGGAATAATGAGACTAGACTAATATACAATGCAAGTGTTAGCCTTCACGTTAACTGCGACTTAAAAATGGCGAAACGGAAACAATTTAAAAAAAATATATGTAATCATCTTGCCACCGAAATTTGACAGTTTGAACAACTTTAAAGATGGATAAGTCATGATAAAAATATACCGGATATTTCGACCATACCAGATTTTAATCCGTTATATATCGGAAAATTGTAAATACAATTTTCATACATTTTTTCATGTTTTATCTTAACATTATGTATATACATAATTTTTTTAAATTATCTCTGCTGTGCTGTTTCTAAGATATTCGCAGTTAAATGAGAACACAATACATTTAAATCGTATAATAGTTGACATTAAATTTGTATTATTATTAATGAGTTTTATTTTTTTCATATAAAGATTTGTCAGTGTAATATTTCCCAAATAATTTCATAGGAAATAAATTATTGAAAATATCCCATAGTAAGATTAACAAAAATTTCCGACTCGTTTACTTTTGTACATGAAATCGACGCAGATATACACGCTGTTCCAAAATGATGTAACCAAACCCTTACAGTAAGTAGATGGACTCAATATAAAACGAGAACTCTTATAAATATACACAAATAAAAGGAGTTGGAGGAAAGAATATTGTTTCTGCTGTAACTCAGAAACCGTAAAAGGTACATATATCCAAATTTAGAGATTATTTGTTTAGGATCTTAACGGTGTCCTTTAATGAAGCAAACGAATTCAGAAATATTTATTATTACATACAACCTAAATCCCATATGCACCGCCCCTGACCACATTCTTGAAAAGTATAATAGTCCTCAAAGCATGAACAAAAGTAACCTCTAAAGTTTGATATACATATCTGTAAAAGCCCCCTTAGACGTTTAATAATATTGTGCAATATACTACATATATTACGCAATGTTGTTTACTTAGAACTATTCAATATTTTTGCACAGTTATGTTTTGGAAACAGATGAAAATGAATAAACGGATATGTTTTCTTTTTTTACAATTTCTTTGTTGATTTTGTCGTCGACCTCTGTATTTTTCTATTAGCATCTTATATGCCTAATTTTTTAAATTCCTATCAGAGTATTCTTTACTTTTAACTTTCCACAAAGCTGTACTGAATGAATATTGCGCAGTACTCACCCTACACGTACAAATAATTCAACATTGCGCGATACATTTGAAACATGCACAATCTTTATTCAATACTTGCGCAATGTAATGCAAATATTTATAAGAATTTTCATTTTATATTGAGCCCATCTATTGACTGTAAGAGTTTGGCTACACAATTTTTAACACCCTTGTATGCACCGTAGCCACAACACCTTTGCAGTAGTAGCAGTACTTCTTTTTGCATTTTAAAGTTAAGACTAGGATCTAATCACACACGTACCTACACCATAAATTGGGAATATAAGCCTTCAGGTCGTCCCCTGGTGGCTAAAAAATCTCACTTTGATGAAACGAGTAATGGTCTTTGTTTACATTCGTTTGATCACATTTGTATTGTTGGTTTGTCGGAATTTTACTTCGTTTCTTTATTCCATCAACGTTTATTCCACAATATGCCGAAGTAAACACTGCATAATACGAATTGTGTGTACAATAGTCACTCAAGGAAAAATATGGAAAGGACAATCGACTCTCACTATTTTCCCAAGAAAGACGCGTGGTTTGTTTATATCATTGTTCGTGGAGAAATATATACAAGAAAAGTATGGGAGAAAGCATTATTCATGATAAAAACATTAACTTTGGGCAATGCGTGTCCATTTCAAGCTAGAGGATTATAATACAACAGGTAAAGTTGTAACTGTAAAAGTTTTTTAGGTTAGGTACTCCCACAAATTAGCAAAATATAGTGCAAAATAGGTTAAACTTATTGAATTTAGTTAACCAACTTTCAATTAATGTAATATATCTTTCTACCTAAGAAAGAACCCACAAAAGCATTTAAAATAGATGTAAACAAAGCAAGAATCAGATGATCATTACTCGTCTGATCGCAGCGCCTAATGCGACGTGGCGATTTTAGTTTCCAATAGTGACTAATTGTATTGCATAAGATACAAGTATGTAAATGTCATTTTTCAGCTGTCATTTCGATTGAAATGCGCATGCTTACAATTTAAAAATGGGAAATAATTTATTAAGTTTTATATAGAGATTTGATAAATATGCAAATAAGTATTTTATATAATTTCCAATTATGTTTTCTGTGAAATTATTTGGTAAACATCAAGTGACACGGTCTTAAGACGCAAGGCTATAACATATCCTGACACCTAGAATTTTATTTTATTTTGTAAATAACCTTTTCATTACAGTAAAACTATTCAGGTTAGATACAAAAAAATCACGTTTATATTTCCATTTATAACTTTAATTTTTAATTACGAAGTTTGTATCATAGACTTTCAGATTTAACATTGATTAAAAAAAAAAAGATAATACTTGCTAGTTTAAAACAGTATCTTCTTTGAAACTTCCGCCATTTTGAATATCATTGTAATTTGTGTATACGTTTCCGTAATCCACGCCATCTTTAATTTAAGCAACCAATGAAAAAGTCATGAATAGAAATATAAGGGTGAAGTTTTCTGTTGCCCGCCCTGTTTTGTTCATCTGTTGCAGATAATTTTTTACATTCCAGTTTATTTCTTTTCGTTTTTAAAAATCTGTCATCCTACCGATAAGTAATAATTCTAAAATAATTTTAGTAAACTGAATAACAAATGTTAAGTATTTTTTTTTATTTTTAAATTTACCTGTTTTGTAATTTCTACAAATTTTATTTATTTTACGACTCTTCTACATATTGTGTTAATTAAAAATCATGAAAAAAAAATAGTACATAAACCAACATATGTATATCTTCCTCCTTTTTGAACTGGGTCTTGAAGGACTAATTAGGACTTAAGTAATATTTTTTTATATAAAAAATGGGCTTATTAAAGTTTACTTCGTCCAACACTTGTGTTTTTATCAAAGGTTACCTTGAACTGATGCACACGAAAAAAAAATTGGTTATGGCTAGACAATAGTTCAATTAGTAGCCACACTGTAGTTGTAGGAACCTAAACTTGTCGCATTCCAGCCTCAGCTGTACTTGCAAGAAGACTGATATTAGTTCCATTAAATAAAGTTAAAATGTTTTGTTTTAACAGATCTTCCAAACCCTAACCTAATCTAATTATGAAAAGATTATGAAACCTTTTAGAACAATAAACAATAGCCAATATCAGTGGTATCCATTTTTTTATTTCTTTAAATCATATGTATGGATCAAATACTATAGTAGGTCTAATTTTTACCCTTGTGGGTCTAATTTTTAACCTTGTGGGTCTAATTTTTAACCTTGTGGGTCTAATTTTTAACCTTGTGGGTATTTTTCTTCATTTCCTTAAATCATTTATATAGACTGAAGTGGGCCTAGTTTTGAACCTTGTGGGAGTCGTGACGCATCTCGTATGTTTATTTTTTTTTATAGAAATTCTAGTTCATAAGTACTTGGGCGCCTGTGTATTTTCTATTAACACCAGGGTCTTATTTAAGAGATACTAACATACTAGGTAGGTAAGTTAGGGGAGTATTTGAATTAGAAACAGGGTATAATGTATTGGGTGGATACTATACATCATACATTGCAGATATGCGTATCTGTAACATATCAAATGATAATATAAGAATAATAAAAAAGAATGAGAAGTTGTTTAGAAAGAGGTGAAGGTAAGTTTCTGTGTGATTATATACAATAGAGGGTGTCCCATAATAGGTGCCCTCCTTCAAGGGGGATAGAACAAAAAAGAAAAGTTCGGTTTTGTATATAAACATTTGCCTTAAATTGGTTCATAAGGGAGCTACAACCCTTTAAATGGGGTAAGTGTAACATAGTTATTTGTCAATAAATTTGAAAAGTCTTTCCATTGTTTAAAAAAATACTGTAACTTTCTGTCATTAATCTTACACAGGGTGAGTCAATAGTATGTTCTCCTTCGATAACCTTTGAACCGTTAGTGATACAACAATTTATTAAATACAAAAGTTTTTTGGGTCGACAAGATCTATCATTTAAAATTATTTTGAAATCTACAGCGTGCTTAAATTTTCTGTTACACACAAAAAATACTTTTTTTTAAATGGAACACCCTGTATATTTTATCACCATTTTATTAAATGAAAATGAAAAGAGTATTATACAGTGATATTTTCTTTTTTGGATTTGCATGCAACGTTGCCAAGTTATTTAACATTTTCTGTAAATTTAAAGATTTATAAGGGTCTTTTAATAATTTTTATTTACCTATGAAAACAAGCTAGGTAAGCAAATATTATACTCTTCTCAGTTCATACTACACGCTAAGTATTAGTACCTTTTTTACATTATTCTATTTTACAGGGTGTCCATGACGGCATGTCAATTAATGCGAATTTCAAATTGGAAAAACTCTGTTTTTTTAAATGGAACACCCTGTATCTTTTTTACGTGGTTGGATTTCTCCTTCAAATTGCTTTCTTTTTTGTATAACACATCCTATACCTAACTGTTGAAGTTTTCCTGAAAATTAAGGTTTTCTCTTTAACCTTGCGACCTTGCCCTGAATGTTCGAAAATAATTTCCAGTAATAGACTTTTTTATCTAGTTTACTTGCAATTTTTTAAAAAATTTCTAGCTATCGTAGAACTCGAGATATCGAGGTCCGACGCACTATTGCTCCACCCTGTATAATGCTTAATCAGGCTAGTGAAGTATATGGGTAGTTATAAATTGTTTTTTAATTTAAATAGAAGGTTTGAGTGCCAAACAGTCTCGAACGCTTTTTCCACGTCCAACAGAAGCATACAGGTCGACTGTTTTTTATTAAAATCTTCGGTGACATCCTGACGTCGTACTGGGTAAACCTTTCTGAATGCAGTCCAGCCAGTGGTAAAATAACAAAACCCAAAAATTAGAAGACGAAGAAATGCATTCGTTTTCTTTATTCGCAGAATTGTTATGTACCAACATCTTTCTGATTTACTTTTTATGCCTAAAATGAACGTCCAATTATGAAAAATCTGATGTAATTGTAGTTATAGTTCCTCCATCTTCCATCAAGCAATGAAAATAAATTCCAGACAACGCGCATCTATACTTCGTTAATTGATGTGGTAATGGTGGATTAGCAATAACGTGCAATCAATTATTATTTAAATGAGGTAATAATGTCTGGCTCTACTTTGATTGATTACATATATATCGACGCTCATTAGCTGTTAGTAATTTAATTGAATTTTCGTACTATAAAGTTCATTATTACTTGATTGCACAAGGAAGGTGACTCACCAAATTGCCAGAGCTCTTGTGCTTTCGCTATAGAGGGTGGCCCAGCGAAAATAGTCGGGTTCATTTTGATTCAACTTTAGACAAAATACTTGAATAGGACTATTTTGTTTTCAAGGGGACACAAATTCACTATTCTCTCTGTTTCAAACGAGTAATATTAACCCCCCAAAATTTCAAATAGCGAGAGGAGTCAGTGACACATCATTTTAAAGCCTGTTAAATTTCAACGGCATGTTTCCAAGTAATTGCTCTAAAAAAATTTAGTACCTAATAAATAAACCTGGCCAAGCGATGGTAAATTCAGGGTCGGGCGTAATGCCAATGCCATCGCGCGCTTGTTTACGATGACGATGATACGACACACTTCAGTTGTTATCTGCCCGTCGATGCATAGAGTACTAATAAATAATAAATAATGTTGAGCGTAAAGAGTAGAAAACGACCATACGCTGATAAAGTGAATAAATTTATCGGTGAATTTCCGGATTTATTCTATGATGGATGTAAAATAATTTGTAAAGTTTGTGATCAAGACTTAATGTGCTGGAATAAATACGGCTGCAAAATTCATGTCAATAGTAACCGGCATAAAAATAAAAAAAATTGCGTGTCTTCTTTGGAACCTCAGTTTATGTTTGATTTACTGTTAATGCTGATTGCCTGTGAAGTTCCCCTGCGCATATTGGATAAACCAGCATTTCGGGAGTTCTGGAATAAATACAATCCCCAGGTGAATTTACCAAGTCGTACATCGTTACGTAGATATGTACCAAGTGTTCGTGAAGATATTGTAAATAGGATTAAATGTGCATTAAAAATACACGGCTGTAGTTATGTGTTGACGAGACGACAGAGTGTAAAAAAAATTCTATTTTAAATGTTATGGCACGTGTACTCGACCCTGTTAAACCAACATTTCCACTTTTACTAGCTAGCAAAAGACTAACTGCGTGTACTGGCGGAACAATTACGCGGGTGGTGTTGGAGACTTTCGAAAAATTTGAACTGTCAACAAGTCAAGTGTTGATGTTTGTGACCGACGGTGCTGCGACAATGCGTTTGGCGGGCCATTTTCTCAAAGAGACGATTGTAGGTTTTTACATGTTACGTGTAAAGTGCATGCGTTCCATCTTGTAGCAGAAACGATTCGAAAATGTTTTCCTGAGGTAGATGCCTTAATTGCAAATACAAAAAAAAGTATTTCTCAAATCTCGTAAACGGCTGGTATTCCGGAACCACCAGAGCCGATTCTTACACGTTGGGGAACGTGGTTGAAGGCAGCTTTTTATTATGCTGAATATTTTCAACAAATAAAAGCTGTGATACTACAGTTCAACCATAACGAGGCAACAGCTATTAAGGAAAGTCAGACAAGCTTTCAAGATGTTTCCTTTGAAACAGATTTAAAAACTATTTATAACAATTATAGAGGACTACACGACGCAATAGAAAAATTGCAAAATAGTTCGTTGTCGTTAGTGGAATCGCTGCAAATAGTGGACGACGTAAATACACAGCTACAGACTATAAATGACGCAAAAAATAAGCCCGTTATTGAAAAATTCGAGAGTGTATTACGGAAAGATCCTGATTTTACCAAATTAAGACAAATTTGTGATGGTGCATCTACAGCTGCGTTAAGTGAGTTCACAGAGTGTTTTACTTATGCCTGTATTACTGCCGTAGATGTCGAACGGTCTTTTTCAAAATACAAACATATTTTTTTCACCACAGCGAACATCGCTTACTGAGATAACTGTAGAAATATATCTGATGCTACACAGTTATTATAGAAGTGCTCCAGTTTGTGATAACGACAACCAAGCTACTTCATCAATCTGCTTAAGAAGGTGAGTTTTGTACATATTTTTATAAAGTGTACCAGTATTAATAAAATTTATTTCCATTTATTTTATTTATTTATTTATTATTAGTTATCACTTAGATATACAATGTACATGTGTGAACGTCATTTAACAGTTTAATAATAATGTGTAGCACTAAGCTTACAAAATATAAGGTAATACATTAAAAAGTATTTAAAGCAAACGAAATAGTACAAAAACATACATCACAATATATAAAATATTTTTATTTTTATTATTGTACTTATTCAAGTATTATGATATGATGCATACCCAGTAACGTCTCTGTAGGATTAATGACCTTGGCCAGGCTTACTAATAAAGTAGATTACTTGTGTGTGTTAATTAAATGCTTGAAATGCCCTCCTTCAATTTTCATACAATAATAAAGCTTTTGTTTAAAATGTCGGACATTCTGCAGCACTTCTGGAGTAATTTGACAGCATTCGTGAGTGATACATTGCCGCAAGTTTTACTCTTCAATTGGTCACACAAAAGGAAATCTAAGGGATACAAGTTTGGTAATCTCGTGGGCCACTCAATGCCTCTCCTACCAATCCACTGACCAGCAAATCTTTGACGCAAAAATTGTCTCGCAGGCAATGCATATTAAGCAGCGCCATTTGTTGGAAAGTCAAATTATCTTCAAGGTAACGCTCGTTATTCTTGATAATATCGGTCAGCGTTGGATCAACTTGGATTGGATGAACTGTTTTCTAACAAATCCACGTGGGTATATCTCTCGAGTCAAATTACCAGGTAACAATAAAGGTCCGACAACACAATCACCAACAATTCTTCCGTAGAAATTTTATTTCTCTGAATGCAGAATATGTATGTACTTCGTGTATTATCTGTGGATTGAACCTGCCCAGTAATAACAATTATGGCGATTAGCTGTACTATTTACGAAAAATGAGCATTCATCGGAAAAACAAACGTTAAAAAGACAGTTCGGATTGATTATCCATTCGCTTATCAACTCATAAAATTGTAAACTCCGATCATTATCAGTTCTTGGATCCAATGAATTTTATTGGAATAGAGTATAGTGCTTTAAAATTCTTTGGACAGTGGACCGAGAAACCCACCATTTTCTTGTAATCAGTGTATGATCCATAACAACGTAGCCCGGAACTGCTACTTTTAGAGGTGTTTCAAAACCTTATGAGCTGCGACCTTCATATGTGCAGAGGCATAACTCCGGACGTCGTCGGCTTAGTTACACCACTTCCTAAAAACATTAGATTTATTGTTTACATTTATCCCGAGCTCCAGTTGTATACAGATGGTAGATAGCTGAGTCAATGTTTTAAAATTATATTGTGGAATAAGCTCCGCCTTTTGCGCATTTCACGGCTCATAAGGTTTTGAAACACCTCTACTGCTTCATTTGTTACCGGATTTTCAGAATCTCTCTTTTTATTTGCGGCAGACCCGGTGGAACGAAATTTTGCCACTAAATCAAAACATAAGAATGATGACCATGTTTAGATAAACATGTGTTTAGTTAAATAAATTTGTTGTATTCTTTCCCTTTCATTGTTTTTAAAGCAAAATGAAATTATTTAAAATCTGCAATGGAATAATCCATGTTTTAGTTTATCAAGAAATAAAACTAATAAAAACACGTTAATAGCCCGGCACAAATCCCAATTCACAATGAGAGATACGAGGCATTGTACTGAAATGATCATGGTTATTTTGTAAACATCTTTAAAACAACATTTTGAACAAGCCCTTTATTATTTTATGGGAGTTCGTGAGGGGCATTTCGAACATTTAATCAGGTGGCACGTAAAAGCAATTTACTCGATTAGTTACTAAATTTTTCGAACTCAATTTTTCGGAAACTATTAGCTCAATTCTAAAAAATAAACTGCTTATTGTAAAGAGAATTTAACATGCTTTAAAGTCATTACAGTGATTTTTCGTCTCAACACATGATACCATGCTAATAGTAGAAGTGCTCTTTTTTACCTGAGATTTATTGAATTCTTAAGTTATCTTCGCTACTGTTGGTCCATCAGATGAGATTAACAGGGCCTAATGTTTTTCTTAATTTATTGGATCTCTAAGTACCCTTAGAAATTTCAAAATATAGCTGTATAAGGTAAGTAGACATTGTGTTTATATTATATTTAGAAAAAGATGCTTCTAATGCCAGATGATTTTGTCTGAAAATCAATTTTTTCTCTAAACGCGTGTAGATTTAGGATAAATCAAGAAGCTAAATAAAAATACTAGCAGTTCACTTAAATCAGGTTAGCAGTCTAACTTATAAACTGGAAACGAAAAGGACGTCGCACAGTGCAGCGACCTGTGGAGAAAAATGTAAAAACCGACCCTTTATTTTGGGTTTAATTACCTACCCTATAAGTAGGTAAGTAACCAAACAAGCTATTCCAAGAAACGTTTCTTGGAATTTCCCGGTATCAGGGGGCGGGGTTATTGGACAGAATCGAAGGTAATTTCAACATAGTGTATTACCTACTTGGCCAGTTGAAATTTTGCTTCACTTGTGAATAGTTGTGTACTGAACAGTATTTAATTTGTGCTATTTTGGTTATGGAGAATATTTGGCATTCTTCAACCTGTTAATTTGAATTTTATAAACGAGTGTAAAATTTGATTCTTATTGATTTTTTTAACAACTTCTGTAAGCTTTAAAAAAAATTATATAAAAGTATATATGCAACTTTCTGCTATTTTGTAGTCAATTTAGTATAGATTAAAGCTATAATATGATTTTGTGCAAATATTTGCAAATTTGTATAAAAAGCCTTTTTTCCATTATAGGTCACTCTTACGTATGGTGAATGTTTTGAAGTTTGGGTGTCAACAATAGATAAAGACAAATTTACTGCAATAAAGCAATGTATTACGAACTCGTATAACATTACAAACCCTGACGCTCCAGAACTACTAAATGTTGCAAAATTAATATGTGCTAACTTAAAATCAAGGTGGACAAAGTACTCACGTTCAAGATCCTATTTATTAAAAAAGAAAGTGGTTTTCTCGCCTCGGAAATTTGAATCCCTGAAAATTTAATAAAATCTACCAATATCAGTTCGACTACCTCAATTAGTGGCCGGAGCCGTCCACAAAAGCAGTTCGAAGAGTGTTCCGTCAAAACAAAAAAACGTAAAGTGGAAACATTGGTATAAAGCTTCGGTAGTGCGAAATTACAGTTTGCTTCTAGTATCGCTGGTCCATAAACTTCAGCAGGACTTTTTAGAAGTAAAGAAAGAATTGAGTTTGCAGCAAGCGCTTGTTCTTTACTTAGATCTAGACTTATCTGAACGCAAGTACAATTTATTAAGGTCTGTGGTAAATAGCGTACATAGAGATACTTTTCCTATTTTATATAGACTTAATCTGTTCAAACAACACTCATATTTTGAGATATCATCCGCTTCTGAGACAGCTGTTGAAGTTAATATTCAAAATATGTTATATGAAACTCTTAATAGTATTTGCAATCTTATTAATGTTGTAGATATACATAGCATTACTTCATTAAATTTAATTCTTGTCTGTAAATGGGGCATGGATGGAAGTTCCAGTCACAGTGTATACAAGCAAAAATTTTTAAAAGAATCTGAAACTGACGAGTTTATGTTTTTTATAGATTTTGTCCCTATTATGCTCATGGACAAATTCCCGTTCGTCATCATCGCTATATTGTCGACCACTTAAATTTATGTTTTCTAAGGAAAACGAGGAAATAATTAAACAAGAATACAATAAATTTGAAAATTGTTTTAAAGATATTGAAAACATTAGCATGTGAATTGGCGAAAGAGAATTTAACGTAGATTTTGAATTTCACTTTACAATGATTGACGGAAGTGTATGCAATATTGTGACCGAAACAGAGTCTACTGCTACTTGTTATCTATACGGAGCAAAACCGACTCAGATGAATAAAACAGACTTGACTCAGTTTGTAGCGGATTCTGAAAAATATAAATATGGATTGTCAACTTTGCATTGTTGGATTCGTTTCTTGGAATGTTTAAAAATAGCATATCGCCTTCCTTTTAAAAAGTGGCGAGCTTCAAGGTAATTTAAGGATTTGAAAGAACAAACCAAAAAACGAATTCAAAGTGAGTTTAAAAACAGTTAGGGCTCAATATAGACAAACCAAAACAAGGTACAGCTAGAAAATTTTTCGAGCAATATAAAGTAAGTGCCAAAATTACCGACCTTAACGAGACACTACTTTATAAATTTTACCTAATTTTGAGAATTTTGAACTGTAAGGAAAAAATTAATGTAAATTTTAACAATCTTGCCATGAACACTAGGGAATTGTATCTGCAAGAATACTCGTGGTATAATATGCCTATGACTATCCATAAAATACTGGTTCACGGTTATGAAGTCATCTCTCAATTCAATATACCAATTGGTGAAATGTCAGAAGAGTGCCTAGAGGCTCGACATAAAGAAATTAGAAAAGAAAGATTGGCACACACTCGAAAAAAGTCGCGAACGGAATCAAACATTGATTTGATGAATCTTTTGATCATAACATCAGATCCTTTACTAGCTTTCCACAGAAAAATAATCTCCAAAAAAAGGAAAAAAATATGGCTGATGACAGTAGCATTAAAGAGTATTTCGTGTTAACTGACGAAGTAGAGCCTTTGACAGCATATAATATCACAACTCCTCTTGAAGTTAGCGATGACAGTGAAAGTGATTCAGGGGCAGAATAGACATGGGATATTTTTTTGTTTATATTATGTAAATATTTCTGGATCCTAAGTATACTTTTACATCTCTTTCTCTGTCAGCATTTCTAATATAAAGTATAATTTATAATATTTTATGGTATTATATACATGCACTGTTTTTTTACTAACTATTGTAAAATAAATATTTGTGGATGTAAATGTAGACTAATGTTTGACAATTTTATGGTAAATAAATCATATCATACTACTGATTTTTTTTGAGTTCTGATTGTTATCCATTTGCCCTATAAGATCGCTGCACTGTGCGCCGCCAATCGTGACAACCTTTTTGAGGATGTACCTTACAGTTTAGGCAAAATTGTGTAAGTAGTTAGTTTGTAAAATGATAATCACATATTAATTATTATTTATTTAGCATTTTAACATTTAATTTGCAAATATGGACAATGAGGGTTAACGCGCTTGAATTTAAAATTAGCTAAAAAACATTTAACACAATGATGGCAGAAGGGGAAAGTAGTAATTTACTTGCTCAATAGAAAAATTATTGTACTTATCAGAGGTGTCTTATGTCATTTATGTTAGGTTATATCAAGAATGAGCATGATAAAAACAATGAATGTACATGATTATTACTCACGATTTTCTGTAGTAGACTCCTTTGGTAACACATAATCGTCAGGATTAAGATATTTCTTACAAACACACGAATGTTTCGAAGGAGTAATGTTATCTCTATCAACCACTGTTTTAGGCGAGTTTCGTCTCTCGGAAACATTTGTCCGCCTTTTGTTTCCGAACAAAATGGAACTGCACAACACTGAGGCACAATTAACAAGGTTTTTTATTTACTGGTGTACGAAATAATTATAATAAAACACTATACGCTTTTCTCGCACCTAACAATAATTTTTGACACGACCTTACTCGACCAGTGGCGCCAACTGGTGAGCCTGAAAACATTAGCCCTCATTAAAAGAAAATGACTTGAGATACATTATTTACCCTATCAGAAAAATTAAAACTGACTATTATGGACTGTATGTTACAAATTAACTAAATTCTATGAACATTGCGGAAGAAGCAATGTGGAAAACAACTAAAATCCTTTTCTTTATCGAAGTTAATATTAAAGTCAATTAAGACATGAAAAAAGCACTGTTATTAAAGAAATAAAACGTATTTCCAAATAATTTTAAAATGAATTTATAAAGAAGTACAAATAAAAAACAAATAAACTGAGAACAAGAAAACGTATGCCTTGATAAAATAAGGAAAACAGCAATACAATCAGTGTGTGTAGTGAGGTGGTGTAACTGTAGAAGAAACGTATATACAGGGTGATTCATTAAGAACGAGAAATCTCGACAGCAGAGATACTAGAGAACAAAACATGATTGAGCCCAACATTCATTATACAAATGATGCTAGTTTAAGGGATACAGGGTGTTCAAAGTTCTGGAGTGAGTTGGAGCCTTTGATGTGAAGGTAACACTGACGTAGTTTTCCACGAAACACCAAAACACCACATACTGTACTCGACGCGCGTTTCGCCAACCAAGTTCACATCATCTGGAGATAATTAAAACTAACCTTTTGCTAACAATGGATCCTATTTATACCTAAACTATTGTCACAGTTCGGTGAATCGTAACCCACCAACCAATAAAGTGGGCTACCTGGGATCGGGCCTGTTAGTATTCATACTATTTTTACACTTTGTGATTTTCAAGCTTTCAAATGCATCCAGCTGTCTAATATTTGTTACATTCCTAATTAATCTTAAATTGCTAATATCCATTTTATGGTTGTTTTAAAACGCATGTTGGGCAACACTAGACTTATCTGTTCTACCATATTTGAGATGGGCCATATGCTCTTTGAATCTAGTTTGAATTGATCGTCTAGTCTGTCCAACATATTTTTGATTACAGTCCTTACAGCTAATTTCGTAAATCCCCTACTTTTCGTTTGTTTCAATTTTGTCTTTTGTATTGCTTATTTGTTGTAGTTTATGAATCACTGTCATATGTTTCAAAATCTTACCAATACCACGAGTGAATCGAGGATCGAATGCAATCGATACAAATTTCAGATTTTCTCTTTCATTTTGAAAGGTCAAAGAATTTCGAAGTGACTTTAAATTTTCGTTTCCTAATTATTTGATCAATTAAACTTACAGAATAACCATTACTCGCAGCTATATCCTTAATTAACGCCTTTCCTTTTTCAAACCTCTCCTTATTGGGGGGGGGGGAGCTTAATAGACGATGGACTAGAAAATTAAAACTCGCCATTTAGTGTTGAGCACAATGGTGAGAGTCCTTAGGAATATATGTCTTCTCTACCAGTACATATTTAAAGCTGGCCGACAGAGCCATCATATGACTCATATGTTTACATCATATCATAATACTTGAATAAGTACAATAAATGGAAATAAATTTTAACAATAATGTTACATTTTATAAAAATTTGTATAAAACTCACCCTTTTAAGCAGATTTATGAAGTAGTTTGGTTGTCGTCATCACAAAGTGGGGAAGATCTATAGTATAATAGCATCAGGTATGTTTCTACAGCTGTCTCCGTCAGCGATGTTCGCTTTGGTGAAAAAATATGTTTGTATTTTGAAAATGACAGTTCGATATCTACGGATGTAATACAGGCATAAGTAAAACAATCTGTGAACTCACTTAACGAAGTTGTAGATGCACCATCACAAATTTGTCTTAATTTGCTAAAATCAGGATCTTTCTGTAATACACTCTTGAATTTTTCACTAACGCGATTATTTTTTGCGTCATTTATAGCCTGTAGCTGTGTATTTACGTTGTCCACTATTTGCAGCGATTCCACTAACGACAACGAACTATTTTGCAATTATTCTATTGCGTCGTGTAGTCCTCTATAATTGTTATTAATAGTTTTTAAATCTGTTTCAATGGAAGCGTCTTGAAAGTTTGTCTGGCTCTCCCTAATAGCTGCAGGCCTTGTTAGGGTTGAACTGTAGTATCACAGCTTTTATTTGTTGAAAATATTCAGCATAATAAAAAGCCGCTTTCAATCACGTTCCCCAACGTGTAAGAATCGGCTCTGGTGGTTCAGGGATACCAGGACACTGTCTGTGAAATGCTCGAAGCCGTTTAGGAGATTTGAGAAATACTTTTTTTGTATTTGCTATTAATGCATCTACCTCTGGAAAACATTTTTGAATCGTTTCTGCCACAAGATGTAACGCATGCACTTTACACGTAACATGTAAAAACCTACAATTGTCTTTGAAGAGAACGGCCTACCACGCGCATTGTCGCGGCACCATCAGTCACAAACATCAATACTTGACTTGTTGAAATGTTCTTGACTTGTTCGAATGTCTCCAACACCACACGCGTAATTATTTCGCCAGTACACGCAGTTAGTCTTTTATTAGCTAGTAAAAGTGGAAATGTTGGTTTAAGAGGGTCCAGTACACGTACTATAATATTTAAAATAGAATTTTTTTTACAATCTGTCGTCTCGTCAATACATAACCAGAGCCGTGTATTTTTTAATCCACATTTAATCCTATTTACAATGTCTTCACGAACAGCTGGAATATATCTACGCAACGATGTACGACTTGGTAAGTTCACCTGAGGATTGTATTTATTCCAAAACTCCCGAAATGGTTGTTTATCCAGTATGTGTAGCGGAATATTACAGGCTATTAACATTAACAATAAATCAAACATAAACTGGGTTGTCAAAGGCATGCCATTTTCTTTATTTTGATGTTGCACGGTATTGATATGATGACGACAATCTGTTTTGTGCCAGCACAATAAGTCTTGATTGCAAACTTTACAAATTATTTTGCATCCGTCATAGAATAAATCCGGAAATTCACCGATAAATTTATTCACTGTGTCCGCGTACGGTCGTTTTTTACCCTTTGGCGCGTTTGACATTATGTATAATTTATAGGTACAACCTCACGCATTAACCTTTCAAATAAGACTGCAGCGTAAATCACTTCTAAATCGGCACGTGTGACGCTAGCGCAAGACCGTGGCTATACTCCAGCCACCTCGGCCAGCTTTACATATGATATATCCCTAAATATCACCATTGTGCTCAATACAAAATAGCGAGTTTAAATTTCCAGTATATCGTCTATTGAGATATGCCAACGTATTACGTTTATGTATTAAAAAAGGTTTGTATTAACAAAAGTAAAAGACAGAATTATTTAAACAAATTATACATTAAAAAAAAAAGCAACAATGTTGTGGCTACGCACTGGTTTTCTGTCTCTGATTTCTAGGCGTGTTGCGAGCCTAAAGGAATTAGTTAAGCTGTACGTAACGAAATTTATATTGTAGGTAAATGAGATTTTATCAGACACAATGAAAAATTATCCAATCCTTAAAAATAGCCGATACTATCGTTAATTTAATTGAATGGTACGGAAAATTTAGTATCATGTGAATTGTCAAAATCTAACATACGAAAGTACACACACAGACAGGTTACACGCACAGGTTTGATTCTGTACAATATTTAACACATTAGCAAAATTTTATTATTGATTTAATAAATAAATATTAAAAACGTATTTAGTATCTACCAATAGGAATTCAATCTGTGAAAATTAGATTGCATATGTCAATTAGTTTGTGGCTATTAAGCTGTTTAATAAAATATAAAAACCAGTTGTATGAGCGACATATTTGACTTCTGCAAAGAAAGTGAAATCATACAGAAGGGAGAAAATTCTTCTTTTAATTTGGTGCCCTCTGGAAAATTAAATATTTTACATCCACTTCTATAGTATGTTCACACTCTGAACCCATCCCAGCAAATATTTAAGTATGGGCCTTCATTGACACGTTACCACTTACATGACACATTAAGTGATGGCCATGTATCGGTGTCTTACATTGGACCTGTAACTATAGGAGACTGCGGCTGATAGATGCCCACAAATCACTCCCCGGCAATTTCATTCAGTGGGCCAACAAGGTGCCGTAGTATCAAAAAATATGGTTAGACTGCGACCGACAGCTTTTAAATATTTGAGAAAAATATTTAAAGCTATAGAGAATAGAACGCATTTTTTTGACAACATAATCAATATGTGTATCTCATCTCAGGTGACAATCTAAATATATACCCAAATATTTAAGGCTGTTGGCGGAGGTGATACTAATATTTTCTGTACCATTACAAATGGTTAGGGCATTGAAGGTAGATAGATTTCTTGAATAGGATGTGAAAGAAATATAGTAAGTTTTTTTAAAATTGATGTCAGAAGCTTTATAAATACCAGCAGTGTCATCAGCAACACTCACTATGTCTCCTTTCACCGAGATGTTGTATAGATCATTAGGTAGATATCAAACAAAATTGGTCCCAACACTGTTCCTTGAGGAACTCCATATTCTAATATCTCGATATCATTGAGGTTATCACTGATTTTAACACATTGTTTTCTATTTGTTAGATAGCTACACATTAACATATATGGAGCACCTCTAAAGCCAATGTTTTCTAGTATATGAAGAAGCTGGCTGTGACTAACTGTACCAAATGCTTTAGCCAGGTCGACAAAGATGCATAGTGTCGGGGATTTTTCATCAATGAATTTACTAATCCTGTTAGTTAGGTAAACTATAGCATCTTGTGTCGATCTGTTCTCCCTGAATCCAAACTGCCTTTCAGATAATACTTTATGTTTATTTAAAAAACTCATAGTGCGTATTTTCAACAATGTCTTAAATATTTTGGTTAGGTTTTAAATCAGGGAGATAGGCCAGTAATTAGTCACATACAACTTGCCTCCATTTTTATGGACGAGTTTTATTACTACAATTTTAAATGCTGCAGGGCACTGGTCTGAGTTAAATGCCCAGTTGATTAAAAATGTTAAAGGTTTAGAAATGTAAGTTGATAAAAGTTTCAGAGTTTCAGATTTCAGATTGTCTATACCAGGTGCTTTATTATTTTTTAATTTATTGATAGTCTCTATTACGTCTCTTTCATTTGTTTCTGAAAGAAAAATTGATTGTGGTATATTGTTGTAAATGTTGGGCAGTATATTATGTTTTTCTTTAATTTTATCTGCTAATTGTTTTCCAATTTCTGTGAAGTGCTTGACAAAACCATTGGCAATTTCTCTCTTATCCAATATTATATTATTGTCTGTATTCTTTGTTTCACAAATTTCCAGTTTTTTGTTTCTATTTTCAGTAATTTCATTCATACAGTGCCATAGACTTGATGTATTATTTTTATTTTCATTAATTTTATTTTGGTAATAAGTTATTTTAGCAGCTTTTATTAGATCGTTTAATTTGTTTCTATATTTTTTATATTTGCTCTAATTTTCATCTGTAGGATATTTTTTTTATTTTTATTATTTTTGTACAATTTGATACATTTAATCTTAGTTTTTCGATAAATAGATCTGTGACATTATCAATATTACTACACGAATATACCTCTGCCCAATTTTCTTTTTGTAATTCTGAAATTAATTTTTCATTATCTAGGTATTGCTTAGTATTATTTGCACAGTTAATAGTTCGTTTTCTTTCAAGCTCAATAAATTGTGTAATTATGGAAAAATGGTCCGTTATGCGTGTTTCTAAAATAATAGGTATACAACGAAGATATTGTTTGCTATCCTTAATAAATAAATGATCCATACAAGATCCCGATTTCCCTTCTACCCTTGTAAACGCATTTATTGCTGGCATTAACCCATGTTCACCCATAATATTTAAATAGTTGTTTACATAATCATCAGTATCAAAAATGTTTATGTTGGTGTCACCTACAAAAATGTGAATATCCACATTTTTTTAACAATCCTCAAGATAATCATACAAGCCTTTATTAAATGAATTGATACAATTTGAGGGTGGTCTATACATAGCTGTAATTTGTATGGTTTTATCATTAAATTTCATGTATATTTCAACAGCTATAATATCTGCAATATTTACAATTGTCTTTATAATTTATCCCATTTTTTACAAAAACAATAACACCGTAATTTTGGTTTATATCACCTTCATTGCAAATAAGATTATATTCCCCTAAGTTACATAAAGAAACATCTTTTATTTTTCAAGTTCCAGAGAGTACTATTAAATCTATGTCATGCTGTATTTCTTTAAGAAGTATTTTAAATTCATCTAAGTTTTTATTTATACTTCTGATATTGTTGTGTATTACTTTTAAATTACTGTAAGGACATTTTAAATTGCTATTTATTTCATTTAGGTTATTTACAGAACGTGTTTCTATTGTTTTTAATTGAAAATGTCTGATATATTTATCCATTTTTATATGTATTTTTTTTACCTTTTATTACAAAATTTATATTAACATGTATTTATTTATTTATAATTATCTTTTATATGTTTTTATTTATTTATTTATTTATTTTTAATTAGTTGAAAGTGAATCACTTATAAGTACATAAAAGAGACAGAAATCCTTGTGTTACAATGTAATAAATGGAAATAATAATAATTTAGTAATTTATGTTTAAATTTTTCTTGTTCTTTGAGAGCGTTTGAGGGAATTTTCATCTAGTGAACTTAAATGTTCTGGAGTGGTTCGGTTTTGTTTCCTCTTTTCTTGTATTAGTTGAGGGACTACGGTTTTCATGCATAGATGAATACACGTGATAGATAAATACACGTGATAAATACGCGGTTTTTTGATTCCACTTAAAGTGCACGCAAGGCCCATCTGGAAAAGATACACCCAATAAAATAGTTTCAAAACACAGCAAGTTAAACAATATATGTAGTTTCCAGTTTAAAACTTTTCTACATATCCTTTGACAATTCTGGTCGCGCACGCATTAAAAGTCGGTTATACGCGCGGCTGAAAATCCTGTTTCAGGAATTTCAGTAAGTGCGTCGGTTTGCCCTGTAAAGCACGTTCCGCACGCTATCCGAAGGCGGAAAACATAGTTACGAGAAGTTTAAAAAAGTTTTCAACATAGTTTTCAATTGAATCAATTAATTTTTTTCAACTGTCCTGTGTTAAACTAGTTTAAAATATTTCTTTGGTGTGGGTCACGGTAAAGTTTGGATGCAAAAAGTGTTCAAATACAGTAAATAATTTACTAACTACGAATTAAGAGTATGTCACTGTTATTAATTTCTTTGTATTTAAGAGTTCTGTATTTTTTACGCTTAATTTGTTTTTAATGTCCTGAAAAATATTTGTTTGAATCTAAAACAAGTAATTTATCATTAAAAAACGGTGATAAAAGTCGAGGGAACATTATGTTTTAGTTTTTTTGTTGTCATTTCGTTGACTTTATGTGCTAGAAAATTGCCTCAATACTCATTATTATTATTATTTATATTGCTTACTAATATTTAATAGAATGGACCAGTCATATTCAATTATTTTTGAATTATAACAAAATTTAAATATTAAAAACATAGCGGTCAGCGGAAATTACCCATACTTTATGTGAAAGGAAAAGAAATTGATTGTATGGTAAAAACAAAGCCCATTTTTTAGAAAAAAATTAACCAAAATCCTCAAGAAACTAAAAAAGCGCGATTTTTCCATTGTTATTTTGCACATAACAATATTAACAAAACATTTTAAAAAAATATAAGAAAATTAATACATGCTTGCTCAATTATCATTTAAATAATATTAAATCGGTAGGTCCTCAATGTTTTACGATAAGAAATTTATGTTAACGAATAATATACCTACCGAGCTACGGGGCTTTTAATGTAGAAAGAAAAGGCAATAACATTTATTATGGTATGTAATAACCATAAACATATATGTGTATGTGATAAAAATGTAATCATATTATAGAAGTTATCAAAACTGTTTCTGTCGTTGACGATTTGATGCAGTGCTTTGCATTTACAATGTTTGTCACCATTAACTATCATTTTGGATTTTATTTGCATTTTTATGAATACTAATCATCAACTGCTTGTATGGCTTTCTCTAGAGTGCGCTGTATTAGCTATGCTTTATTAATTTTGACCATTTAGTGAAATGTATCAGGTGATCCAAATAAGCCTCCCACCCCCTTTTTCTCGGTTATTTGGAAAGATACGAAAAAAAATGAAAAATGCTTATTGTAGGGAATCCAGACACATTAACAGAAAAACAACTGAACATCTAATAAAAAATATGGAGGCCTAAGTTACTTTTTTTTAAATGGAAGTACCCAAATATTTTTCCATATTTGAATAGGACGTCTTATTCTGATTTCAAATATATATACTTTTTATATAGTATCCTCAGTAAATATTCCGATAATCGATTTCTTTCAATATAAAATACGTTACTTAACAGATATCAAGAAATACTATCTAGGTGGCTGTGATAGTAAAACAAAAGTGTTAGTTTGACAGTTTGACTATTATAACTATTAACTTTTTGCCTAATTTACCTATATTTAATTTCTTTTTTAATATCCTCATGAAACTATGTTCAATTATTAGTTAAATTATTATATTGAAAAAAAAAATAAAAAACGCTTATGCTGCCCAGCCAGCTAAAAAAACTACAAATATAGAAAATAATTAAAGAACACTATTGAAGTGGTAGATAATTTATTAAAAATAATATTATCCATTAAAATAAGAGTGGTAAATGAAAATATTTAAATTCTTTAACGGCTACAGAAATGTAGTAAATTAACAATAATTTATTGCTAGTTAATTAATAATAAAATATCACAAAAAATTTTCTATGTGCCCTCCATTGTGTTCTATACACAGAACGTATCGTTTTCTTAAGTTTCCCATTACATTTGCCATAACAGCGTTGTTATTATTCAAATTTCGTATTTCTGTTCTAATTTTTTCCCTTATTTCTTCCAAGTTGTTGCTTCTTTCTTTATAAACAATATTTTTTAAATGGCCCCAAAGAAATGTGACTAATGGAGTTAGGTTCGGACTGCGAGGTGGCCAAGCAATAGTTCCTCGTTTTCCTATCCATTCTTGATATGTTGTGTTTAAGTAATTTGTAACATCATTAATATTATGTGGGGGTGCCCCGTCCTGCTGCCAAATAACATCGAATTGCAATTGCATTTCTTCTAATAAATTATTTACATCATTTCTTAACATATCTAAATACAATGGTCCTCTAAGGGTGCCTTCGTGAAAAATAGGCCCTATAATTTTTTTATTTATTATTCCACACCAAACATTTATGGATTTTCTTCCTTGGAATTGAATCTCTTCAGAAATATGAGGATTTTCGGAAGACCAAAAATGTGAATTTCTTCTGTTGAAGATACCAGATGTGTTGAATTATGCCTCATCGGTCCAACATATTTTATTAAATATATTATTTTCAATGTCATACCTGTTGTTCATATTTCTACAAAATTGTTGCCGCTTTTCATTATCTTGAGGGAATAATTTTTGAACAGGCAATATACTGTAATCCTTAAGTTTATGTTTTTTTAAAGTTCTCTGTATGGTTCCATGAGAAACATTCAAATACCTCATTGCGTCTCTTATTGAATTTCTTGGATTCTATTGACAATAGAGTAAAATACTGAATTCTCTATCTTCGTAGACTATTCCTCGTTTCTTTTTGCTCCTGTATGTTTTAATAAATTATCTGCCAACTTAATAGTTTTCCTGTCAGGCAATTTCCTATTCGGATATATTTGTCCATATTCTCGCTGGGCAGCACAAGCGTTTTTATTATTTTTAAAATATAAGTTTACCATATCGTATTTTTCTCCTAAAGTATAATGATTATTCATATTGGTTATTTTTGGCCAACAAAGCAACGTTCAAAAGTAACAGTTGTTGGCAAACTGTTGAATTATTAAATGAGCAAAACTGTCAAAATATTAATTGTTGTTTTGTTATCACGGCCATCTAGAAAATATTTCTTGATATCTGTTAAGCAACGTATTTTCTTTTGGGAAATAATCGATTATCGGAATATTTACTGAAGATACTATATAAAAAGTATATATGTTTGAAATCAGAATAAGACGCCCTATTCAAATATGGAAAAATATTTGAGTACTTCTATTTAAAAAAATATAACTTAGGCCTCCATCTTTTTTATTTGATGTACAGTTGTTTTTCTGTTAATGTGTCTGGATTCCTTTTTAAAAACCCTACAAAAAGCATTTTTCATTTTTTTTCGTATCTTTCCAAATAACCGATAAATGGGAGTGGGAGGCTTATTTGGATCACCTGGTACATAGAGAGAAACTATTTTGGAAAATTTTGCACAACGTTGTGGGACAAGCTCTTGTTGCATTTTTTAAAACAATTGTAAAGTCAAAGCAAAATGTTGTATAGTTTTATACATTTTAATTGCGCATAATATTTGTATATTTTACTTGCTCAATATAAAGGTTTAATTACAATGTTTATGTTGGAAACAAATAGGGGAAGTTCAGATTTATTTTTTTACAACCAGCAATAGCAAATTAAGCTTAATTTATTGTTATAGTCTAAGCAATAGCGTGCAAATTCGACGATGAAAGGTTACCGTCTGCCAGTCGGTAATCAAAGAGACCATATGAGTACCATACCTTTTCTCTTTTGAAATTTTTGGTATGGCGGCCGGATACGGAGGGGGGGGAATTTTTTTTTTTTAATTTTTAATCGAATGGTTACCGATATTTGTCCGCATAGGTAGTTAGTATATGTACTCCACATACCCCAATTACACTGGTGGATGAAACTTCTGGTCGGCGCGCGGTAACCGGAAACTTAATAAAAAAATTTTTACTTACTAGACCAAACCTAGCGCAAAATGTTTGGTTTGGTGTGTACAGAGATACAAAAAAAATGGAAGACACATTCTTGATCTCTTTTTTTTTTTTTAGACAAATTGACTGGCGAAAACAAAAGCTATCGTCTTTTGTTTTCAAGTTACAAACAAAAGTTCGATTTGTCAATTTTTAGGCATGTCAGTATCTTGGTTGTTTGTAAAGTTGTGAAAAAACAACTTCACATTTTTCAGGCACTTTTTTCTGTATAATACAGTGGCATCGAGAATATTAAAAAAAGGTGAAATTTCGAGTTATGGCATAAAATCGTATTTTTTTTAAATGGGAATCATAGTTGGCTATATTCCAAGTAGGCGTGTGTCATTTATGACAGTGTTTATCTGTTTGTCAGTAAATTGCTATAATTACATCCCATTTAATCGTAAAAGTGAAGATGTACGAAAATTACGAGAAATATATGCTAGAATGCTTTATTCAAAGTAATAACACTTGTGATATTGCATCCAAAATATATTTCAATCGCTATCCAGAAAGTTATTTTTAAGAGGTTAAAAGAAAGTCTCATTAATTGTGGATCCCTCAACACGCCAAGACCAAAAAATTATAACACTGAAGATGCTGAGGAAACTTCTATAACTGTAATTGGAATGGCGGTTGCAAATCCTTCAATTTCGAGTCATCAAATTGAAGCTGAATCTAAGATTTCAAGACGTTGAGCTTTGGGTATTTTGATACACAAATTCAGGCCTTACACAATAAGGAAACAACATCACCTGCAACCAACTGATCTTCAACGATGATTGGAGTTTTGCATATGGTATCGTCAAAAAAGTCAACAAGATCCATTATTCTCTAAATATGTAGTTTGGACAGATGAAGCCTACATTAGCAGTGCAAGAATTTTCAACAGGTATAACGAGCACTATTGGTCTAATACGAACCCTCACCGTACCGTTAACGTGCGATCTCAGGGACGCTTTGGTTTTAGTGTTTGGTGTGCTCTACGTGACAATGGTGTTTTAGGATATCACATATATCAAGAAAATCGTTATGGCCAACGGTACTACGAAATCTTAAACCAGAAAATTATTGAGGAATTTATGGACAATCTACCCAGGAAATCAGTTCTTCCAACAAGATGGTGCAACACCTCATAATATCAGGACCGTTTCAGAATTATTAAATACCAATTTTGGTAATAACAGGATGGGAAGTAACGGACCAGTGAGGTGTCCACCACGATTACCTGACTTAACACTACTGGATTTTTTCTTTTGGGGCCACATTAAAGACAAATTATACATGAAAACCAGTACCGTAAGTCAGACAAAATTTTATAGACTGTGAATTCCATTTCAAAGCTTCATATTTATAATGCAGTTCAGACTGCTATGAAGAGGTGTAATTTATGTATCCAACATAACGAACATCAGTTTGAACATTTACTTTAATTTGAGTTTTTATTTTGTAATTGTAATGTATTATAAAATTAGACATAAATATCTGATTTTTTGGACTTGGCTTGTTGAAGGACCCACAATTAATGTGATTTTCTTTTAACCTCTAAAAAATAGCTTTAGTAGGTTTTCTTCTCTGGATAGCAATTGAAATATATTTCGGATGCAATATCACAATTGTTATTACTTTGAATAAAGCATTCTAGCATATCATATTTCTTGCAATTTTCGTAAGACATCTCCACTTTTACGATTAAATGGGGTGTAATTAAGACGGAATCAAAATTATTAATATGCCATTTACTGACAAACAGATAAATACTGTCATAGGTGACACACGCCTACTCGAATAAATATAAAAAAAACGCAAGAAGTAATCTACTAAAAGATTATTTTCGCTAATAAATACTTACACATCAAAGGCGACCCCACATATGATAATGGTTGTATGGAAGAGCAACTTTGTTGAATACCGTCATCTCGTTCATGCATAATTATTGTAAATTGATATTTTTCGTGAAAATAAAGGCACTGTTATTATTATTATTATTATTATTATTATTATTATATATAGTTTAAAAGAGAAAAAATTCCTTTTTTAACTAAACCATAGCCAACTATGATTCCCATTTAAAAAAAATTCAACTTTATGCCATAACTCGAAATTGCACTTTTTTAGAATTTTCTCGATGCCACTGTATTATACAGAAAAAAGTGCCCGAAGAATGTAAAAGTTGCTTTTTTATAACTTTACAAACAACCAAGATATTGACATGCGTCCAAAAGTCGATAAAATCTAACTTTAGTTTATAACTCGAAAACAAAAGACGATAGCAAATTTTTGTTTTCGCCAGTAAATTTGTCTCAAAAAAAAGCGATCCAGTGGCGAAAAATGGATCAAAATTTGAAATGTTGATAAAAAATAGTCGAAATTAAAAAAAAAAAATGTTTGTCCAGCCAGCTTATGGTTCACGAGGCACTAAGAAACCCTAACCTTAGGTGGCAGTCATTTTTGTCAAATTCAACCTCCCCCAAGCCACCCCTTAAAGAGTTAATTTTTTTTTTCAGTTTTTCGTGTCTGTACTTTTTTTGAATATTAAAAAAACGTCCTTTGAATATGTTATTACAGTAGAAAATATGAAAAATTTGAGCTATTTTAACCCCTCAAGGGGTGGCTTGTGGAGGTTAAATTTGGCAAAAATTTCTGCCAGACAAAGTTAGGGTTTTTTAGTGCCTTGTGAACCATAAACTGGCTGTACAGACGTTTTTTTTTAAATTTTAACTATTTTTTATCAACATTTAAAATTTTGGGAAAGTAATTACAATTGAGGATGATTATTTAAAAATTGCCAAATTTTATATAAATAGTGGAAATAAATTTATTATAAATTTGAACAAGGACAGTAGTTCATATCAAAATGAAGAAGAGAGTGAGAAGGACGAGGATTCAGAGGAAGAAGCAATGTGAGGTGAGCTAAAGTGAAGTTATGTGAAGTGAGGTAGTGATTTTGTGATATCAACTGCAATATTTAATTCCGTTTTTGTGCTTTCTATTGGTTCAGTGCTTGAGAAACTTCTTTTTCGGGATGTTTTTATTTATTAATGTTATTGTTTTTTTTTCATTTTGACAAAAATATGTTTCTGTTTTTATTATAGTAATAACTTTAATATTAGAATTTATTTTTAGTTCATTTATTGAGAAAAATATTTGCTTCTGTTACTATTCTGAGAGTATATTTTTTGTTCTTATTTTGTTTTTAAAGCTTTATTTTATACTAATATTCCATACCCATCCTCTCCTGGCAGGAAATGCTTATATCTCCTCTCGGTTCTTGCTGGATAGGAACAATTTATATTAAGCAAACTTGAATACTGTAACTGCCGTATGTGCAATCAATATGTTAAATTCATACTTCTATTTCAAGTTAATACTTTTTTGTACAATTGTTAAATTGTTGCTAGCTAAACTGAACACAAAAACCTACATTGAAGAAGTAAACGAGCGAACAAACAGTCAAATCCGGCTCTGCGTTCCGTAGCGTCTTACCCCGGACGTCCCGCCACAATATCTGTTTCGCAAACTATACTTATTTCAAATGTATACATTTTTCCCGTACTCTTATTATTATTGATAGTAATTAATTTGTGTAGGTAGTAGAAATCTATTATTTACAACACCAAATATCGTAGAAATCCCAAGACAAAGAATCGGCAGATAAAGTTGAGATGAAAAAATCAACTAGCGGGTTCTCTCTTAAACTTTCGCTAACTTTTTAAGTGTTATATTATAACTGGGAAGCGTATTCCGAGTCAGAAGACAGCAAAACGCAGTTTTCCTTTTTCTGCCAATATAAACGTGTCTTTGAAGACTAATTTTCTTCAACAAAAGCATTAGGATTTAATTGATTGGATCTCAAACACGAAAAGTGCGTGATAAGCATCATGTGTATTCGTCATTGCTTGATTTTATTTTTATCTTATTCATTATGTCACATACATGTTCATATGCTTTGGACAAAACGTTTGAATGAGTCGATTTTATTTCAAATTTTCGAAATGTCTCCCACCAACTGCCATACAATAATAAATCCTTTGTTCAAACCGTTGTGGCTTATTAGTGAGTAATTTGACGGCATTCATTCGTGATATGTTGCAGTAAATCTTCTAAAGAATTTGGTTAGATTGTATGCATTTTATTCTTCAAATGACCACTTAAAATAAATCTGGTAATCTCGCAGGCCACTCAATAGGGCCTTTTCTTGCAATCCAGTGACCAGGAAATCTATGAAAGTTGCCTCACCGACAATCGCCTCAATTTGTTTTCTACACCAAAGCAATTGAATTAGCAACATTTTTAGTTTTGTTTCTCATTCTTTATGTTTCATCGAGCACTGACTGTCTCCGTAGCGGCAACAAAATGTTGCAACTAGATTTGTTTCTAGTTGTTTCACCAACATCTTTATTTTGTTGTTACAACAACGAGCAACTTATTGGAACATACTGGAACATTTTCGGAAACACGCAACATAAATAGTTTCTCATTGTTCCTTAGGTGGATACGCACCTTAAGATTTAAATGGAAATAATCAGCTTTATTCTGGTGATCATTAGTTATTTTCCAATATCTCAAAACAATTAGTATTGCTTATTGAAAATAATCGACTTTAATAAGTTTTTGTATTCTGGTGATCATATTGATATTGGAAAGACATCTTTTAGACCGTTGGTTTATGAATAATATGAAGCTAGTTGACCAAGCTCACCAACCGTCATTATTGTTCAAAAAAAGTACTAGAGAATGAGGAAAATGAGGGTATTTTAGTACTGCACAGCTGTTGAAACACTTGGCAGTCATGACATTCAATAATATAACTCGAAAATTGTGGTGTGCTATTCGGGTCTTATTTTAACTTTATGACTTTAACATCGCATTCTCTATATCATTTAGATTTTCTGCAGTTATCCATAATTTTCGTATTTTTTTATGTTTTATTGGGTGTTACATCAACTCCTTGACATTTTAAAATTATAAAATACTATTCAGTGAGTTCAGTTTCATTGTTTATTTGATTTTAAGTTGGAAATATTATTTATCCAGAAAACTAACCCCCTTACATGAATCCCAAAGAGTTAGATGTGTTACGGGAAAATTTATAAAATTATTAGATAAATTTAAGGGACTGGAGATATCCAGTGGCGTGTCCTCCATGGAAGCTAGGGAAGCACAGCTTCCCTTACAAGAATCATAAAATAATAAAATATATTATTTTTTCCTTATTGCTCCCATTCTCTTTTTTCGATGGCTCTTATGAACTCGATATGTAAAAATAAATGTTTTAAAATGCGTTAGTTACAAAGTTGCAATACATTAGGTTTCCTACTTTACGATGCCGATACCACTCGAGTGTAAAGTGTTTTCTCACAACGTAATTAAATACGGTAAATGTATAATGTTTTGTGAGTAAACGCGAGCATAAAGATTATTTCAAACTTATTTGCAACATAAAAAACGTCGGCTACTTTGACGGCGGCGGTAAAAACATCAAAGAAGCCGACGTATTTCATGTTACATATAAAATTGAAATAAATTTTATAATCGAGACATTTAGTGTTTTTTGGTGGTTGCTCCGCATTATTAGTGTTTATATTGACTTTGGATGTTGAATTTATTTATTGTTTAAAATATAGTGCAATCATAATCGCGAGAAACGTTAAAAACAAACTTAAAAAATAGTGCGAATGTAAGCTATAGGCTAGACAGCTTACATGCTAAGCGTAATGAAGACACCGAGTCCTTCAACTTCGCAAAATAGTTCTGAAACGACGGAAACTATATTATGTAAATGTGACGTGTGCAATTTAGTGATAAGGAGATTTATAATTTATAATTTTGAATGTAAAAAACAAACAAAACAAAAGTTAAGCCAACTCCAACTTTAACAAAGTTAACCAGACTAAATTATATGTACGACAATTCCAAACGGAAAATTATCAAAAATGTGAATGGCTCATTTGTTGCAACACTAAAAGTCACTTTTATTTTGCATGCTTTGGACAATCAATTGAGAATAAGCCATGAACAACAAAATGAAGAAGTACGAAAAAATCCTTGGGGATTTCACCGGCCACCATTGGTACCTATCCAGCATTAATAAAAGTTTCACTTAAATAGTCGGTGACTACTCGGGCGTTATGGGGCGGTGCACCATCTTGCTGATAGAAGACATGTTCATGCTGCACAGTTAAAACTTCATTAAAATTTTGAATTTCGTTCGAATGTAAGTACCGGGCCCCGTTTAAAGGTCCATCAAAAAATATTGGTCCTACAATGCGTGTTCCTATAACGCCCAGCCAAACGTTGATGCCGAATCTTTCATAGAAAGCCCCTTCTCTAAACTGATGGTTATTTTCAGTTGACCAATATCTCGTATTGTTCCTGTTAAACATTCACATGTTGGTAAATCGAGATTCGTCCGAAAATAATATGCATGATTTTATATTTGGCTGATGACGCTCAATTTCTAGATACCAATTCCAAAAATTCAATCTTCGTTGATAATCTCTCTCGTAAAGATGCTGATGGATTTGGTACTTAAAAGATTTGTACTTATGTTTATGTAGAATCTTTCTAACATTTTCTGGAGATATCCCGATACCACTGGCAATTTGCCTTGTAGAATTTGTTGGATCAATCTCAACACAGGCTAGTATGTTTATCTCTGCCTCCTCATTTACAATAAATGGATCTCATGTTCATTATCATTTTCCCTTTTTAAATGTTCTTCCAACCATGGAAAATATTATGCACAAGGTTGGTCGCGTTCTGGATAACGTCGACCATACAATGCTCTGGCTTCCCTTCGATTTTTTCTTACTAACAACATATCAATTTGATGCTCGGGCCTAAACACGGCCATTTTTAACAACCAGATAACACTTAAACACTTACTAAAAGGTAAATCAAGAATAAAACGTAAAAATTAAATGACAACTGTCGATAGAAACTTTTAAATAATGCAGCAGTAGTCAAAATGTTCTTTTGTTTTACACAGCCCTCTTGAATCAAAGTTCTGTTTAAACATCATTTTTTATTGTGTAGCCTTTGTGACAGTGCAGGTGAAGATTCAGTCGCCGATATCTCATAAACTGTTAGGTTTAGATAGGGGACACCAGAAACAGAAAATATCTAGAAAGGTTAGTAGAATGTAAATTTAAGGTTCAATTCCATTAAAAATATCAAAGAAATTTGATCCTGAAAATCAATTTTCGTAGTACTTCCGGTTCAGCCGGAAATGAAATTTTTATGACTTTATCAAATTTTACTCACCAAAAAACTTAAATAACCGTAACAGATTTGTTCCTATATTCATTTGTTTTATGTGAAAATGAAATAATTTATGATTGATATAACATTTTCAACCGCCATTTTCTCGAAAACTGTCAAAGATAGATATAGGGTATGCTACATGTTTTGGACCTATAATTTCCTGGGCAATCTAAATTTCTAATAATATATAGGGTGTTACATTAAAAATAACAAATTTTATACTGTTTTCGGTTAAACCGGAAATGAAAATCAGATTTTGAAGCAATCAAACTGTGCACCGTATTCAACCATACAACGTCCCAAAATTTGAAATCGATGTCTTTTTTACAAGGAAGTTATAGGCTGGCTAGTAATATCGTAGGCACCCGGTATATGTATTAGATATTTTTCAATAACCAATAATTAATGACCACCACAATAAGGCTGAATAACGTAAGCTATAACTAATATGTAAAAATCGACGAACGTAAAAGATCAATACCCACTGAAGTGTGTATGTAATTTTATTTATTTCATTTATGTGTAATATGTATTTAATAAAAGGAAAAATAAAGTTCTAAAAGCCAACAACAGTACTACATCCTAATTCTGTCTAGTGTTTCAAGTCGAAATCACATCTCAGAAAGTTATCAGACAGTTTATGAGTTTAGGATGCCAAACTCGGAAGAATTTCTATATAAGAAATAAGCAATACGAGACGAACTCAAAGTTACCACCGAGTAATATTCAAGGTTGAGTACATAGAGGGTCCGTACCCTTTTCATCTTCTTGATTTTTGTTGTCTCTAAGAATATCAGAATTGTGAGAGATATTTTTGAAGACAGACAGGCTGATTATTAGTTTATATTATATAATATATAAACAAGTGTGTGTACTATAAAAAATAACAAACTTTATCCAATCAATCAATATGACATAGGATACGTCAATTGGAAATTTAAACACAAAGTAATAAGAAACAAAGTAAGCATAACGAAAAAAACATTCAACTTTTTCTTAAGATTCTAAAAATTCTTGAACAGTATGTTGTACAATTAGGAGGAAAAGTGATACATTCCCCGACGATGTTCGGAACACAGAAATTAATTATTTTATCATTTTTATCATTTATAAACGTCAGATTTAATCTGACAATAAGTAAAATTAATGTGTAGATTTTGCAGACAGCTGTGACTAGCGTAACCATGAACTGTTTAATTACTTTTTACAAACGTAAAATTTACACATGTCGATATCAAAAGTTAACAAATATTGTGTTTTGCAGCACAGTTTACTAGATATGGAGACTATGGAAAGTGATAGTGTTATTAAATAATAGTTATTACTGATAAATTAAAATAAATAAATAAATCTGGCTATACTTTTACTTCTGCAAAACACAAAAATCCGTTTGGGAAAATATTCCCAGTCTAGCCTAAGCTGGAATCTCAGATTAATAATACTGGAAGATGAGTAACAAAACATAAAAAGTTGTCCGACTTATCTACATCCCACGCGAGATACGTAAATATTATCGCTGGTTTTATTCCTATTGGTCAGATTCATGAACACAGCACGAAGAAACCCGATATATCACCTTCTTGACAACAAATAGTGTTCTGTAAGACGACGTCTGTCATTTCAATCTGTGTTTTTAAGTGATTTTAAAGTTTTGTTATTTGGTACTGTGATTAGTAATCGATTTTTAGTTATAAAAAATTTATTTGTAAATATTTATTGAAAAACAACGACTAATAAGTGTGTAGTGTGCGGTCACTTTAAACTCCCCTGGTCCTTATTTTTTTATTTTTTAAGCAAAAGCCATGCCCGGCACATCAAATTGTAAATATTTCTAAGTTCTTTAAATGTAGCGTGCAGTGATTCAAAAATTTTTTTTGGATCACTGCATTGTATATTTAAATTTAACATACCTTGCCATCTTGGATACTAATCGTGGCGAAGGAATATAATTTTCAATGCTAAAACAAGTGAGATTTCTTTGAAAAATACAAACCTACATCACTGCAATGAAAGTAACATATCAACAAAACAGTTGTAGCTTTGTAGGTATCTACTTGATATTATTTCATGAGGTATGAATGAGTGACTACTCAGTATATTATTAATTTTCAATATAATTCTCTGATATCCTGGACAGCACGTATGACGAACCTGGTTATAGTGTTGCCAGGGGAAAAATAGAAGGGTACTGATTTTCAAGACTTTTAATCCAGATCTTTTAATAGTGTAATCACTTTTTTTTAAGTGATTTGAACACACGTAGTGCCACTTACTCGCATTTTCCATTTTGAGAGCTTTCAGCCAACTTTCTCTTTTCACCAGATTCTCAGGAAATCTGAAAATAACAACCTTTAAAATTGAATTAAAAAAAATATCAATAAACTTTAAAACATCTAAGGTTTGTGAGCTACCTTAAGAATGAACTTTTCATTCAAGTTAACATATTTTTGTATAAGTATCTTTTTTAATAAAATGTGGATTTTTTACTGTTCAAATGGAACCAAATGTTGTTTTCTATTTTTTATAAAGCTGACATTAATTTTAGTCATTTTTGAGCTTTCACACTGTCACATTCACTCATTATGCCGACCCTGATCTGTTTTGTTTACCTCCTTGTGAAAATATAAACAACCCCGTGGTTTTCTTCTTTGGCCGCACACTACACTTTTATTATTCATTGTTTGTCAATAAATATTCACTAAATAAACTTTATAACTAAAAATCGTTTATTAATCAGTACCCAGTGTCACAAAACTAAAGTTTGTCACTTATCACTTATCACTAGATTAAAATAGCAACAGCAGAATAGCATTGAAAATACATTACTCATGCAAACAAATTCTGTATACCTATTAAGTTTTGTGTTATGCAAAGGCATTAAAATAAACGCTTAAGCCTGGAGCCGCACCTGGTTTGTTTTGGATACGTTGATATGTAAACATGCAAATTGTTGTTTATGTATCGGTCATAATAATCAGCGTATCACTTATGGGTGTTACCAATCTTTATATTATTAATCTGAGACTGGATAGTTATTTACGTAACAAAACCTGAAAATGATTCATTACTGGGCGAGCTGGTCCGTGAGCCCAGTAAAGACATTTTCCGGGTGTGTTACGTACAATGTTTTTCTGCAACCGTCCTTGCTACTTTCAAAGAACTGTTTAATTTGACACATTTTGCAAACAATATTCATAAAATTCAACTGACAAATGCAGGAGGCGTTTCCTTTCGAAAAAAACTGGATTAATCATTTTTAATTGTTGTCAAATACTGTTTTCAACCAAAAGTGATATAAGAAATCTTTAATGACTTTATATCACTTTACAGGGTTAGACCAGTATACATCGGGTGTCAACGAGAGCCCGCCGTTTTTTAAAAATTGGAATACAATTTTCAAATTTAAAACTAAGGAATGGGTAATATTTAACCTGCCAATTCTATGGCGGAAAATATTAAATTTTTGCTTAATATTTGGTGGTCAAATATTAATACTTACTGAGATACAGGGTGTATAAGTTATAAAAATAATTCAGCAATGTTGTCATATTTCAGTTATTTTTTTCACACATAAACATAAAAGTCGGTACAATTAACTAACATTTTAAAAAATCCTGCACACCCATAATTTTTACTTTCTTATACCTAATTTAAGGAGTATAGTAATGGTGATTTTTTTTCGACTTCGAGATTTGGATTAATTATACGTTTTGAACCCTCCTGAATCCATTCTGACTATTTTCCGAATGATATCTGTCGGTGCGTGTGTGTGGATGTGTGTGGATGTATGTGCGTGTGGATGTGTGTGTGTGTGTGTGCGTGTATGTGTGTACCGGCGATAACTCAAAAATACTAATGGGAGAATCCCAAATTTGGCAATTAAGATTTTCAACAACATTTTAGGTGACACATTAAATTTGGTAAATGTGGTACCACCAGAAGAGACATAATGAATGAAAGAAGAAAGGTAATATTTTGGGAAAAAAATTTATTGCATTTGTGGACGAAGCTCGACGAATTATAATGAAAAAACATAACTTTATGGAAAAAATCTGTCTGCATGTCTGTAGTATCGCGATAGCAACCACACTTTTTGAAATAAAGCTTTCAAATTTGATACACTTGTTCTTAAGGCCAAAGACAATGAAAAAATTCGGTGATGAGCAAAATTGGCTAGTTGAAAGGAGGTCCATGGGACCCAAACTTTTTTGTATTTGTCTTTACAAAAAATATATTCTTGATGAAAGATTATAAATCATGTCTACTATATCAAGCCAATAAAATATATTTTCCAAATACTTAAATGAAGCTAATGTAAACTAAAATGTTTTACACACTCGACCTCATAAAATGGGGTTAGGATAGATTTGGCAGTTTGACATTTGAAAGGTCTAATTTAGTTACAAAAATGTCAATATCAATAAGGAGAAATTATTAAAATATATGACATGAATTATTATTGACATTATCGGACGACGCTGATATTAGTTATTTAAAAATTTTAATGAAATATTTCAAGGTACGCTTATATACTGGTAAAAGAAAGTTATGTGGTGGCCATATCAGATATTTGATTTAGGTAAATTACATATCCAACTGACTTCTAGGTGTTGGATTAAAAATAGCAGGAATTGGTTCTATAAGAATCACAACAATTTTACTGAATTGCAGAATATTAAATAAAGCGCTGGAATCATTATTTTTTTAAAATTTTCTGCCAATCTACTCTGGTACTCACTAAAGTGATAACACGAAGCGTGTGTTTCTAACTACATGCCTGTCCACTTTTAATTTATAATTTATTTTCGGTAATTGTAAGTGTAAATATTTTCTCGCTAATGTTTATTTATAGACCCCAAAAAGTCATTCACATAAATTATTTATTCAGAATCTACAAATTTTAAATAACTTAATTCATGTAGTTATGAATATCAATCAATTTGAGAATATGTATGAATGTACACAACACATACATACATATACAGAGATTCAAGAACATAATAAATTACACTAATGCGGTCCATTGCCAAATCACGTGCCTGAGGTAAAATTAATTGTTTTCAAATTATTACTAGAGTGTGGCAAATTAAATGGCTCTCAGTAGCGTCCCATGTGGATGTTCTCGATAATTATGGGAGAGATATATTTCTAGTATATGGTTTCGCAGAAATCTGGCCACTTTTCGGCAATACTCCCCCCTTGCCACGCGGGCCTTCTCTCGTCGGCTGAACAGTAATATTGCTTACCTTTTACATGTTAGTGACCTAGTTTTCGAAATTTTCCAGAATTTCCATAAATAAGAAAGTTTTGATGGGTGAATTCTCAGTTGAACACCTTGTACGTTTATTTTTTTTTTTTAAAGGAGTCATCTCTCGATTGTTGAAGTCTTGGTGCTTAAAAACTGGGACACCCTGTATATGTACATTAATTTTTATAATAAATCTGATATCAGTCTATTAAATCAATATATTATAATTTTTGTTGTGTTATTTAAATGGAACTCTTTTGTGGCCATTTATCGAGGAATTATGTTCATTTAATGACCACTTTTTATCGATTTTTAACGATAATGCTTGTCCAGAAAATGTTGCACATTTTAACTCAAACGCATTTAATGAAAACATTACTTTTAAGTTCAATCTAGTTGATGAATCTACTATAATAAATGCAATAAATGGTCTCAAATCGAATGCAAGTGGTATTGATGGTATCAATCTAAATATGCTATTACTATGTGCTCCTGTCATTATGAAACATTTGTTGCATTATAATAAACTGCTGTTTAGAGATGGGTTATTTTCCCAGTGCATGGAAGACTGCTTTAATTTTTCCTTTGCCGAAGCTCCCAAGTCCAGTGTCTGTAAATGAACTGAGGCCCATAAGTCTTCTCCCAATATTATCAAAGATTCTAGAAAAAATTGTCTATGTACAAATAAATAAATATTTTTCAAAAAATAACATTATTCCAAAACACCAATCAGGTTTTAGAAAGGCTCATAATACAACAACTGCATTACTAAACCTTCATGATACTATTATCACAAATCTAGACAAAAAACTTGCGACAGTACTCATTATGTTAGATTTTTCCAAAGCATTTGACACCATCAGTCATGAACTCATGTATGCTAAACTGAAGTATTATGGTTTTGACCCCATTGCACTGTTATTTTTTGAAAACTATTTAAAATCAAGGTCTCAGCTAGTGCGAATTGGAAGCACTGAATCCTCTGTTGAAAATGTGTCATCGGGAGTTCCACAAGGACCAATTTTAGGTCCCCTGCTTTTCATTGTATACACGGCTGACATGTATAATAAAATAAAACATATGTCTATGCAGACTTATGCGGATGATACCCAACTGTTGTTTCACTTTAATAGCGACAATTGTCACCAAGCAGCTCTTAGTATTAATCAAGACCTTAGTTATATTGAAAGGTATGCTTCTGAAAATAACTTAAAGCTCAACGCGTCGAAATCCTCCGCTATGTTCTTTACTTCTGCAGCTATATGTTCAGCTAAAGTCTAGCATTACTTTAAGAATAAGTGATGATCTAATTAGTTGGTGCGATTCTACAAAAAATGTAGGACTTTTGTCTGATATTAATCTTCGTTTTACTGAACATGTAAGTAATTTGATACAGAAAACTTATCTACGCTTAAGAATTCCATATGCAAATAAAAAAATTTTGAATTTCAAATTAAAGAAAAAACTTTGTGTGAGCCTTGTATTGTCCATTTTTTGTTATTGCTATATCGTTTACTATCCTTGTCTTGATATGGTCAACAAGAAACGTATTCAAAAGGTACAAAACACTTGCTGTCGATATGTTTTTGATCTTAGAAAACTTGATCATATCTCTAATAAAATTAATCAGATACAATGGTTAAATATGGACAATTTATTTAAGTATTTTATTTTGGTTTTTGTTCACAATTTATACACAACTTCAACACCTCTCTACCTTAAAGAAAAACTGATTCCGAGAAGTACTATTCATAATGTTAATGTTCGTGGCAGAGACACATTAACAATGCCTCTGCATAGCACTTCCATGTTTCAGAGATCATTTTCATACAACGCAATTTATTTATACAATAAACTAAACCTAGATTTTAAAAAGTATACCGTTCCTAATTTTAAAAAGAAACTCAAAATATATCTTTTGGATCAGCAGTTACTTGGCAACTCATTTTAATTCTTGATTTTTTTTCTCTTTTTTCTTTCTGTTCTGTTTGCATAATTTTTGGGATAATCTACTCATTACTTTTATGTTTTACTTTCTTTCTTTCTTTTTCTTTTTTTCATCTTTTCAATTTAATGTTACTATTATTTATATTTATATTTTTTTATGTAATTATTTACATTGGGTTAAGTGTAAGAATAGCCCTAGAGCTAAACTTCGCCCAGGGACTAAATTAATTAATGTAAATTTATTAATTTAATAAAGACGCTTTATTATTATTATTATTTTAGTGACATCAACTTTTAAATCGTTAGATATATGACAAATTAGATTTTTTATTTGATCATTTTTTTTTGTTTTACATCCAATTTTTAAAAACAAATTAATCTAAATAATAGCAAATCAAAGCTATTAACTGAAATATTGCGCAACTCGTTGGCCTGAAAAAAATAGTCAAGGATACGAGACAGGGTCATGAATGAATGAGTACTTAGACAGTACTTCATAAATACGTCACGGGTAAAGTAATTTGAAATTAAAATAAATCAGACTCGCCTTGGAGTAATTAATATCTGTCTGTCAAATTTGAAAGTTCTACCCCGATCTGTACTTAAAACACAAATAAAACAATTCGTTCATCTGTGAACTTCGAAAGGCTGTTGTAGTTCCATTAGTAGGTAATCCGAAAAGAAAATTAATTCATTTAGAAATATGTCGGTTGAAAATATAGACCACAAAATGTTATTGATTGGTCGTTCATATATTTAGATGATGTGATTCTAGCTTCTAAAATTTTAGTTGATAATCTGTGTTTGAACATTGTTAATAAGAAAAGTCAACACTAATACAATCCTTGGTTTAGTAGAGGATTAGAAATAGAACGAGATCAATTAAAAAATCTGTACTGGCTGGCAAATAATTTAAACTGTGAAGAAACTAAAGAAATCTATAGGATTAAAAATAAGCAATATAAGAAAAATATTAGGTTGAGCAAATCAAAGTATTATAGCACTAAAATTCAAAATTGACAAATAAAACTGACGAAATATGGCAAATAATCAATGATAGATTGGGCAAAAATAAAGAAAAACAAAAACAAATTGTACTGAAAGAAAATAACGAAATAGTGAAAAAGCCGCTTAGAATCGCAAATAATTTTCTAAATTACTTCAGTACTATTGCAGCAACAAGTCTAAGACAAAATGTTGATAAAAATATATCCTTGCCTTGCACAACAACCGATAAACAAGTGAATTCCCCATTTATTCCTTATGTTGATGTGAATGAAGTACGGGAAGAATTAAATAAACTAAAAAATAAGAATTTTATTGGACTAGATGAAATAAGCATAAAATTGTTGAAATCCATTAGTGATATATGTCAACCTTTAGCGTATTTAATAAACAAATCTCAAGCTTCTGGGATCTTCACACACACACACGAACCGACAGACATCATTCGGAAAATAGACAGAATGGATTCAGGAGGGTTCAAAACGTATATATCAATGAAAATCTCGAGGCCGAAAAAAATCACAATTACTATACTTCCTTATATTAGATATAAGAAAGTAAAAACAATAAACCGAAAATGAGACACGTGAATGTAAAACACGAATGTAAATATGTAAATATTAAATAACAGAAAAGAATTTATCGATGCTAAGCGTCGATATCGTTATGCATTAAAATGTTTGAAACTTCTAAAAAGCAAATGGTAGGAACATGTTTTTTCCACAGTTGTATCTAGAATCATTTGCCGAGTCGACTAATAAAAGAAAGTCATAGACGGTTCATATCAATTGATACTTCATCTAATAAATACGAATCAAAATATTCAAGCAATTATGTATTATATATGTAAGTAGTGACGGGAATTTCTTTTTTTACAAAAGTGTAAATAAAAACAGCATCGGACCAAATGTCGATCCCTGTCGGACTCCAGAAATAATGACACTAACTTTTGGTGTTCCATCAAAAATGGTCACAGTTCGATTACTAATTCTATTTTATCCAAAAATATTGAAGTTATCTGACCTGCATTTTCTTGTACAATATTTTACGATCAAGGTGGAAAACGTCGCATGAGAATGAGTTGTATGAGAAATTTCACAGATGTCTTGCCACATTAATTCAATTATGAAATGTTAGGTGCCGCTTATTCGAGCCAGTCGAATTCCGCCAGGGTGAATAAAAAATCTGTTAAGAGGCTTGTTCACTTGAATTTAAAGCTTAAAAACAAACTTTTCGGTATTAATTAGTTTTTTCCGGTTTAAACAAAAAAAAGTTTAGGTTTTGTTAAATATTTAATGTTGAAGTTTCACATTAAAACCAGCATAATACTGTATTTTTTATCAGTTTTACGAATGTTTTAAAACATTTACACATACGGCTGTAATCTAATGTGTGTCCGAAAAAATTGATATGTGTAAGAATAAATAAATGCCATTCATTATACAAAAAACTTGATACTAATTTCTCTGCCAACATCCATATCTTAACTGCCAGAAAATAAATGACACTCATCTCAAGAATCATAAAAATTAGGCTGATAATTGTAAATCGAAACTTTTTTTGCATTTAGCTGACATATCTTAAAGTAAAAAATTAATAGTTATTTACGTAACCAGACCGAATAGTGATACTTTGCTGGAGGAGCGGGCAAATTCCAGTATGATCGCAAGCGAGTGCTGGAAGCTTACGAGTTCAATAGAACACTTTGCGGGCGTGTTAAGAACAATATTTTTCCTAAAAACGTAAATTATATAATACTAAAAATATTTATCAAAAGTCTGTTTATTGATATACAGTGTGGAAATTAAGCAACGCATAAATTCAGTAATTCCGTTGATATTAATTTTTTGGAAAAAATCTCGAAGGGGTATAGCGATTTTTACTTCAGCAAATATTTTCAGTCTATTTTCAGTTCCTTATGTCATTTATTTTTTTAAGTTATAACGTCATCGACTTTTTTTTTTAAATGACAACCTATATTTTTTATTATTGATTATGGTAGTAGTTTTTATTCCGGTTCCGACCGTATAAAATTTTCAATATGTTATATTTGAAAAAAATCGAGAAAAACAGTCTTAAAGTTCAAATAACAAAAATTCATTAAATTGGGAAAATTTATCTAGTTGCCTAAGTTTGACGGAAAGTTATCGACGGCACATTCGTTTTTATTTTGAAATTATACAAATAGTTGAAAAATCGAACTAATGTGATACACCGGCAACTAGATACATTTTCCCAATTTAATGAATTTTTGTTATTTGAACTTTGTAACGCATAAATTCAGTAACTCCGTTGATATTAATTTTTTTGGAAAAAATCTCGAAGGGGTATAGCGATCTTAACTTCAGCAAATATTTTTAGTCTATTTTCAGTTTCTTATATCATTTATTTTGTAAATTATGACGTCATCGACTTTTTTTTTTAAATGATAACCTATATTTTTTATTATTGATTTTGGTAGTAGTTTTTATTACGGTTCCGACCGTATAAAATTTTCAATATGTTATTATTTGAAAAAAATCGAGAAAAACAGTTTTAAAGTTCAAATAACAAAAATTCATTAAATTGGGAAAATTTATCTATTTGCCGGTGTATCACATAGTTCGATTTTTCAACTATTTGTATAATTTCAAAATAAAAACGAATGTGCCGTCGATAACTTTCCGTCAAACTTAGGCAACTAGATAAATTTTCCCAATTTAATGAATTTTTGTTATTTGAACTTTAAGACTGTTTTTCTCGATCTTTTTTCAAATATAACATATTGAAAATTTTATACGGTCAGAACCAGAATAAAAACTACTATCAAAATCAATAATAAAAAATATAGGTTGTCATTTAAAAAAAAAGTCGATGACGTCATAACTTAAAAAAATAAATGACATAAGAAACTGAAAATAGACTGAAAATATTTGCTGAAGTTAAGATCGTTATACCTCTTCGAGATTTTTTTCTAAAAAATTAATATCAACGAAATTACTGAATTTATGCCTTACTTAATTTCCACACTGTATGTACATATTAATATTAATATACATATTAATCATCCAGATTAATGTAAAAAATTCCATGTTTGTCCCATTTTCAAAAAGGTCATAAGAATGATCAAGACCTACTATAATTTGCAACTTTGGCAAGACATTTGAAATTTTTCTGCATGCCGTAATCTGTGACCTACATCAGACTTAATATCGCCTGACCAAAATGGTTTTATGAAAGGTAGATCCACAACAACGAACCTTGTATGCATAACGCAGTATTTAAGTGAAAAATTAGATCCTTCAAGTCAGGTGGACGTAATATACACTGATTTTTGACGGATTTAACCATAGTGTTCTACTTTCAAAGCTTATATACCACAAATTTAAAACATATCTACAGAATAGATACTGAATAAGATTTACAGGAAACAACTACTTAGCGGACAAAAGCCCCGACCTGCATTGAATTAAACCTGCAAGTCTTGTTTGGTAACTAAGATCATTTGTCAATTCTTCACTAGACATAGACTGGGTTCGAACTTGTTAGCTCAAACAAGATTTGCAGGTTTAATTCAATGCAGGTCGGAGTTTTTGTCCGCTGAGTAGTTGTTTCCTGTAAATCTTATTCAGTATATAGTTTAGCCCACTAGGATTAGAGGTCGCCTTTACAGGTCGCTATCAGTCACTAAGACGTCAGTGATGTCTGATGGGTAGTAGCATTGACAACCAAAGGGATACACTTATCACTCGCCATGTCAACAGAATAGATACCAATATGTACAACGCTGTGCTTTCAAGTCTGTTGAATTCATCCAAGAGTTAGGAGTGCCGCAGGGTTCGGTATTGAGACCATGCCTCTTTAATTTATTCGTAAACGTCACCGATCTTGATGCTGAAATGTTATTGCATGCTGACGATATATAAATATTGCTAGAAATAATATCTTAACGATTATGAGCGGTTACAAAGTAATACAAACAAATTAAATTCTTGGTGTGTGCCATATAATTACCACACAATGCACAAAAATGTAATGTTTAACATATACCAGGAGACATAGCACACTCGGTTATGATTATTATTTACACGCTGTGTTGCAAAGACCAAACTTTTCAAAGATCTAGAAGTTCACTTTAATCCTAAGCTTAATTTCATTAAACTATTGAGACTGTAACAGGCGTTGCCAAGTTTCTGTACATTATACCGCTACCATAATAATATTAGATCATATGAAATTTTTGGTATCTTGAGATATCGTATGTAAAGTATGTAAAAGTATTTTACAACATGACAGAACGTTTTATGCGATGCCCAATGGAAAACTCTAAAAATTAACAATAATAAATTACGCATGTCAAACATGGTTTTTTACAAAATTGTATCCAAGATTTCAAGTCAATTTATCTCAAAACTATTGATTTGAATATAATATACCTTATGCTATTATGGTAACGATATGTCAAATTCGTAAGATCCCGTCTTGAGTATGCATCTGTTGTTTTGGAGTTATATTAGTAATGTTCATATCCTTCAAGTTGTCTCCATGTTATCAAATGTACATCAACTATAGTGACCTAGGAATTCTTCTGTTCTTAAATACATATTTTAATTTCTAAAAAAAATGATAAAATAATTATTGGGTATTACATAAGTATCCTTCCAAACCGATTTCAAATTTAACATGATAATATGATAATAACAAATACCTAGTTTTTTATATTTTATACTGTCATTTTACGACTACTGTATAAAATCATTAAGTAACTTTCATCAGGTGCTTCTAAGTGAAATTTATCAACCTTGTCTCTGATAAAAACTCTTCACATATTTCCTTTATAGCTAACAAATTATTTCTTGAGAATATCTGTTAATATTAACCTTCATGACTATTAACATTAATTACAACATCGAATATTGACCCCTAAGGCAACGTCTTTGTTTATCTGCTTAGCTTTTTAATTTCTTGTTTCTGCGCCAGTTTTTAAAGCATGTATACCTTTTCGTATCGTTTCCTTAAATTGACAGGCATAAAACAAAAGCAATAGTATCGAATGTTTCACTAATTTCAGGTGGTATATTTTCAGTCACTTTCGGCACTGTATCCAATATTTTAATTAAACTTTCTGATAAACTTTACAATCACAAATGATGCAATTGAATTCAATTCAAAACAATTTATTTAGACCTTTTCATATGTACAACATTTTGTCCACCCACCTCGTCAGGAACCGATTTAGCTTCTCCGTGCAAGGTGACAACGGGGCAATTGATAGATCTTACAAAGCAGGGCCAGCGTGGACTAACTGACACAATGCTATCTTGGTCTTTTGTTGAACTCGTTACCATGTTAACGTTTAACATTTTGATCTATGCAACTAGGTTTTCATAGTGATTAACTTTATAGATTTAAAGGCAGGAAAATATTTTCCGGCCTAGACCAGTAATGGCGTGTTCTCCAGTCTCAGAAAAATACCTACTTTTTCAGACGGTCTCAGAAAAAAGTTTTCGCTCGTATTCCCATCAATATATTTTTTTATAAAAATACGGAAAAACGATAAATTTAAACATGTATAAGTGGGAAGCAATGAACATGAATTTGGAGCATCCTGTATGCGGTGCTTAGAAGTTAAAACAGTTACGAAGTGGCCAAAAAATTAATGATTTTCCTTGTTATATTTAAAATGGCGGTAGCTAGACCACTAAAATTTGATGTAATATAACCAATTATTTCTCAATATATAGTTGATTAAAAATAAGAGATGTTTAAGGAAGGAGGATGGATTTAATTCTCCACATTGTTTATTTTTTTGTTATTAATAAAATTCCAAACCTAAGTGAACGTAGTGTCAAAGATAATTAAAAGATTTTTCACGAGTTTTGGTGTTTTGTTTCCTTTGTCTTGGATTATCATTTAACGAAGAAAATGCCAGTACCTGTTGTATGATATAATCGGAAGGTATGTTTTTAATAGCCGACCGTGTTGATCTCATAATTATGTTATGTGTTAGTTCGGCCGTTATTAAATTTTTAGCAACAACTTCATTAAATACCGCAAATGACGGATTTCGTGTTGCAGAGAGAACTGGAATTTTGAGCAAACTTTCCGTATTGTTAAATATAGCTATCTTCTTTTAATTTAATGTATATTTCTTTGTTGTAAATCGTCAATATTTTGAACGGGTATTGTATAGACAATCGACTTAAGATGTCCTCATATATGAAAATCTGGGGGATTTAAATTTGGAGTGCGGGCTGGCCAGCGCTGTGTTCCACCTCTTCCAGTCCATCCTTGCTCATATGAAAATATTTACATATCTTTCGTCTTATAGAGGGTGCTCTTGGCAGTAACACCCTAACAACAAAATGACTTTAAACTTTTTTTGTCAGGTAATGGAATAAAAATTCGATGTCATGAGTAGATTCAGTATCAATGGTTTACAGAAATGGCAATAATTTTTGAACTTTTGTTACATGGAAAGGATATAATTGCTGATCATGAAGTGCCCTCCACACTCGTATTTTGCTGTGCTGCGACTCGCTCCGTACTTGTTGTATTATCTCCCTATATTGTTTCTAATATTCTTCCTTCAAGTTCTAATGTTCTTGCAGTTTCTTGCCGCTCTACATTGTCATACCTCTTTCTAAATAATCCTTTTTGTTTTAAACATCGATGAACAGTTGAAAAATATTTCCTTGATGCGATCCTTCTATATGTTTCAGTCCTTACAGGACTTTCATTTCCATTGCATTTACCATAGCTAGTAATGCATATCGGTCGATTATGCAAGAGTAATCTGCATCCATTATAAATAAGTGTAGAATTAAAAAAAAAGTATCCGTACTTTCTACACAGGATTTGTTTATTTAGCTAAAGGAATTTGTATTTTAGCCTACTGTGGATTTTAAACGAGCGTATTTAAAATGAAGTGTTTTGTATTTATCTCAAAAACCTTTAATTTTTGGCAATTGTGATAAGAAAGTCATTTTTGTAAACAACTGATTGCTGAATCTCCTCGTGTCATTAAATTTTTATTCCATTATCTAACAAAAAAGTTTTAGGTCATTTTATTGTCAGATGATACTGCCAAGAGGGTCCTCTATAAGTTTTGACAAAAATAAACTTACCAAAAAATGTGCAACAATCTTCTGCAAGATCATACCAAATTTGATACAAATCGGATAAATAGAGCAAGAACAGGAAACCATTTAAAAAAATCATCTCTGACACCCCAACCCCGCAAAAATTGATAAATGTCAAAAGGAAAAACACCGGTCTTATTTATTTTTTATTTTTTTCTATAGGCTGTTAAACTTCAGCCCCATATTTGTGAATCTTTCTGTATAATTCGATAAAAGTGGTTCTCATCCTACTATGTTAAATTGTAGGATTTTTGGCAATCCACATGTAATTCCAGTCAGATCCAACACAAATACTTAGAATAACGGAACTTTTGTTTCGACGTAAATAGAACGAAGTGTTGTATAAACACATATGCTATTGAAAAACAATTGTAATTAAACATATTGCCGTTTTATTACTCGTATCTTTTAGCACTTCATATATTATAACAGCATCTTTAAGTTGTATGTACAGTATCGTCTAATTTAAATGTCCGTACAATAGTTCAGTTAGAAAAATTTCGCCTTCCATCCGGAGTTTACATAAATTTTAAATTATGCTGTAAATTATTTAAAGTGCAAAACGGCGAAGGCTAGTTGATACATGTTCTTAAAAGATTAACTCTGAAATTGCATTTGTTATGTGGTGTAGAAGGATGTCCATTACTTGTTTTGAATGAATAGAAAGTATTTACAATTTTTTTTAAACCGTGAAATCACAGGTTTTCATGTTTTTACTGAAAATGGTCTATATAGAAATTGCTTTGGATTGAATAAAGAAAGTTTTTAATACAAACGAGATTTAGTGTTGGTATGTAAAGTTACAAATTGAACAGGTAAGCTCGACAGTTTGTCTCTGACTTAGCTGTTCCTTTTTAATTATATCCTTGGTCTCACATCGAAATTATAAAAGATTCAGTTTTTTATAATTGCAGACATTTAGTGTAGACGATACTATACGTTTTCGTTTAAAATAATGGAACCAGCTAATTGATTTAGTAGTGTATTGCATTAAAACAGTATCAAAGAAGTGTAGAGGAATTCCATTGCCTAAATATATTGCTAAGGTTTGCAAATATTAAATAAGTATGTTGGATAATTATTTCTACATTTTCAAAAACTTTTGAAAATGTAGAAGTAACTGACTAACAGAGCAATTAAAAAAATACGAATTTTTAATTAAATGCCCGCCATTAAAAAAAATTCAGTTAATAAAAGAACAGATATTGAAAACTTAAATTTGTCCTATCATAATATTATAATAAACATAATGTAACACACAACGTAAATTATTTTTTTTTTTATATATTTAAAATACCAAACGCACAAGTATTAGAAGATAAAAGCAAAAAACAACAAACAATAATCCACTACCAATTGCTGTGTATTGTTGAGAAAGTAAACCTATGTTTTGTACCAGTTCTCGTTTGTTTAATTTGTTACTGATTGTAAACAAGAAAAACACAATTTATAATAACTTTAATAGTTAAAACAACTTTACATTGGTGAATACCTCTCACCACTATTCACTTCACCATAGTTAGTATATAACTAGCAGGTTGGCCACTATCATTTGTCTGTTCCATAACCTATGGCATACTGAAGAGAACAAATAAGTTCGAAATCGATCTATGTCTGGTTAGGAATTGACAAATGATATTGGCTATCGATCTATCATGATTTGAAGGTGTAATTCAATGCAGGTCGGGGTATTTGCCCGCTGAGTAGTTGTTTCCTTCAAATCATATTTAATCACATTAGTTTAGTCCACCTGGGCTAGGGGTCGCCGCTTTCGGTACTTGCTGTGATGCAAGTCGCTATCCGCCACAGAGACATCGAGGATGTCGGTCGGATAGTAGCATTCAGACCATATGAGAAGTTTCATACCTCTCACCACTATTCATATATATATATATGTATATATATATATATATATATATATATATATATATATATATATATATATATATATATATATTAAATTCGTTTTCCGGGTATACTCCCGCGTAGGTGATAGGCCCCGAGAGGGACCGTGGTTGTCATTTTAGTTCGAGTTACCAGAAGCCGCAGTAAGCAGTTATCTGTTAGAACCTGAAGATGGCAGATGAGATTCTGCCGAAACGTCGTTCAGACAACCACGGTCCCTCTCGGGGCCTATCACCTACGCGGGAGTATACCCGGAAAACGAATTTAACATTCACCACCCGCGAAAACCTGAAAAACAACATATATATATATATATATATATATATATATATATATATATATATATATATATATATATATATATATATATATATATATATATATATATATATATACACGTGTTTCTGAGTCACTACTCGTAATCATGACGGCTATAAGTTGTAAGGATAGGCACAACTTAGGTTCAACAACACAAAAGGAAACCACTGACAGGAAGCCAGTCGCACATTTGTGGCTGCATTTGAAAGACCCCGTGTTTACAGGATTCATCCTTTTTTGCGGGCAATACCCATTATCCTTTTCTTCCTGTTACATCTCATCCCGCAGTGACTTTCTATTCTTTGTTACTCTAAACCCTGGGTAGGGAATACCACGCAGGTAGCTATAGTTGCCTCCCGTGGCAATATTGTCTGATGCCCTGTAAACACGGTGTCTTTCAATTGCAGCCACAAATGTGCGACTGGCTTCCTGTCAGTGGTTTCCTTTTGTGTTGCTGAACCTAAGTTGTGCCTAACCTTACAACTTATAGCCGTCATGATTACGGTAGTGACTCAGAAACACGTGTCGACGGATTCATCCTTTTTTTGCGGGCAATACCCATTATCCTTTTCTTCCTGTTACATCTCATCCCGCAGTGACTTTCTATTCTTTATATATATATATATATATATATATATATATATATATATATATATATATATATATATATATATATATATATGTATACATGTAATGCGCTAAATAGTTTTGTGATTTTTTTTCCGAAACGGTTTAGGTGTGCCGTGAAAATTGATTCGGTATTCTGATAGCATTTTTTCTGAACTTTCCGATTCCGCTAATAATTTTCCAGAAATGCAATAGAAAAATGTACTTTTTTGTCAAAAACTAGGAAAGATTTTTATTGAATCCGGCCCTGGATTTTTCAGTATCAACTAGGCTATTCTGACAAGTCACAGATGTGGAATGTTATTGGGAAATTTCATTCGATTACATCCAATCCGTTATAGAGAATAGCTCTTTGAATTGTCAGACCAAATGTATAAAACACCCTGTAACTTCTTAACCAGTGGTCAAAAAATGTTTTCCTTGTAAATCTAGACTTACCTTGAACTGCTCTATCTGCCATTAAGCTGTGGCACATTGCTCGCCAATCACCCTGTGTATATAAAATTAATAAATAAATAAATATAAAATACATTTTTGTCATGATTTTAATCTGCCTGTATATTACATATTATGTCTAGTATTTTTATGTTTGTCCAACATTCCAACATATATTTTTTTTGTCTCGTTTAGAGTCCTGAGGATGCTGATAAATGTTAGCAAAACGTCGACTAAATTTAAAAAGTAGTTTTTGATTGACCTATTCCCACTAAGTTGTAATAACAATATATAGCAGGTCACTAAATTTAACTTTAACAATTGCATTTTTTAATGGAGATCGTATTGGACAAAAACGTATGGTTAAATGTGGGAAGATTTTTGAGAACTCTTAAATACAGGAAAATTAGTTAACATTGATTTAGTATTATATCTTTTTACTGGGTATAGCTTTACAATATGAATCAGTAAGCTTTATGTTTCTTTATTCCAAAATGCTGGTAGCCTCAAGTTCGCCCAATATAATATCGCTTTCTCACAGAAATACAATTTAAATCGATTTGATTTATATTTAAGGTCTTGCTTGGTTAAATCAATGAATAATGTTTTAGTAGCTAAAATATATATGTAATCACAAAAATATACCATCAGCCAAAAAAGAAAATAAATTAATGATTATCCTTTTTGCAACACACTTACTATTAAAACATGTTTTAGTTGACCCCACCAATGAAAATATTAGATAAAACTGTTAATATAATTTAATTATAGGTAAATAAGGCTTGTTTATTTGTTTACCGGCTAAGTGAAGTTTTTAACGAAGACTTTGACAAGTTTTGTGGTTAATGTTTGTGTTTGACTTAAAAGCTGACGTGATGTTTGCGTCCGTTTATTAAAACTAACATTAGATGTATATACATATATAGTGTATTAAAATGTGGGTGTACACAATGTTTTTCGTTATAACAAATGTTGCTGGTCCTACGCTAACAGGTATGTATCAGCTTTGTTTACCTTTTCATTAAATATTGTTTTGATTAATGCTAGCCTAAAAATAAGGTAAAGTTGATTCTGGTGTGTTAAATGGTCAGGAAATACTTAGAATACATGAAAAACTGCTACAATTAAAAATTATTTATTTAAGAACACATACCGAGTGTCGAATGAATTTGGCTTCTTTCTTAGCTCTTTATGAAATTAAATTTACACAACCCTTTTGTAGAAAGAAACCCAGTTTTTTATTTTATTGGTGTTAGTTATCTGGGATTATATAAATTAGTTAAAATTTGACAGTTGAAGCGCCATACAAAAGTAATTTTCATTAAGTGGGTGTTGAGTTATCCTAAAAAAAATATGGTCTAGATTCAAATACAGTGGTGAACAAAATTTTAATAAATTGTAGATGGCAAAAGAAATAAAAATTCAAATCATTTTACTAAAATGTATAGGAAGTTACCTTCCACATATAAATATAACACTATTAACACGAGTTACCTATCACTATTATGTATAAATTGTATTATAAGTGATTCTATATTTATATTCTCCTCTATTATGTAATATACGTACCTATTATACATATACCCAGTGGTAGCTGAAATTTAAGTTATGATACGTCTTAGTAATGGAGCATGAGACTGAGGCAGTACTTAATGGCATAATTAATAAGATAAAAAAATAAATAAATAAATGTTTTGCAAAAAAAAGTTGTAATTGTAATTTGCGAAATAAGTGATTGCCCCCCAAGTTATTTTTTAAAAATTTTGTAAATATTTGTAAAAAATTTATTTCATTTAATCTTAGTAATTATATGTGTTTCAATAATAGAGCAAGATTTGAATTGCGCGCCAGTTTGACTGTAATGATGTCACAAGATTATGACACGTCAAGTCAATAGGAGACAGATGAGAGTTAGTAAACATTATTATCAAAATGGTGAAAGTTTGATTGCCACGATTCGTAAAGTGCGTCCAATTTTCGGTCGAAATAATGTTCCTCATTCATCTATTGTGAAAAGAATAATCGAAAAATTCGAAAGTACTCGTAGAGGTCGTTCAGTACAAAACATCATTGAAGTTCGCGAGAGTCCAGGGACGTCAATTCGTCATCGTGCACAAGAATTGGACGTTACAACAGCCACTCTTCACCATATTCTCACTAAAGATTTGCATCTCCATGCCTACAAAGTCCAATTGGTTAAAAAACTTCTGCCAACAGACCATGCACAGCGAAGAGAGTTTACCAATTGGATCCTTGAACAACAAGAAGTGAATGCTGATTTTGCGGGCAAAATCATTTTCAGTGATGAGGCCCATTTTCACCTCGATGGCTTCGTTAATAGGCAAAACTGCCGCATTTGGGGCTCAGGAAATCCACAAATAATTCATGAGAAAGCAAATGTGTTACTGTTTGGTGTGCATTGTGGTCTGGAGGAATCATTGAGCCGTTCTTCTTCGGATATAAGGCAAGTAATGCAGTAATGGTGAATGGCTAACGTTATCGCGCTATAATAACCCAGTTTTTTGTGCTTCAATTGACAGATATTGTTCTCGATGACATGTGGTTTCAGTAGGATGGTGCTACATTGACGGTCTTGCGTGAGTCTTCTCCTGGTCGTGTCATCTCTCGGTTTGGTGACTAGAATTGGCCGACACGCTCTTGCGATTTAACACCTTTGGACTTTGGGCTGTGGGGTTATCTGAAGTCACAGGTTTATGCCAATAAGCTCGCGACCACCGAAGCATTGAAGACCGAAATTAGATGCTATATCCACGAAATACCGCCACACATATGCAATACCGTTATTCAAAATTTCGCTAAAAGAGTACGCATGTGCCAGCAAAGTCATGGAGGCCATTTACCAGATGTTTGTTCCATACATAACTCCCAAATGTCTACATCATAACTTAATAAATATTTCAATAGTTCGCTACAGAAAACCATGTTTTATTGAACCCTGAAATATTGCGTTCTTATTGAAACACCATTTACCATAAAGGATAGCTTGGGTCCCATACTCTAATACTAAGATATAGCATAACCCAAATTTCACCAATCGCCGCTGTATCATATACCATTAGTCAAAGTATAGAAATAACCCTTTCTAACCATTGCTGTGGTGGAATTTTTCTTGTTTATTTTGTCTTTAAATGTTTTCGATATCCGCGAACATTCAAGTAAGCCACAAAATATAGAAGTCAATTTTTGTTTGGAATATCCAAATATATTTGCCATTTGCTCACATGAAATTAGTTTTTTGTGACTTTTTACGACAAGTTTGTTATCTTATGTCCTGTTGAAGTCTCTAAATCGTGTTAAATTAAAATCATTGCATTTGGATTATACAGGGTGTCCCATCATTAAGTGCCTTCCTTTAAGAAGATGATAGAATTAGACAAAATATGTTGAGTTTTTTATATAAAGCGGTAAGTGGAATATAGTTATTTTCCAATAAACGAAACGTCTTAAGTTGCAAACATTAAATTTGGACCATTTATTAATTTCATGTTACATGTTTTGTCAAATTTTTATCGAAATATCATGGTTTGTAGGGGTAGTTACAAAGAGGATGAGGGTGAATTTTCTCCATAATTTTTGCAACTTAAAACTTTTGAATTTATTGGCAAATATCTATGCTTTACTTACCCCCTTTAAGGGGTTGTAGCTCCCTTTACGAACTGATTTAAGGCAAATGTTTATAAACAAACTCAACTTGTTCCTAGTTTTATCACCCCCTTGAAGGAAGGTATCAAATTATGGGACACCCTGTATTTTTCATTGAAACATTTTCTCAAATAATTTTAGTTTTTTGACATTTGTATCTAGAAATTAATAAATTTAAGAAATAATTATGGTTGTAAAGTTCCAATTTTAGTGCTACAATACAATGAATGATGTTTCCTGATATGTTTGCCCCGAATTTAATTTGAACATATCCATTATTAGTTGAGATAAGTCCTAATTGTTGAATACTAGGTATAAAGAGTGTTCTTCGGTGTTACATCGTTCAAATTAAAAAAAGAGTTGTAGTTTTTAAAAAACAGTTTGACTTAAACATAACTTGATTATCTCTTATATACTTTTGCTAGTAAATAATACTACTACAAAAATATAAGTAATATAATAAAGGTATTTATAACGTCAAGTTTGTAGCTGGGTGGATGTTAACTGTCGGTTAAATAAACTTTTTTGTCACATATACTCAGTAAACTTACTAAAATTACGTATTTTTTTAGATTGATTACTTTTGAGTCTTTAGGTTTGTTTATTGTTATTATTACTAATAATTTAACACACGCAAGAGAATGTAATATTGTAATATTTGCCTCCCCAACTAGAACTCGGTTTTATATGAGCAAAGAACTAGACATACAGGAATACGAATATATGGCGCGTGCGTTAATTTGAATTGAATATTGCTCCTAAAATTAGTTTCTGATGTCAGTTTTTATTTAAATTTAGGGCCGATCTTTCCTAAGATTTATAAAGAAGAGAAGGTTACCATCTCTCTCATTTTTCACAGGTTTTCGGTGCGGGAGATGCCACGGACGGTGGTTGACAGATTGTCTGTGTTTCACACATTTGTAATATATATTACTATTTCATTTATCGTAAACGGCACAGACTTGAACTGAGTACAATTTGAAATCCTGTCTTTTTGTCACTGTCATTCACTCTCCTGTATTGTGTTTTGATAATTTTGTGTGTAAGCTGATATTGTGTTATAGTTAAGATTCCCAGGGTGCTTGAATCCGGATGACCAACAGCTGTCAGCATCAGAAGGTCGATTAAAACGATCTAATAAAAATGATTGGCTGACAGCTAAAAAGGTGATCACACTACTGGCAATTGAGTGGGCCATCAAATCCTTCCAAACATTTAAATCGCCAGGAGAGGACAGAGTCTTCCCAGTTCTACTACAAAATGGCCTGGAAATATTGCTCTCATTCCTCATTAAATTATTCAGAGCTAGTCTGGTATGGAACTATATCCCATCCAGTTGGTTGGCGGTTAAGGTAGTATATATACCAAAAATGGGTAGGAAAGAACCAAACCCTAAATCGTTTAGACCAATTAGGCTGACATCTTTTCTGTTGAAAGGCCTGGAGAAGGTGCTGGACGGATATATCAGGGAGAACATCCTGAATCATCACCCCCTCAATACCTATAAGTGCACCTATCAGATAGGAAAATCAACAGAACTAGCACTTAACAACCTAGTCGAGAAGAACACCCAATCCCTTCAAATGAAAGAAATTGCGGTGGGAGCCTTTCTCGACATTGAGGGATTATTTATTAATGCACTGCCTGACTCCTTATTTGCAGCAGTGGCTGCCAGAGGAATTGAGCCTACTATAGGCCACTAGATTCATGCTATGCTATCAAACAGGACCATAACAACGTCTCTACAGGGAGAAACAGGTTTAGAGCCACAAGAGGATGTCCGCAGGCTATCCTCACACTATAGGAGGTTGAGGTTCTAGCATATGCAGATGATCTAGTCATACTAGTCAGAGGAAATCATGAAGGAGTAATATCGAATACCCTTCAAGAGACACTGGATGCAGTAATCCAGTGTCTCTTGAAGGGTATTCGACTGGTAACTGGTGTGACAGGAAACAAATGTCCGTAAACCCTCAAAAAACAGTAATAATACCATTCATCTGGAAAAGGAAGCTGGAGGATCTAAGACCTCCCTCCTTAATTGGTGAAACTATTCCCTTTGCGGAGGAGGTGAAATATATAGGAATCACTCTAGATAGATCACATAATTGTAACTCCCATCTGGAAAAGGTAATCCACAAAGCAAATCTATCCTTATGGACATGCCGTCGTATTTGTGGTAAATCCTGGGGCGTGGGTCCCCAACAAATTTACTGGATCTACATCACGGTTTTGGAGAGAGAGGCCAGGTGGGCAACAAGCGGCCATTAAAATTCTGCAGACTAGTATCATGGAGCGGAACAAGTTGCTGGATGACATAGAGAATTACAGCATCCTGGGAATGCCCTCATGATCAACTACGAGCTGAGCTTCAACATCCTTTCTCCGGAAAGAGATGAGTGGGATCGGAATAAAGCCGACCTTCTGAGGACAGACAGTTTCTGGTTTACAGATGGCTCCAAAACTCCCGAGGGGACAGGAGTCGGAGTACATAGCTACAGACCAAGGGTGAGGATATTTTCAAGCCTAGGTACTCATGCAACTGTTTTTATACGCTTTATATTAGCTTCACCTGTATGTATCTATGTATGTATCTATCTATGTAACGGAATCTTTCAATGCAATTTTCACCAACTTCAAGACGTCTGATTAAATTGAAAATTTGCACACGTATTAAGGACCGATGGCAATACAATAATTTGAATGCGTATCGATGCATTTCACTTAAAAAAAAATTCTAAGAGGATGTCAAGGTTGTGTGATCGGCGCGTAACTCATACTATACTTGAAATACAAGATGAACTAGTTACCAATTTACGATAAGAATGTTTTTTTTTAAAGCATTTAATTCTTTCGTTTTGTCAAAATATACAGCAATTCAACAATAGCAATACAATAATTTGAAAAAGAAAATAAAAAAAAATTCAGAAATAAATTCAAATCAATAAATTTTGAAAAAATTTTTGATCAAAAAAATTTCGACAAAAATTCTTGAAGACTATTATATTTGTTTTCGTTTCATGACTAAAAAATAAAAAAATAAATTATAGTTTAAAAAACTAAAAAAAAACGCTTTAATAGCAAACCGAACTAAAAAAGTAAAAAATAAGAATGAAGTGATTGACAAAAAAAACTCATTTTGTTGTAAAAAGCGTGGGGTGCTTTTTACTATATTTTTATGATAACTCTACTTTTATTAATAGCTACCAATAAAATACTTAACAATTGATATCGAGCACCCCAGGCTTTTTACAATAACATGAAGTTAGACAGTGACGGTCCGGTGAACCGTGACAATAGTTTAGGTATAAATAGGGTAGATTGTTAGCATAAGATTAGTTTTAATCATCTTCAGATGATGCTAACTTGGTTGGCGAAACGCGCGTCAAGTGCAGTATATAGTGTTTTGGTGTTTCGTAAAAACTACGTCAGTGTTAAAAATAACTTTCAATCGTCATTTGCTATTGGTTTAGCGCTGGTAAATGCCAAATTAGGGGTTGTAAGGAAATACTTTTCTCTATTAACCATTGGTACCTCATTTGCTGTTGCGTGGCACTCTGGAAGTTTCCAAATCGAAAAAGTAAATTCTCTAAGGATGGAACGGGAATATTAAACCAAGCTTCATTGACTCTGATAGGTACATGTAGAACTCCAGTATTGATTTCTTTGATTTCTCCATTTATCTCCTTGGCCATGTCTAAAAACTGTAACCTTCTCGCAGCCCCCTATAACATTTATCTAACTTCAATTTAATTATTTTCACGTCGTCTGTGAACTTAAATGGTAATACAAGATAGAATTTTTATGCCACATAGGACCAGATAGAGGCATATTGCGCCCAAAAGAAACAAATTCGTATATCTGACTGTGTACTGTTGTACACGGTGATCTCTTTTTTCTCGAAATTAGTAAGTGGAAATTTAAAACTGTAATTTGCATCATTAAGTTATATGTCTAAGTCATAAATTGTGGTAATATTAAGAGAAAAAGAGTCCGGCGATCGGTGTCGCGATCCATTGAACATAGTTTCTTGCAGTAACACCTTGTCTTTGGTATATCGTTAAAAAGCTTATTATACTGTGAATCGTGAGTCGCATTATCAAAAAAAAAATCCATTTGCCTTAGTTAAATAGTTACTAACAAAAGTTTAATAAATTACCAAATATCTTTATATCCCATTTTTCACTAGTAAGTTATGAATTCAATAACTGACATTATTAAAAATAAAATATAAGTAAATATAAGTATTTTTAAATTAGCCCTTCAATCCACTACTTTCTTTTATATGTCACTCAAATATATGGCCTATTTCCAAAAAAAGTGATAAAACTGCTGTTGAAAACTATACATAGTGATTCATAAGGAATGGGTAATATTTTACCTGCCGACTGTATGGTGCAAAACATAAATTTTTTGCTTAATAACTGGTGGTCAAATATTAATACTTGCTTCGCTACAGGGTGTTAAAGTTATAAAAATAATTCAGTAATGTTGTTATATTTCAGTTATTTTTTTCACACATAAACATAAAAGTCGGTACAGTTAGTTTTTTGACATGAGAAAATCGAATGAGCTATCATTTTTTATGTATCGCATAGAGGGCGCTACGTAAGCTATTTTGTTTTAACAGGATAATAATACTTCGTTCATTTATAATCTCATTGCAAATTTTTTATTTAACCATTTTTTTAAACAAAAAAAGGGATACTTGTTTTATCTTCATAAAGTGCACCCTTATCGAGATATTTACATTTTATAAAATCCTGCGCACCCATATTTTTTTTTTTAATTTTTGCAGTGGTCCTCTCTTTCCTCCTCAAAATGCGTAATTTTTACTTAGTTAAAGTAAAACAAACATCCTGATTAATTAAAGGGTAGGTGCCAAAAATATTTAACAAAGTATGTTACGGAAATAAGTGTGGCATATTGACACAGATGTATTTATTTACCATCTGTCAAATATTTATTGTGATATTTAAATTTCTGGTTATAAATTGTGTTACAGTAAAGGTGTGCCACGACATAACGATTTTACTAATAAAGGGATAAGAGATATGATCTGTGTTATGCAAGAGCAAATTTCTCTAGCTTTGCTGCAGTTAGAGTATATCGACAAACATATCCTGGCACAAGACAGCCTAATTACAAGATTTTTCAAAACTTGTTCAATCGATTAGGCGAAACAGGTTCATTTTGCCCCAAGAACCATATAGGACGTGCCAAAATTATACGACCTGACCAAGAAGATGAAGTTTTAGTTCAAGTAACTGGTGATCCCGAAACCAGTACACGCCGCCTCTCATTAGCTACTGGAATTAGTCAGTCTTCAATAGTGAGACTGTTGAAAAATGATAAGTTTCACCTGTTTCATTTTATCCCGTTCAAAATTTACTTCAACGGGATGACCCAACTAGAGTTAGTTTTTTGCGAAGAATACAAAATGAAGACCGTTCATTTTACAAAAATATCCGTTTTACGAGACGCGGTGTTTTTAACTAGCGAAATAGTCCTTCTTGGCAATTGGAAAATCCGCATTTAATCAGGGAAAGGCATTGTCAATATGAATTTAAGATTAATGTATGATGTGGCATAATTGGAGACAAATTTTTAGGTCCAATTGAGCTGCCTTCCAATTTAAACGGAGAACTTTACCTAAATTTTTTGAGAAACTATTTACTAGAACTTTTTGATAATATACCACCAATCGTAAGAATGAACATGTGGTACACGCAGGATGGAGCACCACCACATTTCACCTACAGGTAATAAATTACTTGAATGAAGTATTTCTAAACCGCTGGATAGTTAATTTCCTTGGCCACCTCGTAGCCCGGATTTCAACCCAATGGATTTTTATGTTTGGGGTTACATGAAATCCCTTGTTTACTCCAAAACAATAGATACTCGCGAAAAGTTGTGGAGAGGAACTCAGAGCTGCTGATACTATCAGAACTAAGATATTCACTTTCTCTTCTGTAAGAAAATTATCGAGCAAGTGACTAAAACGCTGTATTGAAGTGGATGGTGGCCTTGTAGAATATGTTCTCTGAGATATGTAACACTTTTATTTGTAATTTCAAAATATTTTGTTTTTACTTCGTTCTTTCTATTCATATTGATAAATAAATGATAGTTTTATCTTTTAAATTGTTTAATGTATTTCCGCCATTTTTTAAATTTAAAAATATTCACTTTTTCTCACCCCTTCAGATATTTGGTATTAAGTTATTTTTGTTAAAATGACGAATAGAATATTAGAAATTGTGTATTTTGAGGAGGAAAGAGAAGATCACTCGATCACTGCAAGAAAGTAAAAAAAAAATTATGGGTGCGCAGAATTTTCTAAAATGTTAGTTAATTATACCAACTTTTACGTTTATGTGTGAAAAAATAACTAAAATATAACAACATTACTGAATAATTTTTATAACTTTAACACCCTGCATCTCAGTAAGTATTAATATTTGACCACCAGTTATTAAGCAAAAAATTAATATTTTCCGCTACAGAATCGTCAGGTAAAATATTACCCCATTCCCTATGAATCACCCTGTATACTAAGTTATTCTGTGTAATTTTGGTAAATTATTGGAAATTGTTTTATATGATATAATTTCCTTTCACGTCAAATCTCATATCTCACATTGTCAACGAGGGTTTATCCAATAGATTAACAACTACTAACTTGGTAAATATTACTCACTTATTTCGGATATATTGGATCGTGGTGATCAAGTAGTTGTAATTTATACAGGCCTGTCATTTGACAGACTTAATCATCGGCTCCTATTCCAACAGTTGTTAGAATTTGGGTTAACTTTAAGCTTTCTTAATTGTTTTGATTCTTACCTTGGTAAAAGAACATTAAATGTGAAGTATCATGGTTTCTCATATATTGAAGTGTTAGCAACTTCAGGAGTTCTACAGGGTTCGGTTCTGGGGTCCCTGTTATTTGTGTTATTTATAAGTGACATATGCTAAGACCTTCAAACTAATGTTCTTCTGTATGCTGACGATCTTAAATTATTTGTAACTATTAACTCCCATGAAGATTGTGATCGATTACAGCATGATCTCTCAAACATTAATCAGTAGTGTCAGAATAATAAACCATACTCTATTTATTCATAGAGACACATGAAAAATTGTTTACCTGGGCTTTCAAAGCGACCCTCTGTCGACCTTCCGTCGTGCATAGTTCTTTAAGATAGGCGGGCGGTGCATTATAAATACACAAAATGTATTTACATACTACCGTGCTCCTATGCTACAATTTTTTATGTGCTTATGTGAGATGAATGTACCATATCTTTAATTATATCAAAATGTAATTTACGAAGAAAATTAATCTAATAAATTTTTCATATAAACTGGTAATGAAACAGTTCTTAGATGTAGCCAGTTTGAGGACCTTGGAGTCATTTTTGATACAAAATTAACCGTGTTCCTCATATTATTGCTAATGCCTATAATAATCTAGGTTTTATGATGAAGAACTTAAAATGTTTTAATTTTTCAGGCCAAAATTAGAATATGTTGGTATTGTCTGAAATGCTGAATATGATATTTATATTTTTAATATAGAAATTCAGAGTAAGCATTAAATGTCTTTCTTTTAAGAGTGATGGAACATCCAACTAGAAATACCCCACAATCTAATTTGTTAGCCAGATTTGGTTTGCACGACTTAGCCTTACAGTGAATCTGATTTTCTGTATTTTTTTATACATATAGACTTCTAGCAAATCAAGTCAGTTGTCCGAAAATTCTAAGCTCCATACACTATATTCCGTCTTTTCAACCTCGTTGGGCATGGTAGCTAAGTGGGTAAAGTGTTTATAACTATTTACTCGGTACCGAATATCAGTGGTTCGAATCCATCCGGGAGCAAGCTAGAAATTTTATTTGTAATTTATTTCGGATTAAGATGGGAGAGAACTGTCGATGCCCTAGATGTGATTCGGACTCCACAATAAACTGTATGGCCTCGTCTCTATGTACTCAACACAAAATCCTAGGATTTTCTGGGAATTACTTAAGTAACTTGAGAGAGAGGCGGTTAAGAAAACATTTTAGAAAACGAAACTACCTTCTCCATTTAACTACTCCAAAAACGAATTCAATAAATGTTTCATCTATTTATAATATACGTTTAAAAAGTATCATTCAAATTTTGATATTCTCAATTTTAGTGTTATGTATGTATGTTATGTTAGACCAGTAAAATTAAGGGTTTTTCAAAACGGTAATTTCCAACCATTCCCGACCAATACCATTCGATTCAGTATGTTTTTGAATTCTCATGGTCAATTTTGCCGAACGTTATATGAGCAAGAATTTAATTTATAAACAATTAAAGTTGTGAAAATGATGAAAATCGATGTTTCTGAATTTTCAACTTCAAACGCTGCGAAAACGGCAACAGATAGAGAAAAATTGCTCAGAACATTTTTTATAGAGCGTTAAATTCCCTTCAAAAAAGTCCGCGACGGCATATCTCTACGATGAATAGTTAAGGCGTTACAATGAGTTAAATATTTATTATTTTTCTGCTGTATATCAGTCAGCTGTACAAGTAACGCACATGCGCAATCAACAGACTCGTATGCCGCGTAATGGCCGCCTGCGCAGAACATTTGAAAGTAGACTTGCTGTAAATCTTTCATAATTTTCTTATTTTTACAACGTTAGCAAATGTATTTATCACTTTTTTTGGTCTAGATATAATTATTATATACTTTTATGCATACTCAAAGACCTAGAAAATTATTATTAAGTTATAAGATAAATTATTATTAAGTTATGAGCTGTTCAGTTTGATGCTAATAGTCGTCGCAGTTATAACGCAGTTATACAGTGTACTGGTTGTGAGCAATTTTTACATTATCATTGTGGTTGTGCTGTTGATTAATATAAAATAAACCGATCAAAAATGTCGCTAGAAGAAAATTGTCTTATATGTGAAGGAACTCTGCAAATGGGCAAGACTGTAATAGTAAAACAAAAGGGAATCGAATCGTTTATAGAAAACAGCAAGTAACGTGAGGATAAGAAATGGAATCAAATAGAAAATGTTAATGAAGTTACTGTTCATGATAAGTGTAGAAAAGCGTATTCCTCAAAAGATAATTTGAAGCCTGGCTCTGGAATTCCAAAAGAGCGATACCCACGTAGTTTAAGTGTGCCGCAATTTAATTTCGAGGAAATTGTTTCTTATGTGGAAAAAAGTGGATACGCGTTGCGTATACAGCTGACCAGTACGCAGTAGAAAAATAATAAGCATAAGAAGGTTTAGTGCCATATCCCCAAAAAACAACTGTGCAGCTACGGACACGTGTTTCGGAGTTATTGCCCCTCATCAGCGTATCGTAGCTAAAGAATTGGATCTAGGATCTAAGTTGTTTTTTTGGGGATATGGCACTAAACCTTCTTATTTTATTTTGACCCCAATAAATCTATATTATTTTGTTTGTATTTGCCAGGTGGAAACGGGCAGTACACATAGAGCTCTGTGTGTTGGCTGTGATCATTGAGGCCCCAATTGTGGCACATGGGAACATGAATGCACTAATTGAGTACTGTGTACTGTACTTTGCAGCTTTATTTTAGTTCTTGTTCCTGATCTATCCCATCCTAGATCCAATTCTTTAGCTACGCTACGCTGATGAGGGGCAATAACTCCGAAACACGTGTCCGTAGCTGCATAGTTGTTTTTTTGGGGATATGGCACTAAACCTTCTTATTTTATTTTGATCCCAATAAATCTATAATAATAAACATTTAACTCATTGTAACGCCTTAACTATTCATCGTAGAGATATGCCGTCACGGACTTTTTTGAAGGGAATTGAACGCTCTATAAAAAATGTTCTGAGCAATTTTTCTCTATCTGTTGCCATTTTCGCAGCGTTTGAAGTTGAACATTCAGAATCATCGATTTTCATCATTTTCACAACTTTAATTGTTTATAAATTAAATTCTTGCTCATATAACGTACGGCAAAATTGACCATGAGAATTCAAAAACATACTTAATCGAATGGTATTGGTCGGGAATGGTTGGAAATTATCGTGAAATTGGGCCTGATTTTTGCTTAATTTGATTGGTCTATGTATTCTGACAGATATTTGATATATATTTGATTCATGATTATTTTATTTCTGATGGTAATAATCTTTACTGTTTATTTTATTTTGTATTATATTTTATGGTTATACACTTTGTATAATTTTGTATTGTGAAGTTTTGTATTTCATTTTATAATTATTTGTAAGTATTTTCCTGCTCTTTAATTGGATGCTTAGACAGATGTCTAAGCGGTTGCATTCCTAAAGAAATAAAAGTCACTATTTGCCATTTTATTTTACAGTTAACACTTTAAATATTTTGTAAATTTTAACCTCATTTTAATAATACATAATCATGATAATACGGTGGATATGCTATTTGCTACTTACAATATGCAGAAGCACAAAAAAAATTTCTTTGTAAGACGATTATACGCCGAAAGGCATCCAGATATGATTTTACCAGGACTTGTGATGTTTCCAATGTTTGTACTGATGAAAAGGCAGCAAGTATATTAAATTTTTTGAACAAAATCCTACAAACTACATTAGACATGCTTCAAGAGAATTGAATAAATCATATAGTGCGATGCAAAAGGTTTTGGAAAAAAATGAATATCACGACTATAAAACAAGTAATTTACAGGAGTTGTCAATACTGGATTATAATAGAAAACTAATTTTTTAAGACAGTTTGTCATAGCATATGGAAATACCATAAATCTATATATTTTATGGACTGACGAAAGTCGGTTTGTGAGTCATGGAATATCAAACAGGCACAAAACTCATTATTGGTTGAATGTAAATATCACAAAGTAAACCAAATTCAACGTCAAGGACATTTTGATATAAAAACTAAGTCGATAAAAATTTATCTGCGCCTTACGTAAAATTATCTTTAAGTTTAAGAAATTTTCCGTGTGGATATTTGAAATTGAACGCTCGGCATGTTTTGTCAACTATTTTGTTATTTTCACCATAAATTACAAACAAATCAAAGATAATATTTATTATTCGGATAATATTCCATGATGAAAATTGCACGATTGAAACAATTAGATAACAATGACATAACAGTGGCTAGGTTTGACATTTGGCATTTGTTTCCAAAGCCTACTACAACTAACTACAATTGAAAAAAAAACAATAATATTTCTCTTAAAAAATGCCAATAACTCAAAAACGACTGAAAATAGGCATATATAATGTTAATAAAAGTGGCACTAAAATTTAATTTTACATTGATTTCTGGTCTCAGAAATGGTAGTTGCTATTTGAAAAAATGAAGTTTTTGACATTTTTTGATTGTCAACTTTGAAAAATCGCAGTAGGCGCATGAAACATAACAAAAGTGTCAGCAATAATGCAAAATATCGGCTAAGTCTTTAGGAATTTAATAAAAAATATCCATTTATTTATTTCCAATAGCTTAGAAGTTGTGAATTTCTTAATGGACTCCTGCAACCATGATTTTTTGTGAAAAAAGTGACTATGATACAGACAAGTGCTGAGAACTGGGATGTTCTGAACTCACAATTTAATGTAGAATCCAAATATGAAATCAAAATGGGGTGTTTCCATTTAAAAAACCAAGATGGCGTCGATTTCTGGTATTTCCAGAAATGGCGCCATTTTGGAAATATTGTATCTAGACTTGTAGCAGTTGATTGTGGCGCGCCAATATCCATTTGGCATGATGACGGTCTCGGATGCTAGGGCCAGGCAGGACTATTGCCTTTTTACCCTAGTCATCGCTGTAGACCTGGACCGGCCTCGTGCAGGGCGGGTTAACTTACTTTACGAACGGCCCCACTCACAAATGTGAGCGGTGCCGAAGATTTCGGTCAACCTCCCTGGGTCCTGGCTGATGAACCCTGCTGGCTAGGGCCTCTTCTGGCGCTCTTCTGTCTTCGTCTTCTTTCTTCGCCAGCTTGTCACCCCCGGGGGTAGTCATCTGTCTGTCAGGGACTGTGTGGATATTCTGTGACTTGGGATTGACTGCCAGTACACAAAGTGGCAATTGACACATTGTCATCTGGATCATCGGACAAGGTGAGGATGAACTGTGTAGCTCTAGGAGGTGAAGGCCTAAGTGCTTTCTTAGCACTTTCGTCCTTCACGGAGCCAGGGGGACAACGGGCACTGGTCGGTTTACTAACCGGCGCCCGCAAGGTTTGTGGGAGGGTGGTTGGTCGTGTCATGTCTTTTCAGTGGGTTTGGTCCATCTATAAGGAAAGGATTAGTTATACTTACCCGTTATCCAGTAACTGTACCTTCGGCCTCTTGTGCCTCGGTGCGTCGGCCGGATCATAGGAGGTGGCCTCCCTGATCAGCGGGTTCCTGTGCTCCTCAGCTAAGGTGTACAGTTTCTTCGCTCTATCCCGGATGATTTCGGTGACTGGTGTGTACTCCAGGTCCCTGAAGATGTCAGCGTTTCTAACGTACCATGGTGCGCCCACCGCTGTCCTGATGGCCACGTTTTCCACGGCTTGGATCTTCTTCAGATAGGTCTTCGCTTGGTATCCCCATGCTACGGAGGCGTAGGTCAGCTATGGTCTGATGAGTGCTTTGACTAGCAAAAGCTTGTTCCTCAGACTGAGCCTGCTCTGGTTCCCTACCATCGGGTAGATGAGAGCTCTCGTCCGTTTGTCCTTTACCACGATGGCTTCGGTGTTCTGTCTCCATGTCAGGCCTTTATCCATGATTATGCCAAGGTACTTGACGGAATCGTGCCATTGGATGTCCTCGCCGAACATGGAGACGTGTCCTGTGGGGGTTTCCTTGCGTCCTTTCCTGAAGAGAATCGTCTGGCTTTTCTCCGCGTTGACTGCGACTTTCCACTTGATACACCATTCTTCCAGAAGAGAGGCTGCCTCTTGGAGTCTTCTGGTGGCTGTTCTCGCACTCCAGGATCTGGCCGTGATGGCCGTGTCGTCCGCGTAGAGTGCCATTGCGGTGCCTTCGGCCCTTGGGAGATCAGAGGTGAAGACAGCGAACAGATGGGGTGACAGCACAGAGCCTTGGGGGACTCCGGCTTCCATCGGTCGATACGTGGACACACAGTCCCTGATCTTCACTCGCATCTGTCTCCCGTGCAGGTATGATCTAACTAGTTTGACGAGTGCAATGGGATAACCCATACTCATCATTTTAGCTAGTAGACCATCGTGCCAGACCCTGTCGAAAGCCTTCGCAACGTCCAGGAGTGTTGATTGTGGCCGGCTACCAAATTTCATAGAATAGAATAGAATAGAAATTTATTTCCTAATTTAGATGCATGTTATGTACATTTGGTACGTCCAAAAAATAGTGAACAGGTTGTATATATTGCAATTAATTTATATTATGTCACGTTTTAAAACTTAATCACTATATATAAATATAAACTTAATCAATAGCATATATATAGTATGTTACATTTTAAAACTTAAGATAAGGCATAAAAAACAAAATAAAAATTGTTATACACTAACAACAGAATCAGATAAACAAACTTAGAAAAAGAAAAAACTATTTTAAACTATTAATAAATTCATTTACACTATAAAAAGCATTTGCCACCAGCATTTTCCTAATTTTTCTTTTGAATAAGGGTAAATTCAATTCTTGAGTTGTCTTAGGAATGCTGTTAAATAAAATAATACAATTATAGTGCAATGAGTTTTCAAATGTTGCTGGTTTATGTACTGGGACCAGCAACAGATCTCGATGTCTGGTATTATATTCGTGATTATTTGCTGAGGAGGAGAAAGAATACAAATTATTTTAGCAAATAATAGGCATTTATATATATAAATGCAAGGAACAGTCCAAATATTGTTCTGTTTAAATACATCTTTACAGCTATGTCTATAATTTAAGTTAAAAATTAATCGTACTAATCTTTTCTGGGAGATAAAAACGCGTTGCAGGTAACTCGATCTCCCCCAGGTGAATATATTCAATGACAAGTGTGAATACGCTAAGGCATAGTACACACCTAGGAGACCTGTTTGGGTGATTGTATCTGCTAATTGTAAGATGGCGAAGCAAGTTTTATTAAGTAATTTACAGATATAGTCAGTGTGTATTTCCCACGTTAAGTTGCTGTCAATATAGGTGCCAAGGAATTTTGTAGAGTTACTAAAACTTATGTTTTCTGTTATAGTTACCGGTCTTCTAAGATTAAAAATAATGAAAACCGTTTTTTCACTATTTAGAATAAGCTTATTCCTCTGACACCAGGCATGTACGTCATCCAACGTCACATAAATCTTATGAAAAAGTTCATCCTGAGTAACAGCTGATACCGAGACAGTGGTGTCATCAGCATACATCGTGGTGTCGCCGTGTTGAATATAATTTGGAAAGTCATTAATATATATTAAGAACAACAATGGACCCAATATTGAGCCCTGGGGTACACCCACAGTTATATCATATATATCAGATTGAGAACCATTACACTTTACCACCAGTTTACGATTTTGCATGTAGTAATCAATACAACTTAATAGGCATCCCCGTATACCAATGTTTTCCAACTTATTGACTAGTATATTTCGATCAACAGAGTCGAAGGCTTTCGATAAGTTGAAAAATAGCGACACGACATATTTACCATCATCTAGCTCTTTATAAATATATTTAAAGAAACTAACGGATGCTGTTTACAAATACTGTTTCGGGAAGTCAAAAATGTTCTAACGAACGAGCTATGTGAATCACCCTGTATAGATATATTATTTGTTCATCATTTGCGGCAACATAAATGCCTTATTATCGGGAATGTACAGGTGATGCTCCTGGAAGTAACCGCGTTCAGAAACTCAAGACTACTAAGGGGAATGAACTTTTGAATGAAAATTAAATCTCAAAACATTTACTTGCCTTACTTTTCATTTTTCTTATTATTCCCATCGTTTAAGCCTTCACTTTTTGAATTTCACGCTTGCTAGTTCTCTAATTATTAACACTTCTCGAACGAAACAAATATATTAATTAATAACAGCTTTCTGATGGATTTACTTCTCATTTTTTTTTTTTTTTTTTTGAATTTAAAATAGTTTTATTTTCTGACATTTCTTATGGGTACACAAAATGAATTCAATTTCAATTTATTATTAGGTAGAGTAGTAGAATAGTACAATATTATTACACTTTGTGGTAGACTATAACCTAAAATATATTAGAATTACAATATACAATACATTTAATAGTAAGTAACACATGTAAATCAGCATCACCAGGCCGAGATGAAATCACCTAAGCACAAAATGCTTGTTTTGTGAATTTCGTTTCTTCCTGGTTGATCAGTAAATTAATTGTATAGTTTTTTATATTAAAAGAGAAATGAACAGAGAGAGATAGGAAAATATTCTAACTAATAATTATTGACAAAACGAGACAGGATTTATACCAGCAACACACGGCAGTAAGTTAGTACGTACTATAATACTAATATACTATGATTGGGAAGATAAATGTCTTATATTATTTCAACTTAGTTCGAAGATATTAAACTTATTATGGTCGAGTTTTCCATTTAATGCAGGATATTCTTTATAGAATCATGATTTTGGGTAATAAATTTTTTTATTTCAATTTTGTATTTACTAAACTTGCCTATGGTTTTTAGATACGGCGGTAAAATATTATATAACTTTGGTCCGAGATAGTAGACAAATCTTTGTGTATGGCTTTTTTTGACTAATGGCAATCCTATAGACCTATTTTCTGTAAACCTGGTTTCATATCTAGAATGGGCTGGTGAGGGGTTCTTGTCATACATGTGTAATAAACAGTGATAAGCAAAGAGATTTCTTATATTGAATACGTCAGCTTCTTTATATAATTGTGTAGAGGAGTAGAGTTTTTTTTTCTTTAAAATTATCTTTAGAATACTATTTTGCGCTGTTTGCAGAATATTCATTATATTATTACGTAACCCCCCCCAGATAATAATACAATATCTAATCAGTGATTCTACTAGCGATTTATAGATAGTCATCAGATTTTTCCTATGTAATATATCCCTTAAAGTAAAGAATTTATGCGTAAGTTGTCTAATTTTTTTTGTGACGTAAGTAACATGCTCGTCCCATCTTAGATGATGGTCAAGCATAACTCCTAAATATTTGATGGTACTGGTTTTCCCAATTTTTGGGCAACTGCAATTTATTTGTTGTAAACATGTATTATTATGTATATGCAGTAATTCTCTAGTAGGTTGATCGGTAGCTAATAAGGTGAATGTTAGGAATTTAGTTTTTTGAATGTTTAAGCTCAATAAACTAAAGTTTAGCCACTTAGAAATCAGAGTTAAACTTTCTTCTGCATTGCTATATACTGTGTCCCATGAATTTTCCTCAAATACAATGGCAGTGTCATCAGCATAAGATACTAAATGGCCTTGAAATTGTTTTAATTTTGTAATGCTGTTAATATACAGAAGGAAAAGTATTGGACCCAATACAGTCCCTTGTGGTACGCCCATGGTGATGTTGAGCGAGTCACTGTATACGTCATCAATTTTTACGCATTGTCTTCTATTTGTGAGGTAATGTTCCATTAGACATAGTGTAGGTCCACGTATACCATTGTTTTGGAGTCTATTTAGTAACAATTGATGTGGCACGGTATCAAAAGCTTTCGCTAAGTCGAGAAATACAGCCATGCTTTTTTTTGATTTGTCTAGGTTTGTTACAATTTCTTGTATTAAGTCCATCACTGCATGCTCGGTACCTATATTTTTTTTAAAGCCAAATTGTCTGTTTGTGATCACATCATGATTTTCAAAAAATTCCACCAGTCTGTTTTTAAGGCATTTTTCAAATATTTTAGCAAAATTATTGATAACTGAGATAGGTCTGTAGTTGTTTAGATTTTTGTAATCACCAGATTTATGCACTGGGGTAACGTTTGACTCCTTCCATTGGTATGGCATTAGACTAGTTTTAAATGCTAAACTAATTAAATGTACTAATGGTTTAATTATATATAAGTGTATGGATTTTATTACTTTAGCTGATATCCCGTCTGGTCCAGCTGAAGAGTTATTTTTTAAACTGCTAATTATTTCAATGATTTCATTTTCTTTTATAGGTTTAAGGAATATCGATGATAGCATGGAATCATTTTCTAAGATATTATTAGGCAGGTTATCAATTTTTCAATTCTTTCAGACATTTTTGTGCCAATATTTATAAAATAATCGTTAAAAACATTAGCCTTTTCTATATTACTTGTTACTTCTAGTCCTTCATCATTTAATATATTGATGTTTTTAATTTGTTTATGTGTTGTCGTCGAATTTGAGGCACTATTTACTATTTCCCAAATTTTTTTTACAATTTCCTTGTGTATCTGCAAGCTGATTTTTATAGTATTGCTTCTTGACATCTCTGATTAATTTGAATAACAATTGAGTCTTGAGGCGTCTTGTCGCAATCAGTGTTTCGCTTTGCAGCCGAATTTCATACACTTGAGTTGGTTTTAGGCGTTACAACGACCGTTTAAGCTTTCTGCCCACACACACTCATTCGGAAATGGAACCATTATTGCCTTTCTGAAAAATTGCAGTGTTTTGTGCTCCCAACAAAGTGTGATTGCACTTGGTGTTAAAGGTTGCTTGTTTCGTCAATAGCTAGCCGCTTTGATGTTTTGGTGAATGGTTATTATATAGAGAACAGGATCGGACTAGTACCTTTTGGCTTACGGGGAAAATAATCATGTGGACCATCTCCAGTTTAATATATTAATATTAAATGGGAAAAACGTAACAGCATTAATATTATTTTAATTTTTTTCTTTTGTTTACTTTCCGGTGAAATTTGAAATGATGAGTACTTTTCTTTTATATCAAATTTTGAGTTTTTCTTGCATTTAATATAAGGGTGTCTCAACCTTATTCCAGCAACGTCAAGAATGAACAAAGCGGTTAAAAATAATACGGGAATTTTTTGTCAATTTGTATCGATAAATACATAGTAAGCACGGCGCTAAAGTTGTTAAAGTTATTAAAAGTTACAGTTATTAAAACCAAATTTATTTAATAACGAGAAGAAAGGACATGGCACCCGAACAAGAGGGATCCTGGGTTTCAGTAGATTTTTCTGAAATTTTTTGTACAATATATTATGACCCAGGATGACACTTGCATGGTTAGGTTAAGTTATTATGAGTGGGTCCTTGTGGACCCTCCACTGCGGCCATTAGCAGGCCTATTGTGGCTCACGCCTAATTATATTTCACCCAATAAGTTCAGTCTCTTAATGAAACTGATAACTAGGGCTGTCAAAAATGTTCCGTGGAACAGTGGGGTACGCGAAATTAACTAATACGAGAAACAATAAACTGTTACAATTTATAACAATATATGTAAAACTTATCCTCTTAACTAGTTTGATGAACTAGCTTGCTTATCACAAACTGGATGTGTAGCCATTTTGCAGCATCAGGTATGTTTCTATGGTTGTATCCATGAGTGATGTTCGCTTTGGTGAAAATATATTCTTATATTTTGAAAACGACTGTTCGACATCTACTGATGTAATACACGCATACGTAAAATAGTCTTTGAACGCACTTAACAGATCTGGGGCTGCACCATAACATATTTGTCTTAATTTGGTAAAACCAGTGTCTTTATTTAACACACTTGCGAACTTTCTTTTAACGCGCTCTTTTGTTGCGTCACCTATAGCGTGTAGCAGTAGATTAACTTCGTCCACTAGTTGCAGTGACTCCGCTAACGACAACGCACTGTTTTCTAATTTTTTTATGCTTTCATGTAATGGTTTATAGTTCTTCGCAATATTTTTTTAAAGCCTCGAATTTTGTCTGGCTTTCCTTAATAGCTGCAGCCTCATCTGGATTGAATTGTAGTATCACAGCTTTTATTTGTTCGAAATATTCAGCATAATAAAAAGCTGCCTGCAAGTATGTTCCCCAGCGTGTAAGAATCGGCTGTGATGGTTCAGGAATACCGGGACACTTGCTATGAAATGCACGTAGACGTTTAGGAGATTTAAGAAACATTTTTTTTGTACTTGCTATTAATGCATCCACCTCTGGAAAACCTTTTGGAATAGTTTCTGCCACAAGATGTAAAACATGCTCTTTACACGTACCATGTATAAACGTACAACCTTGTTCTTGCAAAGAACGGCCTATCGAACGCATTGTCATGGCGCCATCAGTCACAAACATCAACACTTGACTTCTTGACAGTTTAAATTTTTCTAACGTCTCCAGCACCACCCTGGTAATTGTTTCACTAGTACATTGACTTAGTCTTTTGCTAGCTAGTAACAATGGAACTGTCGGTTTAAGGGGGTCCAGTACTCGTACTATAACATTTAAAATAGAATGTTTTTTACAATCTGTTGTCTCATCAACAGATAACCACAGCCGTGTATTTTTTAATTCACATTTCATCTTATTTACCATGTCTACGTGTACAGTTGGTAGATAGTTATATAACGTCGTGCGACTTGGTAACTTCACCTAGGCATTGTATTTATTCCAGAACTCTCGAAATGGTTGTTTATCGAGTATGTGCAGCGGAACATCCATCACAGGCAATCAGCATTAATAGCAAATCAAACATAAACTGTGTTGTCGAAGGCACGCCATATTTAATATTTTTATGGTGTACACTATTTACGTGAAGTCCACAATCACGCTTATCCCAGCACATCAAATCTTTCTCGCACACTTTACAAATTATTTTAGCACCATCATAGAATAAATCCGGGAATTCACCTATGAATTTATTCATTTTGTCAGCAAATGGCCGTTTTCTACCCCTGCGTACGTCTGCCATGCTTTATTATTAAATTACTATCAACAATACAGTACAACAAATAAAATAAAAACACAAAAACAATATGCAATACGCCCAAGTGACTTAACGTGTACACAACTCGAAAGCTAATAATAGACTGGACTGGAGAAAGAGTTTCGCGGTCAAGGTGAATGCCGGCGACAGTAACTACATCTGTACTCTACGACCATGATACACAGAAACGATTTGCAGCTTTATTGATAACTTTATTGGGTGAGAATGTGTCCAGATCCTCTGGCAGAAGTTGCCCTTTGCCAAATATTGAAACTGACACTTGTATACGCGGGAAATTTTTGTGATCCTACAGGGTATATCAGAAAACAGGTCCGAAGATTCCTTCTTTTGAAAAGTTTAAAAATATTATTTTTCTCTTTGGATATGAATATCCTTTAAAAAAATCGATGAATATAAGGATTTTAAAGTATATATTTATTTAACGAAGAATCCTATAATCAAAATATATGAGGTGCTATGATTGTTAATGATAAATACCAACTTCTAAAGTTCTAAAAAATGCATTTATCAATACGATCTATCTGTTTGACCTACATATAATTCTCCGTTATTAAACTTGTTCAGATAACCTAAAATGCTGTTAATAAAAATCACACCATAATATAATTTACTAGCTTGAAAAACCCCTACATTTAAAGACATAACATCTGTACAAATTTGAATTATATGATCAACCATAAAGTGACCCATCGATCTATTTAGTTCAGTTTATATTTAAATAAAAGTAAAATCTGTGTATATTTTAGTTTACTTGAAAATGTCCGAATAGGATGAAACTAGTTGTAAAATAACAAATGAAGTGAAAATTAGACAAGTAATAAAAAGTGTTTATAATTTTTAAAATCGATTGAAGAAATGTTACAAATAAAGCTAATTAGGTAATTTAAACACCAAAAAATTTTAATAAATGTCAAACTTTCTACCCGTAGCTTGTTGATAAATTTGAACCCTATTTCTGGTACCCCTGTTCAGTAGCATTGGATCGATTTCTGCAATGTTATTTCTTACAGAATTTTACAAATCTTTTCACATGACCCCACAGAAATCAAGTCATATGATCTCATGGGCCAAAATTAAATTATCATCAAAAAATATTTAAGTAATATTGTCCCCTAAAACTAGTACCTTTGTATACAGAATGCATCTCTGAATCTAAAAATGTAACGATATACAGGGTGTTCCATTTGAAAAACTGAAGTTAGGTAGCTAATTTCTGGTGAAACCGGAAGTGCTAGAATATTTTTTTCTTTATGTGAATTAATTCGAATTTACCTCAAAATTTCAAATATATCTAAAAGACCGAAACAATTATAGTGATGATTCTGATTTGGTTTACAACCGGTATAATTAAATTTTTTCATATTTTTAATAAGTACTTGCATAAAAGTCATATTATTTTTATTGCACAAGGAATTTTACTGGTACCCCCTCGGAGTCTGGTCCCATTTTCTTTTTTTCATAAACTCGGTTTTTCGAAGATGTTTCCTTGTGAATATTTACTAATTATTGTAATTTATATTTACATCTAATTTATTAACGTACTTACTAAAGATAGTGAAGTACAGCAAATTATGACCGAAACAAATGATCTAACAACGGATGATTTGATAATTGCTAATACTTTCAATAATTATTATGCTAAGATCGGAAAAGAACTTGCCGAAAAAATTCACAAGCCCCAAAGCACCCCTCCAGCAAGAGAGATATCCCAGCATTCCATATATCTAGAGCCAACCAACAAAAAATTATTTATTTTTTGTTGGTACAATTAAAACTCTAAAAATTAAAAAAGCACCTGGTATAGACGGAATAAAAACAGAAACTTTACAAGAAATATGTGAAGAAATTGCATCGCCATTAACATTTCTTATAAATACAATAATTGGCACAGGAATTTGCCCCCATGAATTTAAATCAGCCGTGATAAAACCTATTTTCAAGAAAGGAGATAAAAATATTCCATCCAATTATAGACCTATATCTTTGATCACGAGCTTAACAAAAGTATTTGAAAAAAATTATAAAAGTAAGAATAGAAAAAAATCCTATATAAATACAAACTGATATCAGATAAGCAATTCGGATTCAGAGAGGGCAAATCAACGCAAGATGCAATTTCATGCTTAACATTTGAAATTTATAAAAATATGGATGACGGAAATCCTTCGTTATGTATATTCCTGGATCTTGCTAAGGCCTTTGACACTGTTAGTCACACACAGTTGTTGGAGGCCTTGCAAGATATAGGAATAAGGGGAAATGCTCACAAATTAATTTCAAGCTACCTAACTCAGAGAAAACAATATGTAAGAATTCGTACCAAAACAAGCTTGGAAAAAGTGGTAGAATATGGGGTACCACAGGGAACAGTCCTTGGACCTATGCTATTCACAATATATCTAAACAATTTACTTACCATTAAAACTTCCGGGATGATCATAAGCTTTGCAGATGACACGGCAATTTATTATAAGGACCAAACTTGGTCGGAACTAAAGACTAAAGTTGAAAATGACATGAAATTATTAATAGATTGGTTTAATCATAGCATTTTAACATTATGAAAAAACAAAGTACGTACCATTTGCATGTTACAAAAATAGCTTACCTAAATTTTAGTCATTAACAATAAGAAATATATCTGAGTCTATAGAAATTAAGTCAACGATCATATAAAATATTTAGGAGTCACGCTAGATAAACATTTAAGATGGGATGTACATGTTGATAATGTTTCTATAACTATAAGAAGTATTTTATACAACTTTAAGTATTTCAATAAAATACTTGATACACGTCATATGAGAATGATATATTTTGCCTTAATAGAGTCTAGATTACAATATGCAATATTAGGATGGGGAGGAATCACTACTAGTTATCTGAAAAAATTAGATGTATTACAAAAAAAAATTTTTAAAAATAATGTATAATAAGGAAAATACTTACCCTTCAGATCTCCTATTTACAGAATCAAAAATTTTAGATATTAAGCAACTATATTTCTGTAATGTTGTTATTCACATCTACAAAAACAAAACTAACTTACAATATATTGAGTATACAATTTTTTACCTGAACAACAAAAAAATCAAATCAATGATATAAAATCTCTGGGATTATTTAAAAAAGAAATTCAAAACTTTTTGTATTAAATATAGATAGAATAACTATACACAAACTTATAAGTCCAAGAAATTATTAATTTTTTTATTTATTTTTTTTTTAAATTTTTTACAATCTATTTTATTTTACCCCAAAAACTATTGTATTGAATTTATAATTAATTGGCTATAAAATGTAAAATGTAAATTTGTCTGTAGTACATTGAAAGAACGGAAAATTTTTATCTACGCGCAACCTATGGTTTTTTGTAGATTTTTTTTTTGTTTATTGCATGTATTATTGTAAAATTGCATTATATACTCATTGTAAACTATACTGTGAGCAGTGGTAAATAAACGTTATTATTATTATTATTATTATATTTAGTACTAACATTGTTCGACCCGCCTAATTTAAAACTGCATTACTAAACGTCCTTGTTTATTTTACTTGAGATTTCGTTTTATTGACTGATAAGAGTATAAGAGTCTGGATTTGCCATCGATGGCGATGACATATATACGAATATAAATAAACAGATTTGTTGAGATCAAATATCATCTTTTCACATCCAATCGATGAAATTGTCATTTTTATGCCGATTTTATTTTGTGTAATTTATTTTACATCGAACTTATCTATGGTCGTTTTATATCTAATAAAAAAATGATATATTTTTCTCGTGGAAATGAGTAGGTCAAGAACAGTATAAGTTATGACTAGCATGTGCGTGCATATTAAGTCTTATTTGTTGATCGTAAAATTTGTGTATAAACGTAAACTTTTAGCACATCTGTATCTACACAATATGTACCACATTATCCGCATCTCTGCAAATATTTAAAAATTCATACATTCATAAATAAATCATATATTCATATATTCTGTGTTATAATACGAATTATTTATTTTTCTATACACAAATACGTGAAATGAGTAGGTGACTATATATAATTGCGCCTTACATATAAATTTTATTGCTATTTCCTAGACATGATTTGCAAATATGTCCGTTTCTGCAGCTTTTTATGATTTCTTGATGTATTACTATGATCATTACTTTCTGTGCATTAATTACAATAATCAATTTATTATGGAGTATCGCCAGTTACATCAGTTACTCGATCTCTAACAAATTCTATTTTTTGGACATGGTTGTAAGTTCTTTCTCCCTGCCATTGCAAGTTGAAGCTTTTATAAATTGTCTCAAAATAACAACAATTTAATCTTATCATATTTCATCGACAGATCTCAATTTGTTATGGTTATTAACATTATTTCAAATTTATTAAATATTAAATCTGGTGTAAGTACCTCAAAATTCTGTTCTGGGGCCTGTACCATTTCTTATTTATACAAAATAGTAATATATTAGCGAAATTTCCCCTTTTGCAGATGACAGAACTTTGGCTCACACCTATAATGGGGATGCCAACTGAAACAATGATTTTCAGATTAATATAATACTCTCTAGATATGGATTCCTCTCGTTATATTAAATTTTTGGGCGTTAATTTAGATAATAAATTAACATGGTATAAACACATATGAGTTGATCTAAAAAAAATATATAACCCACACCAACTACCCGGTTAACAAATAAAAATATTACTAATTACTCAACACATGAGAGTATTCATTCTTATTCAACACGTAATAAAATTATTAATAATTTAGATATTTTGCGCTTAGCTAAGACTAAGCATATATCAGGCTATTACAAAATAAAGTTTTTTATTGTGCTGCAGAATGCCATCTAAAATCTTGAATCGAAACGGTATAAATATGTAATTAAACGATTTTTGCTAGAAAATGCATTCTGTGATTTTAACGAATTCTTCTCAACTAATTTTTCTCATGTAAAATTATTCTCTTGTTTTATAATATATGTTTTAATATTTTATTTATATACTACTGCTGGTCTTCATATAGCAGTATTTTTTTGTTATTGTTTTATCTATGATAACTCATTTGTTTCACAGTTTTTATATTTTTATTATATTTTGCATGATCCTGACTTGCCAACACAATTGTGTATATAAAGCTAGTGCCATAATGAAGTACCCGATTTGAAGTGGCCGCAATTTGTAATATAATGAAAAAAAAACAAAAGAAATTGGCCTAATATAAATTAAAGATTATATCAGCCTTTAACTGCAATGCATCCGAGTCAAGACATTTGGCGTTAGGTCCTCTATTTCTTGATGGATATTGTCTTTTACTGCTGTAGGGTCAGACGGATAATGTCGTGTACCTTTTTGTTTAAGACAGCCCTATAAAAAAATCAGGAGCTGTGAGATCTAGTGATTTGGCAGGCCATGCTAAATCGCCAAATCGAGAGGTTGAATGTGCAAGGAATATATTCCACAAAATAGCAGTTGTCTGTCTATATGCTGTTGTAACCACATATCCTCCAGTCTAAGCTGTTCTAATAGAGATGAAGTTCTCCAGCATCGTTCTGTTGCACTTACCCGTTGACTGTAACAGCAGTGTCTTTAGCGTCCTCAACGAAATACGGACCAATTACACCTTGCGGAAAATTGCCGCAACATAGACTGACTCATTGAGCGGTCTTTCCTGAAGAATAGGAGGATTTTCTGTTCCTCAGAAGGGGTAGTTTATTCACAAATCTATTTAACTATCATCGAAATCACGAAATAATGCAGTTACGTCAACACAGCGTTAGTCAAATTCATGCTTGTTAAAATGACGTCTAGATATAAACAAACTTTACTCGTTGACAGGTGAAAAAGTAAAAATGTAACCAACAATTTGTTCGCTAAAAGTTCGAATAATGTAATGATTTCGTCAGTCTTTAAATCTGAACTAATTTTAAATTTTTATATGAGTTGACTAAATGTAGATTGTTTGTAGATGTTAATAATTACATTTAAATTATTTAGCATCTTTAAAAATAAAAACAACTGTCTGGTGGCGTTCTAGAAAAAGAATTTTGTATGAATTTTTGAGAATCATCATTATTATACATTGAAACATACCTTTTGTTTTGAAGATTAACTATTGTTAGTTCTAAAAAAATAGTTTTTTTATATACAAAAATCAATGAAATAAAGAAAACGGTAACAATAAAAAAATAAACAAATCCAAATTTGACAGTTAACATGCAGAAACAGGAAACCATGCCGATTGGAACCGAGCCCTGCGAAGGTCACCAACCGAGAAAGCGTTATGCGTTAGTTCCCTCAAAGTTCCTTTCCGCCGAAAATCCACAATATCAACGCATTTGGCAGTCGTCTTTCAAAAAGTTGATCCATTACTAGATGCCCCGAGGAATTTCTGACGAGTTTTAGAAAATTTTTGGTGTTGACTTTTTTGATGGCCGCTTCAAAAAAAAGTTCCCTTTTTCCTTTTATTTTTCGAGGTACTGGTCACAAAATTCATTTGAGCGTAATCTATCTCATATAAATAAAGTTTCTATAGGGTGAGTCAGTTTTTTGTAGACAAACTTTAACAGGAGATAGAACACATGTTTTTAAAAAGAAAAGTTCCTATAAACATATGTCGTAGAACGCTTCGTTTCCGAGATACAGGGTGTTGAATATAATTTTTTTTTTCTCGAATTTTCATTATAACTTATAAACGAATGCTTAGATATTTTCCATGTTTGGGGGATAATGCCTATTAATTAAGGGGCATAAAACAAGCGATAAGAGTGTTCAAAAACTTGCACAGTGGTGGAGTGGAGGGGGTGCTCAACCACTTTTTTAAACAGAACTTCTACACCAATGACTATTTTTTTAAAAAACTGTTATTTTCATTATCTACATACAGTTTAACAAAAATAATGTCCCTTCTTCTGTTTCGAAATTCCTGTGCGTTTCCGAGTTATTTTGATTTTTAGCATATGATGTGGTACTAAATTAAGTAATTTATTTATTATCAATTATCGGCTAAATATTTAATTCTTTCAACGAAACCTACCTAAATATGGTTTGTTAAGGATTCTAAAAAGCCGAAATCTCTTATTCTTTATCTCTTTCCAATGTAGTCAAAATAAATATTTGTTATATCAAGCCATACTCAAATACAATACATACAAATACATACTTAAAAAATTCGAGAAAAAAAAATTATATTCAACACCCTGTATCTCGGAAACGAAGCGTTCTACAACATATGTTTATAGGAACTTTTCTTTTCAAAAACATGTGTTCTATCTCCTGTTAAAGTTTGTCTACAAAAAACTGACTCACCCTGAATAAATTACTTAATTTGGTACCACATCAAACACTAAAAATCAAAATAACTCGGAAACGCACAGGAATTTTGAAAGAGAAGAAGGGACTTTATTTTTGTTAAACTGTATGTAGATAACGAAAATAACAGTTTTTTAAAAAAATAGTCATTGGTGTAGAAGTTCTGTTTAAGAAAGGGGTTGAGCACCCCCTCCACTCCGCCACTGTGCAAGTTTTTGAACATTCTTATCGCTTGTTTTATGCCCTTTAATTAATAGGCATTATCCCCCAAACATGGAAAAAATCTAAGCATTCGTTTATAAGTTATAATGAAAATTCGAGAAAAAAAAATTATATTCAACACCCTGTATCTCGGAAACGAAGCGTTCTACGACATATGTTTATAGGAACTTTTCTTTTTAAAAACATGTGTTCTATCTCCTGTTAAAGTTTGTTTACAAAAAACTGACTCACCCTGTATAAAAAGACTCGCAACTTTTGGTCGACAAAGCAAATTTTCAAAGTAGAATTTTTTCAAAGTATAAAATAGTCATATCGTGTCACTTCTCCCTAGAATATTCAACCTAATAAAAATTGCGTCCTCAAATTTTAAAACATCTATACATCATGAACTTATTAGAAAATGTACTAATTTAGTTTAGTTAGGTTATATCATAAATGAAAACAATTAATATGTAGCAGCGCTAAAACTGCATCCATGTTAAGACTAGCCTTAGCTGTATGACCAACCCCAGTAGAATTTTAGTGGCCACTTTAACGAATAATTAATTACTGCTTGTCAGTTAACGAAGCCTCCATTGTCTGCGGGACTCTAATCTTGTTAGATTAATCGATTCCTCGCTATATTTTGTCTCTATTTGTCTGAAGTGTAAAATATCAAACACTCCAATAATAATTATACTCTGGAAATTTTCCAGTCCCTATACAATTACTAAACAAACTTCTTTCGAAACAAACTTTGTCTGTGGTAAATTAGGAAAGTGTTTTTCACAAGGACGTTTTAGGGCTTAGAGTTAATTTTGGTAATTTATGTGATATATAAATTGCTTCAGGCGGTAAGTGGAAGCTATGAAAATGTTGTTTAGGAGGTTGGAATTGTTTAGACAATGAAACAAAGAAAAAACAGTAAATTGTATCTTCCTCAAGTCTTGTTATATGTGCCATTTTTCATCATTTAAGTGAGAAATGTTCAAAAATAACTTCTAATTACCCATGATGATGAAAACGTATGGCTTAGATCGATATGTACTTTCGCAGTGGGCAAAAGGTTGATGGACAATGCAAATATTTCATAGAAAACTGTTTAGAGGAATTTCAAATTCATCTAAAATCTCAGAGACATGTTCAAGATGTTCTACAGAGTAAAATTAATCATGTATTATCGTCTTAATCTATATTTTAAAACAAAAAATCTAGTAGTCCGCATCACTTCCGATAATTATCGCAAGTAATACAACAAGTGGATTAATGAGTATCGAACATTCTTTCGATTTATGAGAAACGAAATATGTTACTTGGATGGTTTCCTAAAAGCAACATATTTCGTTTCGAGAAAGACAACGAATTTGCGAAAATCCTTAATTAAACGAGTTGTATTTGCTAAAATTATTTCTTAAAAAAAAACGTTAAAAACATTCAAATAATTATTTATTGTAAATATTAATATTAACACAGTTAATTGTAATCATTGAAGGGGTGGATGGATAAAGATGTTAATTAGCAAATTGCTAATTTGTCAAAAAAACGTTTTTACGAGCCTTTATTCACCAGACAGTCAAGTAAGTGATAGTGTATTGTGTTGAAATACCTTTTTGGAACCCATAGACACTCTAGAGAACATAGGCATCACATATAATTCGAATGTTATATCTATGGCAGAAAACAGTGTGTTGAAATTGACGGAGTGAAAAGCAAATTCCAAATTGTGAAGTTTGGAGTTCCGCAAGGAACTGTTTTGGGTCCTCTACTTTTTTTAAATATATGTAAACGACATGTTTTTAATTGAGACTTCTGGCGATATACTAACTTTTGCAGATGACATAGTGATTTACTATACAGAACGGACCTAGCAAAAACTGAAACTAAAAGTTGAAAATGACTTTTTAATTTTAAAAAAGTGGTTCGATAGCAAAATACCTACGCTAAATTTTCAAAAGACGTTTTTGTTACCCTTCGCATCATACAAAAATTCCTTATCTGATTTTTATTGAGTAACCATCACAAAAAGAAATATCTCGCTGAATGTAAATAGAATAGACAGAATTAAATATCTAGGAGTCTATATATACAGTCACTTAAAATTGGATGTTCATATAGAATATACAATCAAAAAATAAGGAGTTTAATTCCAATTTTTTAACATCTTAAAGATGAGTCTCACATAAATTATGGAATTCTTGGATGGGGAGGGGTAAACAAATTAAGTTTAAAGTACCTTGAAATAACAAAAAAGAATAATAAAAATAATATATATAACAAATATACCCAACTGACGAATTATACAAAGAAACAACATTGTTTGATCCTAGACACCTTTTTATTTCGCAATCTGTATTAATCAATTCATAGATAAAGAAAACTTAACAAATATTGATCACAGTTACCCTACTAGACAAGTCGCAGAACAGTATAAAGTGGATTTTATGAGAAAAACAGTAGGTCAAAGGATTTTCGCTTCATAACTCCTAAAATATATTCAAAATTACCTCATGAATTAAAAGCATTTAAATCAGTAAATATTGTTAAAACCCGTTGCAAGAACTTATATAACAAAAATCCCAGATTAGAATTACACAAAGAAATTGTGTGAAATAACCAATAAGTTTAATGTTCAAACTTAAATAAAATCCTTCTCTCCACACCATGTAGTTTTAATTTTAATTTAATTTTCTTGTAAAAAAAAAAACTGTTTTCATTAACAAATAGACATTAATTCAGCAATGTCTAAATGCAGTATTTAAACTACCTATGAAGACACCTTATTCCATCTTATCATATTTAAAATTTATATAGATTTGGGTAGGCTGTACTGAGATTAGTCCTACATAACTGTTCCTTATAATATGTCGTGTGTAATCTTGTTAGGATTAGGGTATTGTGGGGCCTATGATGAGATGATAATACCAATTTCATCCAAAATCGCAAAGCTGGCCTAGTTAAAATTTGATGAGCATATAATTCTCTTAATAGCTTACAAATATTAAAGTTGCATTATTCTTGTTTTGTACAGTGTCTCAAGTTGGTGGGAATTGACGTGTTTGAATAACTTGTGCATTAGTTACAGACACGCTGATTGTAGGTCAATTTTCAACACAAAATGAATGATTTAAAGTTTATTTCAAATCTCTTACTTTTTTCGAGACATAGACCTAAACTTAGTTTTTGAGAATTTTGGGTTGGTCCTAGAACTTTTTTATCTGTGGATATTATTTCAAACGGTAAAAACTGTCTAAAGGCACTATTTAACGTAGATTCTGAAAACACATTTTGTCTACTATTAGCAGATTTTGCTATATGCACCAATTCCACTTTTTTAAATGGAAATTATAGTTGGCTTTGATATCAATTCCTTTTTTTTTTTTTTTCAAGGTTTTCGTAAATACATAATTTGCCACGTTTCTAGGGCGACAGACAATATTGCCAAGGAGCTATCTACGTCGAATTCCCTACCTAAGGAATGAAAAATAATGGAAGGTGGAAGATGTTAATGCGGGAAGAAAAATCCTCTATTATTTTATATTCTTTGGGTAGGTAATTCCACGCAGGTAGCTATAGTTGCCACCGTGACAATATTGTCTGTCAATTGCAGCCACAAGTGAGTGACTAGTTGCTGTCAGTGGTTTCCTTTGAGTCTTTCTAAGTTGTGCCCATCCTTTCAACTTAGCAGCACCGTGCCGATGAGGACTTATAAGTCCGAAACACATATGTCCACGGTTTGCACCCTTTGTGCGGGCCTCACTCATGGTACTTTCAGCTTCTTAAGTAAAAAGTAGGATTTTCGCCTTTTATACTTTGCACAACATTTTAAATTTTCGATGTGAAGTCAGGGGGTTAGCTGAGAGAAATTTTGGTTGATTACCAGTAAAGTGGAGAAGTTTTTAAGATGGTTACTAAAATTGCTTTATATCTTTTTATTTTCGCTAGAGTCTTGTATAGTTAAGGAATAATTTTTGTTTTAATAAAATTGTAAGATGATTACTTTTTTGTCCAAATATTTTCGGTTCAAATAAAAAAAATATTTCTCAGGACCACTATTGTACTACGTTCAGGGGCGTGCGGTGAGTTTTGATACAAGGGAAGCAGTTTGTGATATAGAGTGATGGGTAGCGCGAGGCCCCGAGCGAAGCGAGGCAAAAATTATTTTAAGAAAAGTGACGTGGCTTCCGTATACTCATTTTAAAGCAAATGTCGAAAGCTGCAAAGTTATGATATCTAGAAAAAAATACACTTGTAGGACCGCTACTCCTTAATAAACATAAAACATAAAAACACCACAAAAATTAGACAACCCCCGATTCCAAAGCCGAAGCTGCACGGGCGAGGGTTACACTTATGAAAAAAACGCAGACACACAACCATATCCACCGACATTCCCAGCGCCGGTGGTGAGGATTGAACCCGCAGCGAAATAGAGAGTTTGTTCAGTCACACTAGCCATCATGCACTCTCTAGCCAACTATAAATTGAGCCAGCTAGTTAAGTAGTTAACATGCACATACCTACCTATTTACAATGTAGTTTAATCCGCCTCTCCTTTTTTGCGCTGTTGGAAATAACTTCGTCGTAAAAGTTTGAATTTTTTGACATCTTCACAAAGTCACTTTCTATTGTTAACAGGGACAATTTTGAAAGCCGCTCTTCACTGGTTAAATTTCTTGAAAAAGTTTTTATTCTCGTGTCCGTTTTGATAATTTTGAAAAAAAGGCAGCCATTCCACTAATACTTGAAAAAAAACACTTTGCACTCTTTAAGACACGCTGCAGATTGAGCTAGAACTAAATTTAATCGATGCGCAAAACAATGTACAAATATTGCATTCTGAAAAGTCTCTTTTACTTTGGCCTGCAGGCCCCCCAATTCACCAGCCATTACAGCGGCCCCATCATAACTTTGGGCGATAAGTTTGGCACCACACTGTAGATCATCGACTATCTGACAAACTATAGTATATAAAGCTGCGGCCGTTCATGGCGTTGCTACGTCTAAAAATCCTAAAAAGCGCTCTTGGAATTTCCCATTTGGATTTATGTAGCGTACTACGATTGACAACTGACTAATATTCGTAATATCGGTTGTTTCATCTAACATAACTACAACAAAAAGGAGCTTTTTTATTTCTTGCTTGATCTTTTCTAAAACAATATTGCTTATCGACTGAATCAAATCATTTTGAATATGATTTGATGTACCGCGAAATATCGTGGAGTGTTCCAGATGGTTACTTAAAATTGTATCGTATTTTGCTAATAAATCAACTAAATTGATAAATTTGCCCCTATTAGCAACGCTTCGAGATTCAGTATGACCTCTAAAACTAAGTTCATTTTTGCCGAGAAAACAAACAATGTCAATAAGTCCTTTTAACACTTTCTTTCAACTGCTGATCTAATGAATGCTCAATTCATGATTTTCCAAATGTTTATTCTTTTAGCACCGCTCGCAAATGAGTTTCACACTTACCATGCCTTTTTGTCACTTTGTGAATGTTGTTTAAATCTGAAAAGCCATTTTTATTCCAAACACCTTTTTCATTTGTGAACAGTACATATGGCCAACAAAACAATTTACACAAATTTTCACAACCCCGTAACCACTGATTAGCACTGTACACTTCAATATTAAAGTACCTATAGCATGATTTAACTTTCGTTTTTAAGAATTTTAAATCAAGTGTTGGTTTCCCATTTCTAATAATATCCAGTTTATCTTGAAACGAATATGTTGAAAATCCCCTTTTCAACAAATTGCACACCACACAAACGCAAATAATTTTTTCCACAGTGCTAGAACCAGCTTCCAAATTTAATAAGTAATTCTAAATCTGCTTACACGCGCACTAATATTCAACGTTTTAAAAATCACTTGTCGCCGCACCACAGGTTTAGAAACAGCAAAAAAAGTTTTTACAAATATAGCACAAAAGCTGAGAATAATACTAGGAAGATTAATATTAAGTATAATATTAAAATCGATATTAAAATCGAGACTAAAATCTATAAAATAAAACGTATTACGATGCTATACAGCTCAGATATCAAGAATATGAAGTGGGGATGGGATGCATTTCAATAATTTACCTACTTACATCAGAGACAGTTGTCTCTGCTTACATATATCGAAGTCGCGCGAGTTCGTGTTGGCTCGATTAATCGAGTGCGTCATCGTTACGGTTTTATCGTGGAACATTATCTCAGCTGCTGAAATGCAGGGCCGTATCTATTGAAATTGGGTAAAAGTAAATTTTAATGATTAATATATGTGATAAATAATAATTAGGTTCTATTTATGTGTTTTTTTTAATAATCCCAGGGAAAGCACTGCTTCCCTTGCTTCCATGGACCGACCGCCACTGACTACGTTCATAAAAAGATGATGACGCTAGTACTAATAGTTAAGCCAGAATAACGAAATTTGTTGGCAAAACCGGAGTTTAGCTAAAAATACACGAAAACCTAAATAACACCGAAACTAACAAAATTCGCATAATATAAATGGGGGTAAAATCGATGCTTGGTGAGGTCCTTTATCACCCTACGCCGATTGATCCGTCTTCAGTGTATTGCATTAATCATTGGCTTTGTTTTTTATGATACAACCTAACTGCAGAGATCTATAATTAAATTCTAAGGCAACATGTAGCCCTATTTCTTGAAGATATTCCTTTCAATGAATTAAGCGAAATATATTATGTTCAACAAGATGACATTCTGCGCATAATGCATTAGCAACTCGAAACTTACTAAATAATTAGTTTGCAAATAGGTGATTAGGTACGCTTGGACCAGTCTCTTGGAAGCCGAGGTTCCCGGACTTGAGTCCTTTGGACTTTTTTCTGTGTAGTTTAAAAAATAATAATAATTTATAAACAAGAACACAATAATATTAAAGATTTAATAAATAGTGCTGAAAATGCATTCCAACATGTTACCAAAATTCCTTACGAGTGTAAAAAAAGGTGCAAACTTTGCCTAAATCTCAATCGATTGCAATTTGAAAATGTTTTGAATTAATGTTTTAAAAAAACTGTTATTTTGTATTTAGCGACTTGTATTCCTTTATTATAAATAAAAAGTGTTTAACTGTTATTACGTAATTTTGTTGGAATCTGCTGAAAAAAGTGCCTTTGTTTTCGTATGTGATTGGTGTATACTTATCTAAATATTACTCTAATGCATGAAAATGTGTTTTGTTTCCAAAGCAATTTCTTTAGAAATTATCTTAAATATTGGTCCTAAGTTATCAAGAAATTAAAAGAAGATAATATTATTTATTAAAAACAAAACAACAACAAATGACAAAACTTTTTCGTGTTTTTAATAAAAAATATCATTTCATAATGCGTAGGTTTATTGCTCTATCTGAATATACGTCTAAATTTAACATTACACGATGAATATTTCACCCCTGTCACATTGCCGCTATCAAGAGGATAAGGTGCTTAATGTTTGTGTAACAGTCCATAGAGGAAAGATAAATACTCAAGCAATGCCGGAAAGGATATTCCAAGACACCACAAATGGTAATTTTAACACGTTTCAATGGTTTCAAGTTAAAGTTGAAGAAGTCAATTTCTCGTTTTCCTCCATTAGTGTTAGCTTATCTGTAAACTACCGAAGGTGAATCTTAAATGGGTACAGTGCGCACCAAATCGATGAGATTTGTACGAATTTGTCTGAATGAAACTGTTAGTTTCCAGGAGTATTAATCAGATAATTCGCGTGGTGTTATATAGTAATTAATTTCGCATCATTAGTTCACTTGTTCAGTATAACAACTCCTTAATTGGGAATAATTCACACAGCTGGTCGCCTTGTTCACTACCACCCACATAGTTTTGCAGCCACGGCTCGGTTAATTAGTTTTAGACAGCCTGATATTAACTTAAACTATTTCAAGTCAAAACTTTCAATTTCAATAAATTTACTAATCACATTTTATTCCGTGTCTGCTCAGGGAATCATCGATTTTCACAAATGATTTATGAGATTCTATTCAGCTAATAAATAAGGTTTCCTTTAGAGACGATAAGTAAGGACAAATAGACCAATTTTTTATCAGAAAGGTGCGACACCGGGCTACATCGTCTCGAAGTTGAAAAAACTAAGTGATTTTTTTGTTTGTATGATGCAAAACTTATCTAAATATATTTAAAATGTCGATATCATCGTTAAAAATTTTATTGCCATCGCTTGCTAAAACGAGGACATTTAGATTTTCTAAATTTATTTTATGTGTATGAATCAATATAGTGTGTGGAAAGTATTTCGACTGGTTCTTGTGAAATGCAAAATAAATGGTTAGTAAAAACAAAATTTGGAGGGTATACCCGGTGCCTACGATATTAATAGCCAGCCTATAACTTCCTTGTAAAAAAAGATATCGATTTCAAATATTGGAATGTTGTATGGTCGAATACGGTGCATATATTGATTGCTCCAAGATCTGACTTTCATTTCCGGTTTAACCGGAAACAGTATAAAATTTGTTATTTTTAATGGAACATCCTGTATATTATTCGAAATTTATATTGCCCAGGAAATTGTAGGTCCAAAACATGTAGCATACCCTATATCTATCTTTAACAGTATTCGAGAAAATGGCGGTTGAAAATGTTATATCAATCATAAATTATTTCATTTTCACATAAAACAAATGAATGTAGGAACAAATCTGTGACGGTTATTTAAGTTTTTTGGTGAGTAAAATTTGATAGTCATAAAAATTTCATTTCCGGCTGAATCGGAAGTACTACGAAAAGTGATTTTCAGGCTCAAATTATTTCGATATTTTTAATGTATTGAACCTTAAATTTACATTCTACTGAACTTTCTGGATATTTTTTGTTTCTGGTGTCCCTTGTCTAAACCTAATAGTTTATGAGATATCGGTGACTGAATGTTCACCTGCACTAATATGTCACAAATCTGCTCAAAGCAGAAAAATAAAATAAGTATCAAAAGTAAAACACTAAAAATAATAGATAACGCTGAATATAAATTCTTGATGCCAATAGCGGATTTCTCTCGCCTTCTTCCAATGCATAAACCATGTCGATCAACTCTTCGTGTGAAAAATTCAAAATTTATTTAACAAAGATAATTAACTCAACTAGGAAATACAGAAGAATCACCACCAAGTAAAATTAATTACATGTAAACGACAAAATATCAGTTTGACAGCACAATTTTTGTTTTTCCAAAGCCATTCTTGATAAAATTGTATTAATTTTTACTATGATCGCAAGGTTAATGAGAAAACCTTAATTTTTTCGAAAACTTCAACAGTTAGGTATTGGAAGTGTTATACAAAAAAGAAAGCAATTTGAAGGAGGACTCCAACCACGTAAAAAATACAGGGTGTTCCAGTTAAAAAAACAGAGTTTTTCCCATTTGAAATTCACATTAATTGACATGCCGTCATGGACACCCTGTAAAATAGAATAATGTAAAAAAAGGTACTAATACTTAGCGTGTAGTATGAACTAAGAATAGTATAATATTTGCTTACCCAGCTTTCATAGGTAAATAAAAATTATTAAACGGACCCTTATAAATCCTTAAATTTCCAGAAAATGTTAAATAACTTGGCAGCGTTGCATGCAGATCCAAAAAAACAAAATATCGCGTATAACACTCTTTTCATTTAATAAAATGGTGACAAAATATACAGGGTGTTCTATTAAAAAAAAAGTATTTTTTTTGTGTGTAACAAAAAATTTAAGCACCCTGTAGATTTCACAATAATTTTAAATGATAGATCTTATCGACCCAAAAAACTTTTGTATTTAATATATTGTTGTATCACTAACGGTTCAAAGGTTATCGAAGGAGTACACACTATTGACTCACCCTGTATAAAGATATAAAACACCTTTATTTATTTTGATCTGAGTAATAGCTATCATTAGAAAAATTGCTTTATTGATTATTTTGTATCTTTTGGAAGTTATATTTAGGTATATTGCCTTAGTTCAATAAAAAGATGCTGTAAATCTTGTCCTTTTTCAAATTACATTTTAACATTTTGGTCCCATATACCTGAGGTTTTACCCAAGGATTATTTCCGCGCGTCGTAACTGGAAACTCATCTTGTAAAATAAGCTCATTAGCAAATTTTATCGTTAGGGTTAAAATTTATCTTTTAATAATATTTGTAGGGAATTTATCAACAGATGTAAGTGTGATAGACGACCGTGAACAATTTTGTCAACAACAAAAACAAGTTTTTTCTTCAAGACTAAAAAGTTTTCAAAACAGAATGTTCATCGTCATATATTGTAATATTATAATCTCGCCCAGATTCAATGGCGTGTTAAAGTACCCTTACAAGATGCTGGAAGTATGAAAGATGACATTACCATGGGCAAAGGAGTCCTATAATACAGTGCCTCCTCTCTATCCTTGGCAGTTACGGTTTGTTAAATTACCTTATAAATTATTAAACGCGCATAACATCCAAGTTAAAATGCAATTAAAAATTATATATATTCAGTGTGTCAGAAAACATGCGCCAAGCTACAGATGGAAATTTATCTTCTAACGATGTTACAAAAAATACTTATGAACTCTGGTCTAATGACGCTTCGTTGCTGATATACATAGTGTCAAAGTTTTTATTTCTTAGTTTTTTTTCGATATCATTCAGTAACGGCTTTAACTAATTATTTGAGATTATTGTTAATTTAAGATTTTTTTGGAAAAATATGTACGCTACCTATTTTTTATGAGGACAGTTATAAGCTAAGTAAAATTTGTCTCCTGGCACTTCTTCAGTTTGGGCTCTGGTCGGGATAAATGCATTTTTTTAAAATTTGGTTTAATAATTCGACAACAAAATAAAATTACCTAGAAACTAAATTAATGCAATATTTTTAATGCTAAAAATGACAACCATCATCTTCATTGCATTGCATTTAATCTCGTAAATTCGACCCTTCTACAAACATGATGATTTTTTCTAATTCTTCGAAATATTTTATCACTTGTAATAGTTTTGCCTTCGTAGTGACTGACGTTTTATAAACGACTACTTTTAACTGATCCCAGATGTAGAATTCTAAAGGGTTTATATCCGACGAACGAGATGGTGAGCCAGCAGGCCCACCACCACAAATCCAACCATAACCGCAAGTTTTATTTAAGTAAGTTCGGATATCGGCTGCAAAATGCGGAAGTGCCCCAAGAAACCACATTCTATTTCTTACAAGTACAAGCAGCAATTCTGGCAAATCGATTCATATAAAATGTACATAAGATTCTTTATTCACTCTATTGGGTAAAACAATAGGGCCAATAATATAATAATAATAATAATAATAATAATAATGTACGTCTTTATTACTTATAAGAAAGTTTTACAAACAATATCATTATCAATAATTCAAGCCTAAAAATTTTAATGGAAAATTATTATTGTGAAATTGCTATTCGCAACGAATGAGGATTTTCGCCAGCTCATGTATGTAAATTTTTATAATTAATAATATCTCTGCGAGTAAAGGAAGCTTCATCGGTAAAAAGTACATATCGAGTAAAATTCATTCCTTTATTTCGGGACACGATTTAAACGCCAGCGCGGCAGAATTTAAAACGCCACATCACTACTGTAACAGTCCACTTTTTGATCGTCCCGTATTTGGCATAAAATTTGAGTTTATTTATGACCCTGTTAGTTATGCAATTCCTAACCTGCACAATTAAAGTGTGGGTTGTAAAAATCTATGGTTTTAATGAATATCTCGATAGTCAGGGGGTGCGAAAGAGTCAGAAATAGCGAGATAGCTTGAGGAGAAGGAGAACCAGGCTTGATGTGGTCGGGGAATGTTGTTTAAGTATAAAACACGAGGGTGCTGATTTATTTTATACCTGTTAATGTTTTAGTTATATTTCTATTAGTGTATACACTGTTTATTTTGTTATGGCTGCAAGAACTAGAGTTGTAAATTTTTACTCAATTATTGAAAGTTAATATATGTTAATTAGTGTTACGAAGGCTTTGTTTTATTTTTCAAGTCAGTGTGTAGTAAACACAGAAATTTATGGAAACTCAAAATAAGTATCAGTAATTATTATGTAGCCACTTATAGCACATTGAAAGTTATTTGGAACTATACGAACAATTATAAGTCTTTTCTGTTTAAAACCAACTCCGTCATTTTTTAAGGTTTTTAGCAGGGGACATACATACGGTACATTTTTTGTAAATAATCTCAAGTTAGTATTATTAAAAATTGAATGATGTAAGCCGTTACTTTGTGATAATCAGTCATGATATAACAAGTAGTAGTAATGTGAAGTTATAATGAAATAGTGATAAAAAACAAAGTAAATTGTGTTTTCTTGTTAAAGCATTAGTATTATTAGTTATACACTAGTAAAACTGGTGGCGCTCAACTAAAAACAAATCAAAAAATATATATGTAATTCTAATTTCACCTGTCAATCCTTAGAGATTTTATGTTTGCCCTCAGAGCTAGTTGGGGCATTCTTTCGAATAATTATCAATTTCTATAAATTAAAGAAATTAAATTTTGTACAAAATACCAATAAGTTATACGCCAAAGAAAACAGTGATAAATGCATAAAAGGGACCATTTAATTCAATATGTCTTGAAACATGGCGACTGGCGGAATAAATCGCGTGCATAAAAGGTGCTTAAGATATTATAAACGCCTTTTTCGAGCCATGATAATTTACTTTCATATATTAAACTACATACTGTAGTTTCAGGTAATAAATAAAATCAAGTTATAATGGAAGAAACCTCTTGTTTAGTCCCCTGCTCAAGGTAACTAGATTTCTTTATTCAAGAAAATTTTCACTGTATTTTTCTCCACCAGAATTTTATGTAAAGAACAGTTGCAACTAAGTGAAAATTTCTTTGTAGAAATATCTATTTTTAGCACACTATCCGTCGCTGTAATAAAAACGAACGTTATACGATATCAGATCGCCACATAAAATGATGACCACTTAACGCGTCTTAAAGTGTAAGATAATCCCTCAAAAAGCTTTTACTAAATTTGAAAAATTGCACACATATAATGTATTTTCCCTTGCTATATAAATCCATCTTATGCCTTAAATAGCAAGAGTTGCGTGACCTGCACTATTTTTGGCACAGTAATAAATATTCTTTTTTTTTCTTAATACAAGTAGTTTATTAATAGAATAAAGCGCGATTATAGATTCGTTGCATCATACGAATGAATTCTAAAATGATTCAATATTAATATAATCGCTTCTCGTAGCATTGTTAAAGCATGCGAAAAATGATACAGAACAATATCCAGCTGCATTTTGTTCATTGATATTGTCTACCTAAAAACTTGCATGTATTTTAATACAGTCAGTAGAGATTTTTGCCCTGAAGGTGGGTAAAGTGGCGGAAAGATGAACATTTTCCAAGAAGTCGTCATACTCCTTTTTTTTTATTGTTTTTATTCTTTCTCTCTATTCATTACATAATTATAATAATTTTGTAGACTCATAGTACACTCATTTCCACACCACTATGAGGTAGAGTAAATGGCGCGTTTTTTATTGTGGTTTCTTCAGTACGCTTAATCCACAGATGTTCCAGTTTCGCAATTATATTATTACAAATATTATAAATTATTTTTTCTCCTTTTCGACATCGGGCGATTCAGATACAACTTCATATGTGTGCATAGTTGCGGATACAGGTCAATATAAAGCAGATTCAAATTGATGTGAAGTATTTTTCAAATAGATCTGTCTGCATTTTGATCGGATTTGTGTGTGGATCGATAGATCGGTAGAATTCATTGAAAATCAGTAGATCGTGTGAAAAATCGGAAGGGTTAACACCCTGTTTGACTTCATCAATAATAACGATGCGTCTCTGGAGTTCCCGAATAGTCCGATGCATTCTCCAGACAACGGGACTACGCCGGTTACCCTGGACATAGTCCTCAACAAGAGCGTGACCACCTCCACGCTGCCAGTAGCGCTGGAGGTGCTCACGTTCGACCACAATCCGATTATAATAAATCTACGTGGTATGTCGTGGGAGGACGCCGCGATTGAGGTTACCACCTATAAAAATGCCAACTGGCCGCCTTTTCGCCAGTTCATCAATGACCGGCTTGAAATATATAAATAGCAATATAAACAATGCCAGTGATCTGGAAAATGCCGTGGATTTATTATACCGCTCTCTAGAGAGGGGAGAAAAGGACTTTTCCACCATTACAAAAAAACAAAGGAAGACGAGAGATGATCTATACCTGCTCTAGGAAACATCTGCTACACAAAACATAGAATGAAACTTGAAACATCCATACACCAATAATAATATTCTGTATTAATTTGCGCCATCGCGGCCGGCGCGCGGCGATAAGAAAATTTATATGTAACAAGAAAAATCACTATAATTTGAAGTAGATCTCGCCATATAATCTTACTGTGGTGTGGAAAAACGTTACAAATAATATAGTGTAATTTGTTCTAACAAAATTTACCAACAAAAGTGGATTTTTTTGGTAAGTGTTCATCTTCTCGCCGCTGTAACTCATTTTACAGCGTGTCCGTAAATTAATTATTTCTTAATCCAAAGATATTTAGAAAAAATCCTCTGATATGTCGATTTTTAATTTCAAGTGCGCACCTTATTCTTTAGTTTTTGTTATGACGTCATCACAGTTTCCGTTATGACGTCATAGATAAATTAATAAGTTGAAAGATACGGCTATTTGGATTATAATAATTTAGTAACTTTTCATGTTTTGTTTGAACAAATAATAGTCACTAGAACTAACGGTTAGTTAATAATAGAAATAATTTATAGTAAATGTTCGAACTGTACTCCTTGTTATGGCTGACAGTACCCTGAACGATAAATAAAGTGTTGCTAAACCTTGTTTATAGTTGTTTGAGAAATGTTGTTTATTCCTATTCTAATTTTTTCTAAATCAACAATGTTTTCCGATTTGGTTTTATAAACTAAGGTTTTTAGATGGCCCCACAGAAAATAATCTAATGGATTGAGGTCCAGAGACCTTGGTGGCCATTCGATGGGTCCACGTCTACCAATCCACCTGTTCAGAAATATTTGGTCAAGATACCTTCGAACGTCTGCTGCTTAATGGAAAGGCGCACCATCCTGTTAATCCTCCAGGTTTTCGTCAACATTTCCAGGATTACTTCTACTGCGGAATAAATTTAATAACGTTGGCATGAGATAACCTATTAAAAATTGGAGATATGCCGGTCCGTTTACAGATCCATCGAAAAAATAGGGTCCAATGATTCTATTTCTTACAATTCCCCACCCACACATTCAACTTTTGTGGATATTGTGTGTGCTGCTCCCACATCCATCGCGGGTTTTTCCTTGCCCAATATCTACAATTCTGACGATTTATTTCACCATTTAATTTGAAAGTGCATTCATCGGAGAAAATAAGATTTTTTATCAGAAGAGGATCATCATTACACATATTCATTTTTCAGAAAATTATATCCTCCGATCTGGATCGGAGAATCACTTAGTTCTTGCACAAGCCGAATCTTAAAGGAAATTTCCTAATTTTAATACGTGTTAGTAACATCATAATCGCGACTAACCTGGTGAATGCTGGTTTGTGGATTTTCTTCAACAACCAGTAAAATGTTTAATTTTGTATCCTCGTTAACACCTGGGAGACCTGTTTTGGGTAATCTTCCACTGTACCAGTCTAATTTTTTGTTCAATTCTACTCACTGTCGATTGAGTTATGGGTCGTTCTAGATATTTAGTAATAAATAAATTACATACTTCTTGTTGAGTTCACATCCTATCACCATACCCAGTCATCGTAAGAATTTCAATTCTCTGCTTTACAGATACATTCATGTTATAAATTAAAATAAATCGACAACAATTATTGAGAAACCACTACTGCAGTTAAGTGATTTACTGTCAAAGACGATAATGATAAAACAAAAAAACAAGCAAAAACTAGCCTACATCAAAAATTAATAAAAAACGTGTTATTTTGCTTTTAAGAAATAATGAATTTATTTCATAATTAACGGACACACTGTATATTAGACTTACAAGATAAATGTATATACAAAAAGTGTAAGGAATTTTGTCATCTTTAACTTTGTCCATGACATTTTTGTCGTTAGATCAACCGTTGTGGATTTTTTTTGGAAAAACAGTTTTTTCACCTTTCATTCAAGATGGCAGCTCCCGCCTCCCTCCAGGTCGAAAACTTGTATTTTTCATCAGGGTCCTGACCTAAAAAACATATGTTAAAATGGTTTTTACCCCAACTCTTATAAGACAAAGGCCTTTTTTGTCTCTACGACTGGATTATTTATTAAAATTTTGTTTCCCTTTGCAATTTTGGACTACATGGAAATAAACTTTTTTTGAAATGTTAACAGACGTCGCCAGAAGATGCATAATTTTATTTAAAATAATAATCCCACGTCTCAACTCTTTCAGTATAATCAGCTTTAAGTGCAGGCCACGATTTATTTCATACTTTGTAAATAAAAGTAATATGTTAAACAAATAAGTAGTCTCAGTAACGCTTTTTTACTATTTCAACAGGATGCTTGCTAATTAATTTTGTTTGCCTATTTAACTAAAAATAATATCATAAAATTTAAGGGTAATAAATCATTTTTCCCAGTGTCATTAATAAAATTATTTATTTAGATTTCTTTGAGCCTGACTCTTCAAAGGATATATTAAAAAGAAATATGAAAATGTGCTCTATTTTTGTCATTTCCTTACAACATATTTTCTTGAATATTAGCAATTTCTTAGAGAGTATGTTCTGTGATTTGTAAAATTCATATTATTTTTATTAGCTGGGTATGATAAATAACACTAGTTGCAATAGAATTGCCGATTGCGGTATGTACTGACAAATGGACATAATTTAAAAAATATGACTCATTTTGAATGAAATTATCATTGGCACACTGCACCATTCTTAGACTGGTTTTTGGTTATTAACTGTCATCAGTATGGAAGAGGCAAGTGCAATCTACCAACAACGAACACTTCAGTTATAATAATAGCTGGCCGAGGTCACCTGGCCGACAGAGCCGTCATATGACTCATATGTTTACATCATATCATAATACTTGAATAAGTACAATAAATGGAAATAAATTTTAACAATAATGTTATATTTTATAAAAATTTGTATAAAACTCACCCTTTTAAGCAGATTTATGAAGTAGTTTGGTTGTCGTTATCACAAAGTGGGGAAGATCTATAGTATAATAGCATCAGGTATGTTTCTACAGCTGTCTCCGTCAGCGATGTTCGCTTTGGTGAAAAAATATGTTTGTATTTTGAAAATGACCATTCGACATCTACGAATGTAATACAGGCATAAGTAAAACAATCTGTGAACTCACTTAACGAAGTTGTAGATGCACCATCACAAATTTGTCTTAATTTGCTAAAATCAGGATCTTTCTGTAATACACTCTCGAATTTTTCACTAACGCGATTATTTTTTGCGTCATTTATAGCCTGTAGCTGTGTTTTTACGTCGTCCACTATTTGCAGCGATTTCACTAACAACAACGAACTATTTGGCAATTTTTCTATTGCGTCGTGTAGTCCTCTATAATTGTTATTAATAGTTTTTAAATCTGTTTCAAGGGAAACGTCTTGAAAGCTTGTCTGGCTTTCCCTAATAGCTGCAGCCTCGTTAGGGTTGAATTGTAGTATCACAGCTTTTATTTGTTGAAAATATTCAGCATAATAAAAAAGCCGCTTTCAACCACATTCCCCAACGTGTAAGAATCGGCTCTGGTGGTTCAGGGATACCAGTACACTGTCTGTGAAATGCTCGAAGCCGTTTAGGAGATTTGAGAAATACTTTTTTTGTATTTGCTATTAATACATCTACCTCTAGAAAACATTTTCGAATCGTTTCTGCCACAAGATGTAACGCATGCACTTTACACGTAACATGTAAAAACCTACAATGGTCTCTTTGAAGAGAACGGCCTACCACGCGCATTGTCGCGGCACCATCAGTCACAAACATCAATACTAGACTTGTTGAAAGTTTAAATTTTTCGAATGTCTCCAACACCACCCGCGTAATTATTTCACCAGTACACGTAGTTAGTCTTTTACTAGCTAGTAAAAGTGGAAATGTTGGTTTAAGAGGGTCCAGTACACGTACTATAATATTTAAAATAGAATTTTTTTTACAATCTGGCGTCTCGTCAATACATAACCAGAGCCGTGTATTTTTTAATCCACATTTAATCCTATTTACAATGTCTTCACGAACAGCTGGAATATATCTGCGTAACGATGTACGACTTGGTAAGTTCACCTGGGGATTGTATTTATTCCAAAACTCCCGAAATGGTTGTTTATCCAGTATGTGTAGCGGAATATTACAGGCTATTACCACTAACAATAAATCAAACATAAACTGAGTTGTCAAAGGCATGCCATTTTTTTTATTTTGATGTTGCACGGTATTGATATGACGAAGACAATCTGTTTTGTGCCAATACATTAAGTCTTGATTGCAAACTTTACAAATTATTTTGCATCCGTCATAGAATAAATCCGGAAATTCACCGATAAATTTATTTTCTGTGTCCGCGTACGGTCGTTTTTTACCCTTTGGCGCGTTTGACATTATGTATAATTTATAGGTACAACCTCACGCATTAACCTTTCAAATAAGACTGCAGCGTAAATCACTTCTAAATCGGCACGTGTGACGCCGGCGCAAGACCGTGGCTGCACTCCAGCCACCTCGGCCAGCTTTAGAATAAAGTTATGCTGACATACGTCACCAACTAGAATCAAAAAAGGTGGTTATAACTCTATTTGACTTTTTCTTATTTTGGAAAGTTCTGTCAGTTGGTGAAGTTTAACCTATTCGTATATCCTATTCCCTAAATAAATTAAGCACGTAAAATTACTAACGTAGAACATATTTGCATTTCAAAGCATTTTTAATAATCAATTACATAAATGCAAAATTAGTGATTGCAATAAACTATTACCAAAGGATGAACCCTGACTGTATGGATTCGTTCTTAAAGTCTTTCAAAAAAAGCGAACTCAAGTCAAAAAATTGCAGGTTGCACTATACTGATGATGGCTAATAGCTCGGTTTGCGATTGACGTAATGTCCACTTTTTGTTTGATGTTAGATAATGTCCTCCGACTCACGTCCGATTTGATTATTTGAAAAACTTTAATTAAATAAACGAAAAACAAAGCATTCATGTTAACTTTACGTGCTTCACCTTGTACATATTTAATATTATCAATTAATTATCTACAACACTAGCCGTTCAAAACACATCCTCTAAACGGCAAATGAAAGGACATGTATTGTTGGATCTATCACACATGGGGATCTTATTATATTCTAGCTAGGTTAACGATAATAGAACACATAATCTGAGTATAAACATACAATAGAATGGATATGTTAATCAGGACTTACTGAATATAAACAATAATATGAACTGAAATGCGATGTTATATTTGCGGTATATTACAGGATTGCCTTAGGTAGTAATTAATAATAAATAGCAGCATGTACGACATATTTTTAAATCGTGCACAAATAATAAAGATTTATAATCTTTCTCATTTTCATTAACTTTATATATTAGGGAGATTAATTATGGTACCTACCAATTCACTAGTGAGTGAAAATTAATTTTTACTCATCAGCGAGTCAAAAATGTTCTAGTAGACGTTAAATCGAATACCTGCAATAATTTATTAGTGTCAAAAACTCTAGACCAAACTTAATATTTGAGAAAACGGTATGTACATTATTTCTTACTATTAGACTGAACATACTACTTTAGGTCGAAGGAATCATGTGACATAATCAAGTCTATATAGAGAAATTTATTTGTGCAAACTATCTATTAATGAAAACTAAAAACAAAAGTGGGTCAAGATGATAACCTTGAGGAACACTAGATGTGAAGCAAATTTGTTATATATAAAAACGTTCTCTTGGATAAACCTGTAAAGAAAATGTGTAATAATATTTTGTATTTGGCATTAATTGGGATTTTTCTCAAGCATTCCCCGCTAAAATTTATTTAAAATGTCTTTTATCTACTTTTTGTAACGCCATATCCTAAAATGACATTTATTGGACAGTTTCAATGAATCAAAACAATGTCATTATTGACAAGTGAAAAATAAAGAAAAAAAGTGTGAAATAAAGAAATTTTATTTCACAGTGTGAAATAAAACTTAATAAGTAACAGACAACAAATTTAAGTTCTTACATCAAAAATTTATTCATTATTAACAAATTTCATGAACAATTTTATTCATAATTAAAAAAAATTATATGAATAGTACTGTTACTAACATTATTTATATTTATTCCTGGAATTATAGGTTCAAATGTGCGAAAAATATTTGATTTATTTATATTAATATGGTGGTTGGTCTCATTTTCACCAACGACTACATCGGTCATTTCTGTAGTATTGTTTGAAAACATGTTTCGAAATTTCCTTTTTGTTCTCGATGCTATCTTCTATATATCCCTCAGTAACTGTTAAGGATATCCATCCCCCATGACGTTTCTTGGTAAGAATATCAGCTCCAAAACCAGCTAATAGTGATGCCGAAGATCTGTGACCCGTATATTGCTCAGGATTAGATAAGTTAAGGTATTTGGCTATAATACTTCGTATTTTTGAAAATGCATTAATACCAACGCGTTGGACCGTACATTTTCTCCTCGATATTGAAGAAAAACCCCTTTGTGATTCACATGAGTATCTCACCAATTACCGTAAAAGTCCTTTAAATGTGGGTCATCGAATCAGATACTTTAACAAAAGACTGCATGTTGGTTATGCAGTCTTTTCTCACAATGTCATCAATGGTCATATTGTAGAGTTCCTCTCAACGACAAGCGCCCGCCAAGCCCAATATTAATACAACTTTTAACATTAAAAACTTTTCATCTCGTGCTTTTAGTAAAAAACTGTCAAAAACTTTAGATTTCTTAGCCCTATCCCAGTGGATTGTCTTTTCAAAAAAGCTTTTACTTTTTGGTAATTAGATACATCTACATTATTCTTTACATTCAAAACTGCTTTAAGCACTTGGACCATAGACTTGAACATTTTAAAGTTTTTGCTTTTTTAGATAGATAAGGCAAAAGAACAGACGCAGATATGTTACTCACAGTTTTCTGCTTACACCAGTGCATAAATAAATCTTATTCTTTTTCGTACAATTTTCTAGATTTGGCTGGTAGTAAATCTAAAGTTACAGCAATTGCTTGCTCCCTGATTTCCGGAGGAGCACCAGGAATAAAATCTTCCTCACTATCGCTCCATTTGTTCCAAATAATAATTATTGTAAAGTAGAATGTGTCAAATGCGACGTTTAAATTGTTCAATTTTTAGTTGTTTTATTATTGGTTTCTATGGAAACAGCAATAGAATTTAGTCATTACGACAAGGTAACTTTGTCAATTTGCCATATTTTTATAAAATTATACTGTTTTCTAATTTCGAATGGCGATACAAAACATTTTGTATATAACTCGAGACTAAAATGTGTTTTTTTACTCGTGTGGTTTATAGCACTCGCCTTCAGCTCGTAATATAAACGCCCCACTTGTAAAAAAAACATCATTTTAGCCACTTGCTATATAAAACACTATTTTGACTTCTGTATTTTACTTTTATGGACAAGAAATGACTAACGATAAAATAAACTTTTTTGAAAATCTTAGTATTTAGGCCATATTTTCTTTTGTTGATGTTCCATTGTTTCCATATTTCTTGGGGAAAAACTACAACCACGTTTTTGAATTTAATTCCAAGCTCATAATAAAAGTCGAGAAATCAAACATCTAAAATGATCATCCTGTAAGTGAGTTTTTCCTAAATCTCTATTCAGAGCAATAACATTCTTTGTATATTCTTTGATATTGTCTGAGTAAAACCCCATTAAATAACAAAAAAATAATAATAAAAGGAAATTTCAATTTATTTTCTTATTGACACTTGAAATTCAACCTTTTTGTTCTGTTTTGTACGAATAAAAACATGCTTGCCAAATCCATACAACTAATATACACGCCAGTGATGATATTGATAACTAGACACCTCAATATGTCGATCGATATTTTAATAAATCACAAAGCAATAAAATGTCTGTTACAGCATTTCCGTTCAAAATTGATGGGTTAAGGTTAGACAACCGTGGTTTGGCAATGGAATAAGTGTCAAGTTTAATGATTATTTGCGATAATGAGTCTGTAATCAAATTTTGATACCGGGAGTTTGTATATAGGAACATGAAGTTCTATCATAGTTTAACTAGTTCACTAAAAACATTCTTAAATTTTAAAAATAAAGAGTGGAATGAAAAATAGTATTAACTGAAAATTTTTGTTAATTATTATTTACTAACTTTTACAAATCTTATCACAGATAAGTATAACATATATCTTTTTAAACAATTATTTTCCCGGCTATTTGCCAAAACGCTGAAACTTGGATTACAAAAAAGATAATATGCACATTATGTTCAGTACTACTGACTCAATAATGTTATTTTTAATTTCAACTATTCTGTCCAGTAAAACCAAAATTAAATAAAACACAAGGTACTCACCAGTTGAACACTCACTTTAAAAACCTTTAAATTATCTACCGACACGTGTTTCCGCCTGCATCGCTTCATCAGGGTAGCCAGCACATTTAAAGAATCCAAAGTAACCAAACTTGTAAACCTTAATGTAATAAACATTAATATAATAATAATAATATAATAACACCACATGAAATTACAACCCCCTTTATCCCTGAAGGTCTGGAATGACCTTGTGTGGGAGAGGGCTACACATTTAGAGACAATGGACACACACCCAATATCCGAGTATACTATGATTAATCTCTCTCACAGAAAAATCCCAGTTCCTCGACCGGGAATCGAACCCGGGACCCCGAGGTTTCGAGGCAAGTACGTTACCTCTAGACCACGGAGCCATAATTTAAAAACAAATTAAGTTCCTCTTCTTGATAAGTACTGGTGAGTACCTTGTGTTTTATTTATTTTTGGTTTTACTAGACAGAATAGTTGAAATTAAAAATAACATTATTGAGTCAGTAGTCCTGAACATAATGTGCATATTATCTTTTTTGTAATCCAAGTTTCAGCGTTTTGGCAAATAGCCGGGAAAATAATTGTTTAAAAAGATATATGTTATACTTATCTGTGATAAGATTTGTAAAAGTTAGTAAATAATAATTAACAAAAATTTTCAGTTAATATTATTTTTCATTCCACTCTATATTTTAACTTTTATCAAGAAGAGGAACTTAATTTGTTTTTAAATTATTTCATTGACCCTAAGGGGTATTTCCACTATATAATTTCAATTATTCTGTTCTCTGAATCCATTAATGTTTATTACATTAAGGTTTACAAGTTTGGTTACTTTGGATTATTTAAATGTGCTGGCTACCCTAATGAAGCGATGCAGGCGGAAACACGTGTCGGTAGATAATTTAAAGGTTTTTAAAGTGAGTGTTCAACTTGTGAGTACCTTGTGTTTTATTTATTTTTGGTTTTACTGGACAGAATAGTTGAAATTAAAAATAACATTATTGAGTCAGTAGTCCTGAACATAATGTGCATATTATCTTTTTTGTAATCCAAGTTTCAGCGTTTTAGCAAATAGCCGGGAAAATAATTGTTTAAAAAGATATATGTTATACTTATCTGTGATAAGATTTGTAAAAAGTTAGTAAATAATAATTAACAACAAATTTTCAGTTAATATTATTTTTCATTCCACTCAATATTTTAACTTTTATCAAGAAGAGGAACTTAATTTGTCTTTAAATTATTTAAAAATAAATCCTTGTGCAATAGGAATTTAAACTCCTGCTTACGATACAAATAAATATTCTGGAACATATTAAATAAAAATCATTACGTATTCTAAGTATCGACATAAACAACCTTCTAGCAGCGATTAAATGTTCTATTGGATTATGGTCTGGGCTGACCGCTGGTCACTCGAGAACCTCAATTGTATATAATTTAAATACATTCGTACTAATGGAGTAGTGTGGGGTCTAGCTTTGTCGTTCATTACTAAAATATTGTCCCCAATATAAGAGGCGAAAGAAACAGTCTACCCTTCTAAAATGTGTGTATCAAAACCATGTATTAATTCCTATGCAGAAATTCTTGCACACTATAGTATCCACTTTCTGCGAGAAAATTTTTTGTTTTTTTACTAAATTCCCACCATTTTTTGTGTTACGAAATTCAGTCGGTGACGCATTGTAACAAACTATGCAATTATAATAAAATCAGGGTTTGAAATTACTAGTTCTGTGGTTAGGAATAGAAATGAGATCACCATGTCCAGTGTTATAGTTATGATTTGAAGAGAGTGTTGTAAATTTATCTTTATTCTTGGTTAAAATATAATCATATGTTGGGACAGTTAAACATTTTTTCAGTTTAAAAGTGTGTCTCTACAACTTTCTCTATATTTAATCTCAAATATAAGTCTCATTATTCTTTTTAATTACAAATACTCCGTTTACTTCAGTTGCACTGCCCCAAGTTATAATGTTGTACAAAATACGAATGAATAGCATAGAGAATAATAGACGTCCAAGAGTACTTGCTCATTCATTGAAGTTTTGAATTGAAGGAGAGCAGAAAATGCCCTATTGAGCTCCTTGCAAACATGTTCAATTTGAGTATTCCACGACAATATTTTGTAAGTTCCTAAAAATTTTACATTATTTGCAAACTTTATGTTTATCATAGAGAGCTAGTTCTCGTGGAGAGATTTTTGTATATGAAAGTTTAAGCATACAGTCTTTTTATTATTTAATTTTAACTTATTTCTATTGCACCATATATTTAATTGTTCTACAGCTAATTTCGCTGCAATCTGAAGTTTCTCAGAACTTCTTGCCGATACAGATATTGTCATGTCATCTGCAAACATTGCAACTCTACCATTCGCAATATTTAGTGGAAGTTCATTTACATATATACTAATCAACAAAGGGCCAAGGACCGAACCTTGTGGAACACCCAATTTAACATTATGAGTTTCTGATGTAAAATAACCCAACTTGACGATAATTTTTCTACCAGTGAGATAAGAGCTGGTCCAATTTAATGAAGAATTTCTCATACCTATATTACATAATTTTTCTAAAAGAAACTAATGATTCACAGTATCAAATGCTGTAGATAGATCAAAGAATAGAAATAGAACATACTGGCCTTTTTCCAGATTGGAATATAAATAATAAACGTTTAAATACTACTGAAGAATACGTCCGATGGGTCTGTCCGACGACCGTGTTCTACGGACAGATCCATATGACAGTGTCCACGCGCTAGGCGTCCATGTCTTGCTTGCCGTCCGTGGTTCTAGACGACGAGCACCGACAGCGTGCCAAACAGATCCGCATGTGTGTAGTCATTTTTAACGGATGATTCCCGGATGTAAAATTGCATACCTCATTGATTTTTTGACCTTCAAAGTGCGTATGTACGTGTGATTAGATTATATTTTTACTATTTTTACAACGCGAGAATTAGTAGAACTGAATGAAAAAGAAATGCCGCCCGCACGTCTTTTGAGATTTGTCTGTGAATGTGTAGCAGCAACGGATCTGTCTGCAGACAAATATATGTAACTCACGACGGATCTGTCTGTTGGGCAGATCCATCAGACAAATCCGTATGTGAACAGGCTCTTTGATCGTAGGACATTTGCTCTGGAAGATAAGAAATATAAGAAGTATGGTTTTGAAAACTACAGTGTAAAAAAATCTGAAAATAACAACTCAACACATCTTGATTCAATGGATTCGAATATCGTCCAGTTCGATTTTAGAGCCTTTAGATGCCTTTTTACATACATCTTGAAATACAGGGCTCTGTATAGCCGTCAAGTTATGAGTTTTATAGTCACAAAAAAATATGATGAAATCGGCCCAGTAATGACGGAATTATGGCAATTGAAATGCACCCCATATTTTCAGTGTGTGTTAATTTTACGTAATAGTGTATTTTCTCTTGATTTCTTTTTATCCAATAGAAATGTATAATTAGATTTCTCTTTCCCCGCTGCCTCCCCCGGTTACCAAATTCATAGTGAATATTTTTATTTGCAATTTTCCATACCACAATTTTCCCTGTTGAGGTTTTATAAACCTGAATTTTACCACTACCCTTAGCACATCATGTTTCAGTTAATGTGCGTTCATATCCTGAATATAGAGAGTACATGAATCAATGACCGAATGAGAAATGGTTGTAGCAAGTTGGAAAATGTAAAGCGGAAAATTAAAATACTAGCAACAAAATGTTAGGAGGCAATACATTTTATCCACGTCAAGTAAACATTTTTGCATTTGAAAAGTTAAGTGGAAATATTTCCCTTTTATTTGCTGAAAGCAAAGCCTGATATTTCGTTCTCTAAAAGATGCTGAATTATCTATTTCGACTTAAAATAAAAGCGAAGGTTGTGGGCCAACACCAACGCTCAAGTTCTTAAGCCCTGAAAGAAACACCGTTAAAAGCCAATGATATTAGATGTGGTGAATTGCCGTCCTACTCAATATTTATTTATTATAAAAAAATTAAGTATTTTTTGAGAATCTTAGATGTACAGTGCATACAAAAATGTCCGCATCATAGGGGATTTTTTTTTATATGACTAACGAAAATTGCCGTAATAATTTTGTAGTTTATTTTTAAATCAGGAATTTATTTTAAAAGAGGCATATTCACAAAAATTGTTGGAATTGTTATCCGCCAACCATGATACATGAATCCATTTTTCTCCCCATAGACAGGCCCATACGTTTAAAAATGCCAGGAGTGTTTCATATTGTTGCACAACCATTAATCCGGTTTCGTAGATCTTAATTTTCAGCGGGGGTAGTATAGACTAATAATTTTAAAGCCCACAATGAACGCGCGCCAATATTCTTTGGCTTGACGATGACCTTGGATGGCAGGGGTCGGAAGATTTACTTTCCTTTGCCCCTAACGCATCGCTGTAGGCCTGGACCAACCTCGTAAGGGGCGGGCCTGCTCCACCGGCAACCCAGTCCGCTGATGCGAACGGTGTGGTCGTTTTGGCAGACCTCCCCCGGTCCTGGTTTTTTAGACCCTGCCGACTTGGGCCTTTCTCTTCTGGCGTTCTTCTTGTTTCTGGTTTCTTTCTTCGTCGGCTGTCGGCTCCCGGGAGCGTTGTCGTGTCGCGGGCAGGGTGACTGTTGCCGTCCTGCCCTGGGAATTTGTCAGGTGGTTTGGTGATCACGTTCCTGCCGGTGTCTACCGGCAATGGCGTGTGGGGAGGAGGAACTATGTAGCTCAGGATCGCGCAGGGCCTAAGCGCTTCTTTAGCGCTTTGGGCCCGCTCGAGGGCTAAGGAGCGTGACACCGATCCGGCTGTCGGCCGGTTTACGGTGCCCCGTGGTCGGTGAAGGGTGGTGGGTTATTCATTGTCTCTTCGGAGTGGTCCATCTTCTCCGCTGGGCTGAAGAGGTTTTTTGCCTCTGTTAGCCGTTGTCCAGGATCTGTAGCCTCGGTCTCTTGACGAGCTCGTCTGATCAGAGGATTCGCATGGGTCTCCGCTTGTACGAAGAGCTTCTTGGCCCGATCCTGGATGATCTTCGACACTGGGGTGTATTCCAGGTCTCTGAAGATGTCGGTGTTTCTTACAAACCATGGTGCATCTACAGCGCATCTCAGCGCCACGTTTTCCACGCCAAATCGCACTCTTCTTGTGCGATTTGGCGGCATACCCCAGGCCACTGACGCGTACGTCAGCTGCGGCCTGAGTACAGTCCTGAGTAGAAGTAGTTTGTTCCTCAGGTTGAGTTGACTAGTTCTACCCACCATTGGGTAGAGTCTGGTCCTCACCGCTTTTGCCTTCCTGATCACTTCGTCGGTGTTATGTTTCCATGTCAGCCCTTTGTCCAGCACGACACCTAGGTACTTGGCGGTGTCGGTCCACTGGATCGGTTGGCCGTTCATGGTAACATGTCCCGCCGGGATTTGAGTCCTCTTCTTCCTCTGAGTATTAAGATCTATTAATCGAGGAGACCATAACTGTGGTCATCCTCAACCAATCCAGTGACCAGAATATACCATCTCCAGAAATTGACGCACAATGAGGTAAAATTGTTCTTGAGCACCATCATAGCTCTGTTTATTATCGACAAATTTCTTAATATACAAAGCAGTTCCTTTGCTAAAAAAATCTTATATGATTCACCGATGAGTCGTGCAGATAAAATGTACGGCCCAATGAAAAAATCATCAACAATTCTAGCTCATACGTTCACCAGAAACTGATATTGAAAATTTGTCTCTGCTATTTATGTGGACTTCCTTCGGCCCTTACGTAACTGTTATGAGAATTCATGAGAGTATTCCTCGTCAGTGAAGAAAGAGATCTCCAGCTAACATTTAAGTTAGACGTTGACAAAAACCAACTCGTGGAAGAAAATCACGTGGTAGCAGTGCTTAAAGTTTTTGTATGGTAAGAGTACAATTAGGTTAAGAACGATTTCTTTGACTTGCTATATCCTAACCGTTTCATTAAGATACTGAACTTATTGCGTGAAATATAATTAGGAGTGAGCCACAATAGGTCTGCTGATGGCCGCAATGGAGGCCCATAAAAGGGACCCACTCACAAGAACCTAACCTAACCTAATTGTTCATGATGAAATATATTTTGAATTGCCAATGTCACTTGAACCTGATTCACTCAACATTCTAACAAGATTTTTCAGTTTGTAGACTTGGCTAGCTGATTTAATGCAAATAACTCGAGAAACTATGGTAACAAAGTAGCAATTCTATGGAACATCACACATTTTATTAATTCCAACAGTTTCTGTGACTAATCCTTTTTTATGTTGTTGAATGAAAAATAAACCATTGGTAGATACATTGTTGTAGAACCGAAATTCTACAAAAAAATTAATTGTTTCGAAAAAAATAATGTTACCAAAAAATCACCCAGATCACATAGAAGGTCTTCAGTCATTAGAAACATTCAAAAAATGCCTGAGACTGAAATTATACGGATTCAAAATATCACATGTCCCACCACTTTTTTTTAGCAAATTAGACAAAGAATAAAAAGCCATATGCAAAACTTCCAACCGCAATTTTTTATATCAATTCTCCGATTTTAAAAGCCGAAATAGTAAAATTAATTTTCACTGAAAAACCACTCCGCAGTAAAAGCGCGACGGCGAGCGCCGCAGTGCACTTACAAACATTAAAATTTCCAAAACTCATAAAGACATTCATAAGCAATAATTGCAAACCGGTCTGAACGATTTTACTGCAATCCGAAAGGCCCCACAAAATTTTAATTTCAATGGTCGAGAGGAGCAAATAATTATCAGAGGTCAAAGCCATCATAAAATAGTAGTAAATTTCTGCATTTCTATCATATAAATTTTAAAAGATGCTAGTCGCACATACCTAAAAATTAATTTTTACAAAGTCAATTAAATAAATAACAATTAATATCATCAAAGTAAAATAGTTTTCGGCAAAATAATAATAACAATTTCAGGCAACAATCATTGTTTCCACATCGTTTTATTAACCGCTAGATTTATTCATATGAGACTTAAAATTGTAAAATTGGAGTTTAGTACACCATGTAGGGGACCGGCCAGACAGCCAGCCGTATCGGAGTTTGTAGCAAATCGGAGCTTTCGAGCGGGGCACATTTTATTTTTACTACGCACTTTCAAAAACATGACAGCATGCTAACATCGCAATAGATGACGATACGACTCCTATAAATAAAAAATGTCAGAAAAGTTAAGACAATTCTACCACAATTCTAGAACCTCCTGGTACTAAATTCATTTTATAAGTATTATATTAATTTTTCAAAGTATAAATTCACTTCTTAGCAGCAATAAGAGAGCATCGTGATATTAAATTCATTTTAAAAGTATAATTTTTCACTTTTTACTTTCATATAGTTAGATGTCATTCCGCCAACTACAAATAATTAACTCAAAATCGAGTGTGAACCCCATTATTAAACACCAACTGATCTAGAGCCCTTAGGATAGTCTCTCGTTGACCGTTTCACAGGCAATAAAGCTCACACGAGCCCCAGAAGTCGTAAAATAGGTACTAAGAACTTTCTTCTCGCACAAAGCTGGGTTATTTTTTGGTATCCAAGACACGAAGACGGCGTCCACCAACTGTAAAGTAATTTTAAAACATTCACTGCAGAGAACCAGGAGTACTTCTTCGACAGCTTTTATCATCCGTAGATTTTGGCTTGAGAAGTCTTCCGTTATCAGATTTTACTGTAAAAATCTACACTATTTTTTATTTATTAAACTGATAAAACCACAAGCAGGCTCCTACGAACGTAGGCGGTCTAAAAAAATAAAAAATTAAACATTTATGCAAAAGAACATCATCGTCTGAGATCTCCGAGGACAAGGTAAGGAATTGACTTACATACTTAGAGACAGAATCATTTTTTCAAAATAATTTTTTTCGTGAGGCAAGAGTCTCGCACCTCAGTTTTATATTAGAAAATTTAACTTGTTTTAAAATTAAAGCTTCACTTGACTTAAAATTCATTTATTCAACAAAATTTGGTTAGTTCTAAGTTTTCCGGGTATTTACTAGGTTGCCATAAAAGTTTCAGAATTTATTTAAATTTTTTTGAGTTTTAAGGATCGACAGCCAAAATTTTTACCAAAAATAAATTTCATCTAAATCATTGTGTTAATCCACCAGGACATAGAAGAATTAATTTTTAAATTTTCAATAACTTTCGACTTGCTCGTTTGAAAACAAATTTTCAAATTAATTTTTATTTTAATAAAATAGTGTTAAGCATAGTAAAATAAATACACTGCTAAAACAAATTTTTCTCCGAATCCGATTTAATAATTTTTTTTTTTTTTTGGTTTTACAAATCGTTCGTTATTAAGAAAAGTTGTGAAGTCTTTCACGATTTTTTAGGCAGACTAGTATTATCTGAGTTGTAGGTCAACTTGCTCCAGCCTGCTGAATTTCAACAATTTTTTGAAAGTGTCTTGTGATTGAGAATTTTACTTTCATCTAAAGGACTCGCTGTCCAATTTTATTTTTCGTCTTAACGACACTTTCACAATTCACCTGATCTCACTAGTAAAGTCAAATTTTGTGAGGAACCCTCTGTTCAAATTATTTTTTGACCTTCAGCGACTTTGAAAAAATAAATTTCATAGTTCTAAAAGCATTTGCAGAGAAGTAAAAAGACATTTTTGCACAGATGAATTTTATTTTTGCATAAAAGCTGACTTAAAAAATTTTTTTCAGTATTTCATAAAGTCATTTTCAGGCTAAAACAAAGCCAAATTGCCAAGGACCCCCTGTGGAAATTTTTTAAGTCCTAATAAATAAAAAAAGCATAAGCCGCTTGATTACATCCTTCAGCTACAAATTCTGAAGTAGAAACAAGTCCCTAAAGCCAGGACCGCCGAAGAGGAGTTGCTGAGGTCTTTCTCAGCTCTGTTAGCGTAACCAAAGGCACACAGAAATTCAACAAGGTTAAGAACAGGCTACCTTACCTCTCTGTATAAACAAAATTGACTTTGAGAAAATTCCATTCCTACGATCAAATACCAAGGCAACAAAACTAAAATTATTTTCGTGGCAGCAAATCACCTGGCGCCCAACTTAATAGAAAAAATAATAACCCAGCTAGGGAGAAATTAAAAAACAGGTCTTCCAAAAAACCACAAATAAAAAGAAAACCACCTTGGTGTATTTGAGACACCATAAGTTTTTTTTTTCTGTATTCCTCGAACTCTATGTATTTTATCGAGATACAAGTGGACTGCTTTTGGTTTAAATACAATTGTTTTTCATAAAATATATTTGAATTCAGAATAAAGCTCTCCATTATGAAAATTTATATATCCACGTCACTGGTAATGCAATTCCAAACACACTAAGTATATCGAATTTCATCTCAATATCTTCATGTGAATAGTCCATATTCCAAAAAATGTTATTTTATGGAAATACCGTCAACGCATTTCATATAAACTTATTTTCGAGAAATTTACTCCTGAATTATTTATAACCGATACATCTACTATATGTTTAACTGTTGAAATAATAGTATTGACAAAACATTATGTAAAAGAATAAACTGAATTAGTCTTAAAAAGTAGCAAATATTGTCTGATTGGTTGGGTCTTAATATTTTTATTGAATAAAAACATAGAAACCAAAATATACTAGAAGATGCAAAAATTAGCATAATATTTACTCTTATTTATAAAAAACTTGCTCAGCAGAATTTTTTTTAATCTCATGAAATTGTTCAATTGTTAAGAATCCATTACCGCACTTCTTTTCTAAAATAAGGCATGACATAAATTGAGCAGAATTTATTTATTTGAACAATAATAACAACAACAACATTTATTCTTTATATGAATTAAAATACCACAGCAAAGTACCACAGCAAGACGTACATCGATCATTTTATTAAAGCTGAAAATAATTTGCCTTACAGTCATTCAATATTAATTTGCGAAAACCGCACCTCGATAGCTTTTTTTTCAGAATTATTCAAGATCAAAATTTATCAAAATATAGCTGGCCACCCTGTATTAATATTTTAATGCTTCAACTTATTAAAAGAGAATTGAACGGATGCGGGCGATTGAAATATATATATTACAAACAAAGATAGGGCTGATACCCAAGAGAAGTAAACTAAATGAGAAAATTAATTTAACAATTCTCTTAGATGGAAGAAATTGTCACGGGATGTTCTTTCACTTATATTTCATTTTTAATGCTGTTGAGAAAAAAAATTACATAGTATTAAATAAAATATACAATGAACAATCTCCTATAGTGCTGTGCTTAAGCATTTAATTTGTTTTTTACATACAGAGTGATTTTTAACAATGCAGAAAAATATACATATGGAATATCGTTTTATTGTATTTATGTATTCGCATACTTGATTTCTTTGAAAATTATCTAACTGATTCTAATACCTATTTTAGATGAAGGTAAATCAGGGATAAATCTTGCTTAGAAATCCATAGAAAGTTCTGTGTTATATTTTTGTTTGGTATAGAATGTGATATTGTGATTTTTAACAATGTGATTTTTAACAATGCAGAGAAATATACATATAGAATATCGTTTTATTGTATTTATTTATTAGAATACTTGATTTCTTTGAAAATTATCTAACTGATTCTATCTAATACCTATTTTAGATGAAGGTAAATCAGAGATAAATCTTGATTTACCTTCTGTGTTATATTTTTGTTTGGTATACAATGTGATATTGTGATTTTGAACAATGTAATGTTTAACAATACAGAGAAATATACATATAGAATACCGTTTTATTGTATTTATGTATTAGCACACTTGTCTTGATTTCTTCGAAAATTATCTAACTGATTCTAATACCTATTTTAGATGAAGGTAAATCAGGGATAAATCTTGCTTAGAAATCTATAGAAAGTTGTGTGTTATATTTTTGTTAGGTATAAAATGTGATATCAGTTTGTGAGATTATTTAAGAAAAAAGTCTGATAGGAAAGTTTTAGAGGATCATCCAAAGTTTCATTTTCCATTAACAAAATCAAACAATTCAGATATAGATATAACCCTAAGATTTTCACAATGCAGCATCCTATTACGTTTTTTTCGGATTACGTTGATATAGCATACTTGATAATTCAAGTCAGTATTTTTCAATTACACTGGTCAACAAATTTTCATTTTTTTATCTTGTAAAAAATATTGCCTCTGCATTCTCTATTGTTTCCTTGGTAACGTTTTTCTGTTGCAGATGTCTTGATGGACGTCTCCACATATTTATCACATAATGAGCTACATTTTCTGGAAAAAATGAGATGCGAATGAATGACATGAACTTTTACGAACATATTGTAAACTAGGTTTCGGTATGCCGTGAGAAGATTTTCAATAATATCCTCGTAATTGTTAGCTTTTCTGTTACTAAAGAACTCATTAGTTACTAATTTAAATTCATTCCATGCATATTTCTTTCTTGTTTGAAGTATTTCATAAAATTGATGGTCTCTAAATAGACTTCGTATTTCGTTGCAGTGAGTCTAGGAAATTTTGTTTGTATGTATTGGAAACCTGACTCATTTCTGTTCATTGCTTTTACAAACCTGTTAATTAACCTCAATTTAATGTGAAGTGGAGGCAGAATAATCTTCTCGACATCAACCAATGGCCCGCATTAGATGTTTTTAGCTACAGTGATTGTCTTGAGGGCCACTTTTTTCTTAAATAATGCTGTTTCATTCATAGAGGACGTAACAAATCTTTTTTATAACCCAGCTGCATCCAGCAATAAGGATATTACTTTCAAATCACCGCAAATTTGCTACTGGTATTCCTTATACATAATGCATTTATTTAACAGCTTCATATTGTTATAAATAAGACTAGTTGCAGCACCTGCTGCTTTACTTTTCATATCATTCGACACGATGTAAAAAAATTTATTTAGATTCACCAATCAAATGTTGAAACAAGGCAAAACGAAAATAGTCTGATTGGGAACCCAGCTTAAGGAACCGTTTTCAACCATCTTTTGCTAATGGCACGACTGGACGAGGCTATTTTTATTTTTTTTATGGGGTGTTATTGTATATTCTAATGGTAACATACTGAATATTTTAAGACCTATATACATTATATGTCTTTATGTTAGTGTATACAGTGTGGAAATTAAGTAACGCATAAATTCAGTAATTCCGTTGATATTAATTTTTTGGAAAAAATCTCGATATATAGCGATTTTAACTTCAGCAAATATTTTCAGTCTATTTTCAGTTTCTTATGTCATTTATTTTTTAAATTATGACGTCATCGACTTTTTTTTTAAATGATAACCTATATTTTTTTATTATCGATTGTGGTAGTAGTTTTTATTCCGGTTCCGACCGTATAAAATTTTCAGTATGTTATTATTTGAAAAAAATCGAGAAAAAACAGTTTTAAAGTTCAAATAACAAAAATTCATTAAATTGGGAAAATTTATTTAGTTGCCGGTGTATCACATTAGTTCGATTTTTCAACTATTTGTATAATTTCAAAATAAAAACGAATGTGCCGTTGATAACTTTCAGTCAAATTTAGGCAACTAGATAAATTTTCCCAATTTAATGAATTTTTGTTATTTGAATTTTAAGACTGTTTTTCTTCATTTTTTTCAAATATAACATATTGAAAATTGTATACGGTCAGAACCAGAATAAACACTACTACCAAAATCAATAATAAAAAATATAGGTTGTCATTTAAAAAAAAGTCGATGACGTCATAACTTAAAAAATAAATGACATAAGAAACTGAAAATAGACTGAAAATATTTGCTTAAGTTAAAATCGCTATACCCCTTCGAGATTTTTTTCCAGAAAATTAATATCAACGGAATTACTGAATTTATGCTTTACTTAATTTCCACACTGTATGTCATTGGAGAAAAGATTACATATTGACTACATTTATTCCTAGTATTAAGTTCATGAGTAATTGCCTTCTTGTAAAAATCATTTTTGGCATAAATCTCATTTTGAATGTAACAGATGCAAATTTACCAGATTACTTTCTTGAAAAAGTGTTTTGTTTTTAATGGATATAACTTTAATTATATATTTTTAAGTTATCAGTTGAAGTGATAAAGTAGTTTTATTTACATTCTTCCATAAAACCAAGCGATAATTAGGTACAAACTCGACTAATGCGATATATACCATTTTCAGTCTCTTAACTGACAGCATTTGTCTAAGTTGATAGAATTTATAAATCAACTTCCTTATTTTGCTATTTACATATTCTGTATGATATTTCCAATTTAAGCGTTGGTCTTTCTGCATGCCAAAAAGCAAATGAGTATCTTTTACATGAAGAAAGTTATAAAGGTTATTGTAAACTATTACACCTGTCAAAATTTCTTTGAAATATCAAATATCTCTGAAACGGCTGGGTTTAGGCATAGGGTGTCCATACGTTTTGACTCAGAATTTTATGCTCTTTTCCAACCCCTAAAATATATAAGGTGTTCCATTTATAATAAGCAAGTTGGTATCGACTTCCGGTATAACCGGAAGTGCCAGATGCTTGTAATTATTTTAGTTGGATTGTCCACACTGCCGCTAGTAGCTCTCTAAATTTTAAAAATTTTCTAGTGCGTACTTTTCCCTATATCGATCGATGCAATTCCTGTTGAGACACTCTGTATAGACACCCAAGTATTTTGAGGTTTCTTTCTGGAATATTTTTAAATCACAATTGTACTACTCACTAGAACATTTGTTTTTATGAATAATTATACTTTGATTAGTTGGGAGAGTCATCTTAGTCATTGAGAAACATATAAAATGAGTTTTTTAACATTTAATGTTAAAGTAAATATAATTACTGAGTCATCTACGTAATAGAGCACATTATCTTCAGCCAGTACTTTCGTTATACTGTTAACATAAATTAAAAATAGTATTGGTCCCAACATAGTACCCTATGGCACACCGAATTCCACTGGATGTGGGGCAATAATGGTATCACCGATTCTAACCTGTTGTGTTCTACCAGTTAAATTGAATTAAAATAAATCTAGTTTCGTGGATTGTTTTGTAACATTGGTATTCTATGAATTGGAAAAACTTAATGAGCACGTTTTTGTAGTAAATTCAGTAACGAATTCCGAAAAAACAAATTTTGTTGTACAAAAAATAATTGATGAAATCAAATCTAATTTAAGCAGAAATACAGCATTTCTAAAGGGCTTTCAATTGAGATATCGCAAGAGATATGGTGTCATGTAAGAGTCTAAAGTCGAAGTAGCTGAGGGTGAGGGGCTTGTTATTTTGTTGATATTCATAGTACAGCAATTGCTCCCCCTCGATCCCATTTAACATGGTTAAAACCACTTTTCAATATCACAGTGTTCCATAGATAATTGGATGGAAACTTTTCAAATTAATACCCGGTATATGCCGATGTATGGTCACAAATTACTCAGGGATATCTCTATATGCCGGATTATATGGAGAACAGTAGAGTTAGGACTATAGTGTCGTTTGGAGGACTCTCTCCATAGCACGTGATACTGCAACAAGGGTGGGTCAAAGTAAGGTGTTGTGGTGGCTTCTTTGAGCGGCCTTTATTGTTAGTTATTGAAGTTCATTATTCGTCTTATATTTCCAAAAAAAAACAACTATTTTTTAAAGCAATTAAATAAATTGCTTGCAAATTTTAACTGAAATTGCCGTTAATAATATTAGATGCACTCAAAATGTACTGACCACCACCATGATGACATCAGATTCATTTGATTATCAACACACACGCACACACAAATTTGTACGACGCATTTATTTTTGTCGGTGCTATAGAACAATCTGTTTCTCTTTTCTTTGTGTTTGTGAATCAATCAGTTTTTTTAACTTGAGAACGAATTGCGTAACAATGAAAGTTAAAATCAAAGTAAATCTCTCACAAGCGACGTCTCGATTTTGGAGAGGCAAGTAATTAAATAGGTTTATTAAATACTTGGCTGTTAATTAACCCTGATATTGGTTTGGCACTTCTAGTCTACACGTGGCGAGCGAAATCTCTTTGAAAATCAGGACTTTAATTTTCGATGTAATAACCATGTAATTATTTGCAAAGTATATTTAAAATCTGATTCTGTTCATTAGAAAATTTCTGTTGCCTTTTAGCTTGTTTGTGTGAGTCAATTATCCATTGCATTATAGTCGTACATTAATAAGGAAATTCCGTAGATGAACACGTTTGGCGCTTTATCAAGCAATTTGATTGCAAAATAATAGAATATTCACTTTCATGTTTCATTATTTATGAGACATACCTTATTATATAGTGTGTTCGTAAAATAATGTATAAATTCGATAAAGTCGTTACAAAGCGAGTAAAAAAGAATCGCTATGACATAGATAGATCAATTTTTAAATAAATTTGTTTATTTTTGTGTATAAAAAAATTATAAATGTTTGTAAAAGTCATGACATAGTAATCGTGATTTTTTTCGACCTCGAGATTTTGATTGATTTATACGCTTTGAACCCTCTTGAATCCATTCTATTTTCCGAATGATGCCTGTCGATGCGTGTGTGTGTGTGTGTGTGCGTGCGTGCGTGCGTGCGTGAGTGCGTGCGTGTGTGCGTGCATACGTGCGTGTGTGTGTGTGTGTATGTGTGTATCCGCGATAACTCAAAAAATAATAACGGGAGACTTCCCAAATTTGGGAGTTAAGATTGTCAACAACATTTTAGGTGACACATTAAATTTGATGTATGTGGTACCACCAGAAGAGATAAGGAATGAAAGAAGTAAAAAAGGTAAAATTTCGGAAAAAAAAATTATTAAAAAATTGTTATTGCATTTCTGGACGAATCTCGACGAATTATAATGAAAAAACATAACTTTATGGAAAAAATCTGTCTGCATGTCTGTAGTATCGCGATAGCAGCCACAGTTTTTGAGATAAAGCTTTCAAATTTGATACACATGTTCTAAAGGCCAAAGGCAATGATAAATTCAATGATGAGCAAAATTTACCAGCTGAAAGGAGATCCACAAGACCCAAACTTTTTTTGTATTTGCCTTTACAAAAAATATATTCTTAATGAAAGATTATAAATCATGTCTACTATATCAAGCTAATAATATATATTTTTCCATTACTTAAATAAAGCTGATGTAAACTTAAATTATTTATACATTTGACCTCAGAAAATGGGGTTTAGGATAAATTTAACAGTTTGACATTTGAAATGTCTAAATTAGTTACAAAAATGTCACTGTCAATAAGAAGACATTATCAAAATATATGATATGAATTATTATTGACAGTATCGAATGACACTGATAATTAATTATTTAAAAATTTTAATGAAACATTTCAGGGTACGCTATTAAAATTTAATTGAAGTAAGTGAAGAATTAAATAGAATGATATTTTTACATCAGGATGTGGTATAAGAAAGTTATGTGCTGGCCACATCAGATATTTAATAGGGTCATTCGAAACAGACCCTTTTTGTACTTGTGCACTATTAAGTAATCAAAAAAAAAACGTCAAGTTATCTATGCAAATGAAAACGTAGGCCTTACAATTAGATTGAAACATTATTTAAACCGTCACTGTCATTGTCAGTATTAGATGGCGTGTGTGGAATATATTTCGATGTACTCTGGACCGTTCTGTTAAACTAGTGAGTGAGACAGGCAGTGTGAAACGAAAAAATCGTGCGGATGTAAGCTGTAGGCCAGACAGCTTACATGTTAAGCATAATGAAGACACCGGGTCCCTCAATTCGCAGAATGTTTCTAAAATGAGGGAAACTATTATGTGAATGTGATGTGTGTAATATAGTGAAAGGGGATTTTCAAATTACAATTTTGAAACTAAAAACAAATTATTAAAAAGGTAAGTCAACTCCAGCTTTAATATAGTTAATCAACAAGACGAAATTATATGTAAGACATTTCCAAATGGAAAATTATCAAAAATGTGAATTGCTCACTGCTTGCAACACTAAGTTGCTTTTATTTTGCTGGCCATGTCTTCTTTTTTCAAATAAAAAAGAATTTGTGAAACAAAATGGATTTTTCGATTTAAATAATTTGCATAGATTAATAAAAAAGGCATTCGTCGTCATATATTCAGTTTATTAAAGAAAAAACTTTCGGTAAAACATGAACAGAGTGTACTTTAGACAATTAATTGAGAATAAGCCACGTTTAAATGTTCAATATTTAGTTGTTTACGACAAGGTAACTTTATCAATTTGCCGTATTTTTACAAAATTATACTGTTTTCTAATTTCGAATGGCGATACAAAAAAATGTGTATATAACTCGAGACTCAAATTTGTCTTTTTTTACTCATGTGGTTTATAGCCTTCGCCTTCGGCTCGTACTATAAACGCCCCACTTGTAAAAAAACACCATGTTAGCCACTTGTTATATAAAATCTTAGATAAGAAAAGAGTGAGGATTCCTAACGTCCTTCTGCGCATACATCTGAGTTGTTACCGAAATTTTACGGCAGCCATTACATTGGTGGCAAACAACTTTTATAGCTTACAGGACATTTTGAAGAATTAAATAAAATTGTATTGACTTTTTAAAGTGAAAGTGTGTTTATTAGAATGGTGAATTGTTCAGCTTACGGCTGCAAAAGCCGAAGTGACAAAAAAAGAACCAGAAATATCGTTTCACAGGTAAGAAATAAAAGAATACATTTGACACAGAGTCCATAAAAGTTTTATATCTTCATAATGAACTTACGGTGGACACTGACACTCAATTAGCTAATTCTACACAGTTCAACGTATACGACGTTAATGTAATATAATAATATTCAGTTATGTTCATTTATGATTTGCTGTTGGAATGTGTATTGTTTACCGTAAAGCCGTCATGTTTCCATTGGCGTAGGTACCATTTTATTTACTTTACAAAAATTGGCGGATTTATTATAATTTGGAACCATAAATTGGAAAATACGTTACGTAGGTATCTGCAGCCTGGGCTGGTTTCTGAATAAAAATGAAAAATTATATTTTGAACAAACCTCACCTAAAGTTTTAAAAATTATTCACACTTTTTAGGTTTCCAAAGGATAAGGAGAAATGTAATACATGGGTGAAGAATGTGAAAATTGTAGACTGGACATCATTAACCACTGACAGGATTTGTTCGAAGCATTTTGAGGAACGCTTTTTGTATAAAACCAACATGAAAGTAAAATTATTGAATGAAGCCATTCCTACAATATTTCAGGAGCTTCCAAGTTATTTGCTACCAAAAAAGGTATTGATATTTTGTATTCTAGTATAATTTCAAGAATGAAAGTACCGAAAACATTAAATATCAGTTAGCATTCCATATTTTGATAAATGAAACAAAGACAGGTTGATTTAAGTAGTGTTTATTTTATTGTAGGGAACTAAACGATTACGGACCTCCGAACCATCATCAAGGTGGACACCTTGATGACAGCAGATACAACACCGAGAGTTGATGATACTCCTAGAAAGAAGAAGTTACGACGGCGATTATTTCAGGCTTTGAGAAAAGTCGCGAAAAAAAACAAGAAAAATAAGGTCTGCATTTAGGAAACAAATTACGTAAGGCACATATTAATTTTTTTAAACAAAAATGAAAGTATGCCTTGCTGTGCAACTGCTGAGCGCATCTGTAGCTGATGCATTAGAGTACTGTGAAAAGGAATTAGGACTTGCAGAATTCAAAGACTGTCAGGCGACAGTGAAATTTATACAAATCATGAATAATATATTTGATATTTTAAATAGCTGTACTCTGAAAGCACCTGGTTACAAAAAAGTATTATGCCAGAAAAATCTTGATAATATTATCTTTTGTAAATAATGATGAAATTAAATATATTTCAGATTTAAAATTTGCAAATAACGAGCTAGTTTTGTTTTCCAAAAGAGAAACACTTTTCATTGGTTTAATAATTTCATTAAAAAGTGCTTTACAGCTGTTTAATGCTTCAGTATCTGAACAACATTTATTATATTTGCCCGTTTATAAGAAAAGCCAAGACCACTTAGAACTATTTTTTTCATCAATTCGTTCTAGAGGGGGTTGGAATAATAACCCTAAAGCCCGTCAGTTCATGGGATCTTTCAAAAAACTGTTGATAAGAGCAGAAATTCGGGAGGGGGGTGTAGGTAATTGTGTACCTTTGGAACAAATTCCTGTATTGGTAGTTTCAAGTAGAGTCGATAGCTCAAATCCTGACGCTCAAATAAATATGAGTTCTTCGCAATTATTTGAGCATGAAGCAGAAGAGCCACTTCAATCCATTTTAGGAGATCACGATTATATTATGAACGATCACATTATAACCGAATGTTCTCTTCAGATTGTCACATACATAGCAGGATTTGTTTCGTGGCAATTACAGAAAACAATCAAATATGAGGAATGTGTAGCAGCATTGATTGGAAATAAATCAGATTTCCTCCACTCTTTAATAACACAAAAAAATCGTGGGGGGGCTTGCTTATCCATCTGAGGATGTGATAACAATTTGTAGAATATCGGAACATCAATTACGTTTAATACAGAGGGCAGATGATTTGCATAAACGAAATTTCGTAGCAAATTTAACAAACAAAATTATGTTTGATTGTTTACAAGAAAGTTTGTTCCACTGCTTTAATAATCATGTCTTACAAAATGAAGTGAATCATGTATTTTACTTGATGAAAACTGTTTGTCTAAAATATTTAAACATAAGAATTCACTTCATAAGCAAACAAAAAAGTGACCAAATTGATCCTGTGCAAAGTCATTTAACAAAATTCATTTTATTTAATGGACAATAGAAATTCTGACTGTACTTATGTAGGGTCAGGTGGGGTAAATGGAAACAAGAAATTTAAAGTGAGGGAATAATTATTTATTATAAGTTATTAAGTTAAAGTTATTAAGTTATTGTTATTATAGTTATTAAGTTATTAGTTATTATATTATTAAGTTAAACTAAGTTTTTGCATGTAAATAAATATCGTACCTACTCCCACATTGTTTTTTATTTCACATCTCTTGTAATATTCCTGTAATCAAATTAAATACATATAGATTATTTATTTATTATACTATCATGTATTATAAATAAATACATGGGTATCCATGTTATAAATTTTGTCTTATGATATTATAAGATAAATAATTATATCTTATTTTATGTTCACAATATCCCAAGCGCTACGCCACTGGTACAAACAGCTTGGTGGCATTTGGTAACACATTTGCGCGGCACGTTACCAGTCCTCTAGTCTAAGTATAAAATACTATTATAGCAAACAGTTGTGTTGACAAGATGGCCATATTAATAAAAACTATCTTAAACATTTCAATGTATGTTGTGAACGACTGACTTAAATGAACACCCTGTATAAGTGAATTAAATTGAATTATTTGATTCATGAAAATGTGTCACATATCTTTCTAAAATACGTTGTATCACGGTAATTGAAAATAAAAAATTATATTGCAAATTTAACGAAACTATTTTTAAATTGATATACACTGTTAATAAAAACAGTGGCATAAATAGTTCATCAAGACATAAAGTTTAGATATAACATTTGGTTATAAACGAACCGAATTTAATTATCCATAAATTATTATAAAAATACAGAACTGAAGTTAATTCAGTTATTGAGAGTTCGTAAGTTAATACCTCATAAATCCATCGTCCCGTGCACGTGATTTATACCAATTTGTAAATTTATTTTCGGATGTGTATATTAAATAAATCATATAAATTATGGTCCACGTATACTATAAAATGCGGTCATATAAGTCAACAAGCAGCAAATAGCATAAAATCTGCATTGGCATAGAATACAGCGACAGTCCTTTAGTTCATTTAATTTACTTAAATGGTTCTACAGCATGTAACAAAAAGTATAGAATAAATAAATTTTCTTCGTTGTTTATGAATAAAACGTTTGATTCGTCGATTTCAATTTCAAGCTGTAAACCTAGCCTACTGTAACTTCGAGGAAGGGACCAGTTCTCGATATTTTGCTTCGCGTTGGAAATATTAAAGTAAGTTATTCAGAATAAGGCTGGGAATCGAATGCGAATAATTCGAGTATTCGAATACTCGAGTATTCGAATACGAATTATTCTAATGGGAAATTATTCGAATATTCGAAATATTCGAATACTCGAATATATTCGAATATTCGAATACTCGATTATATTCGCATACTTAAATACTCGAATATTCGAATAGTCGAATATATTCGAGTATTCGAATATTCGATTATATTTGAGTAAATTTGAATATTAAAATCCATACATATATAAAAGCTCAAAAGGTTTTTTTTCTCCGGTTCCTCAAGCGGCTACCCCGTCACCAATTTTGATAATTTTTTATTTTCAATGAAAGGTCTCTACCCTCAGATGAATCATGAGACATTTTTATATTTTATAATCACCATTTTCATATGTAAAACAAAATAAACAAAAACTAATGCATGTTAGCGTATGCTAAGCGCGGCGTTACTTGAAGCGACCTCTACCACCGACCTCTTAAGAAATGGAACTAACGCATCTTAGCCTGCTTGGCTTATTCTGTCTATGCCAGTGTCACAGACAGGTTCTCTGTGGCCAGTGTGCTGTTCGGTTATTGTTTACATTCGAGTTTTCAGTTACTTTGCTGCAAACAGGATTGTTTAAATGTGACTTCGACTTTTTTCTTGCTTTGCAAATAGGAATTTAAGCTAAGTATTATTAGTTTAGTTTACTATTTTTATTTGTTTTTCGAGATAAACCTATTTTAAGCATGGAACGACATGTTGTTCCTATTATAGGTGACGGAAATTGTTTATTTCGTTCTGTTTCGCATTGTTTATTTAATAATGACCAACATCATCGCGAGATACGCATGCAAGTCGTCGAAAAAATTAAAAATGAATGGGAATATTATGAAGGTTTTATTGTTGATCCATCGTATCGGTTACCGATTACAAATTTACAAAATTACAAAATTTATTGTCTTTAGATGGCGAGTTCGCCGGCCATGTCGAATTGCACTGTATTAGTCAGCTGTTTCCTGATCATTTGTTTAGAGTGTATAGAGATAATAATAATAACGAAACTCTTGATTATGGTACTGGAAATATTATTTCTAACTTACTTTTTTCTGGTAATATTGATGCAGGACATTATAGTGTTTTAGAATTTCGTCCTGTCACTAATGATGCCGATGTGGAAAACGCACTCTGCAATGTTGTGCAACATAATATTTCAAAAAAACGTAAATTAAGAAAGACGTTGACTGGCGGCAGGGAATGGAGACGCGAACGCACACAAACACGTCTAAGATACGAAAAAAAAACCTGCTTTACAATTCAATATAGATGTGCCGTTTCTGATACTATTTCAGATGTAACTCCATTCAACTTAGGTAACTTAAACAACATATGTAGTTATTGCTCTGCCCGGTACTTTTCATGTGAAAAAAATTCGGCTGGCTACTTTGGTCTTTGTTGCTGTAATAAAAAGTTCAAATTACCGGAATTTCGGATTCCTGATAAAATGAAAGAATTATTTACAGGGAATGACGAGATACCGAAAAATTGTCGAGATAATATTCTACAATAATGCTTTGTCGTTCGTGTCATTCGGGGCAAATATAAAATTACCTTCCGGGTATTGTTTCAAAATTCTTGGTGTAGTACATCATAAAATTTCGTCATTATACCCTCAAAATGAAGGATGTGCTTCTTATGGACAGTTATACGTTTTAGACTTTTTCGAAGCCAATCAAATTAGACTTGAACATGCTGCGAACAGTTCCTTGAGAAAAGACATTCTAGAAATACTAAATCGTGTCGTAAATCAATGTAATCCTTATGTGATGTCATATAAGACAATGCATCAGAAGATATGTGAAGAAAAGGAGTTAGCCTTAAAAGAAAATCGTGTACCTATTAATTTGGTAATGCGTTTTTATTACGAACCCAAATCAGATCCTCGACGGTATAATGATCCTACATGTTCTGAAGTTGCAGCTGTTTTTGAATCAGCCGACGGTGCTCCACTTTCTCATAGACATATTGCTGTTTACGCACATGACGGTGGAATAAAAAATATAGATTTTGACAGTATGCATTGCGATCCGATGTCATATGGATTAATCTGGCCGTGCGGGGAACCAGGATGGCATATTTCAATGCCAACTGAAGGAGAGCGCAAAACTAAAATCGCCAAAATATTTCTATGCGAGAATATATATCTTACAGACTTATGGTTCGAGGTTTAACTTCTGTAGGAGACTTCAATCCAATAATTAATGCTGGGAAGTTAACGCAGCAGTGTGAATATTTAACTATTGACTTTTCATGTATTTGTTTTACCTTCACAATCTGCGTCTTTTTTTAAAAACATTCTAATTTTAGAGCACTTTTATTTTTTTCGAAAAGGAAAAATAGTTATGACACAGAAGTATAATAAACTAGCTCTGTTTTCGTTTTATTTAAGCTTCAATAGTTAAATGTGAACAATAGCGCCTCAATCCTAAAATAAAATACTAACTAAATAATTCTGACCCTTAAAGCACATGTACAGGAGACATACCCTATTGTGGGTATGGAAAGCAAATCAAATTGCTTGCTTAGTGGATTACGTCACGACTATTATTGTGGTCTATCCAACCAAATACTCAAATAGAGTATTCACTATTCACTAGTATTCAGTGCTATACCTATTAATAATGAATATTCGAGGATCCGGATTATTCGGATACCTATTCCAATAATTTGGATTATTCAAGTATTCGAATATTCGAATTATTCGAATAGGTATTCGAATAATTCGAATTATTCGAATATCCGAATACTCGAATAATTCGAATATCCGAATAATCGGATATCCGGATAATTCGAATAATCCGAATATTCGAATATCCGAATAGTTCGAATATTCGAATATTTTTTCGAACGAATATTCGAATACTAAAATCTGGAAAATTCCCAGCCTTAATTCAGAATCCAATTTTGACTCCTTGCATCGAGCACTAATGCATTTTGAATTTTTTTAGTAACATTTCGTGATCATTTTTGACTAGAGTGTCACGGTAACAAATTTGCTAGTTGAATTTAATATGAGTTGCAAATGTTCCATGTGGTTTAATAGAAAAAATCGAAATAGACTATTTGGTGATTGAGGTTCGGCCAAGTGCCCCATCTTATCAGTATAATGGAGGTAGTGGCGTATTGGGTAGAAGTTTGTGAAAAGCCGTTAACGTTTTGGTGTCTTTAAAAACAGTGCATAACTTCCTGGCTACAAGAACAATGATAATGCTAATTCACAATTTGCTTTGTGAGTTAGGTAGATTTCTTAGAAGATATTCGAATGTCTGTGCAACTACATAATTCGTAAACAGTTTTATATTATTAAACGAAATTTGATTTATAATCGAACTAATTCTTTTAGATACACAGAAGATTTTTTAAATTACATGGTTAATTAAAATGCATAAACGACTTAGTATTTGTATGATTAGGTATATAAAAAATTAGACAATGTAAACAAATTTACACGATGTACGTTTGCATTTCTTATCAAGGTTCCTGCCAACGGCACTGGAATGACTCGCAGATATCCGACCTCTATTTATAATTCATGAATAATAATTGAAAACGAATAAATATTTAAGAAATTATTAGCAATAAAAAATGTGGTTCTTTGAACTACCCGGTAAGAAATACCTTCCAAATGTCACGTTATAAATAACATGACAACTCTGCATATTAGAGTTAAACAGAATTTCAGTTTTCCTATCACCTTATATTTTGTCACTTACATAAAACTTCTAAATGTGTTTTCGTGTAAGTTCGAAGTGTCGCCTATATCAACGCCCACGCTTTTGCCATATATTGACATAAATGAAGATATAAAATCTATTATTTAGCAAACCTTTCTTTTTATATACGTCTGGATTAGTTTAAATTTGCACCACAGAGCTCTGATGCCAAGTCTATCTCAGATTGCTAATGCTCAAAGGAACTAATAACACAATTACCCAGTGTACGGAGTAATAAAATAAAGCTTTAATATTATTCCCTATCTTTAAAATCTATTGGGCGAGGTCCATCCAAAGCATCTGCTTCTAACATCACGCATTGTGTCTAAAGAAAAAGAGGTTTAAAAAGTTTATACCAGAAGTTTGTTAAACAAATCTAAGGAGCTAAAAAACTGATAGTGTTGTGTTGTGGGTATATCATTGACGCCACAAAATAGTGATGCTAAAAATTATTTATTTTTATTAACCAGGAAAGATGAACAAAATAATTCATCTATTTCCGTAAGGAAAGGCTTACTTTTCCCATTAATTTGAGTTATGAAACTGAAGTTCATTTCCGCAATAGTACGAAAAGTTAATAATTAAATTAAGTAAGATTTCTACTTATAGATTTTTATTGTGCAATAATTACAATTTGTTAAATTTATACCGACAGTCGATCTTGAACAGTATTAATTGAAATGGAATACTCGACCATTATTTTCAATATATTTATTTCCTTCTAAAGTTGTTGTTGCAATTTTTTTTGTTGTTTTCGTGTGACCCCCTTAACATACCCCCTCAGCCACAACATTAGACTTCTAGCCCCAGTGTCGTTTTAATGTTAAAATATCTACCCCTGCATGTTCTTCTGAAGCAATGTCCAGTATATTGTTCGGGATTTGGTAACTGTAAATAAAAAGCTGTTTTTGGCATGCAATTAATTTATTACAATATAAGAATATCTGATAGTTTTTTTTGTGGGGATTTCGGTCAGGTATAACTAATTTTATTTTTTTTTCTAACGTCACAAAAAAAACTATCAGATATCATTTGATATTAACGGTCAAGAAAAGAAAATTATAAACATTTTAAAAGTACCCTTGTTTAAAAATTATCGTATTTAAATTTTCCTGGAATTGCTGGTAATACATTTTCTTGTAACTAAAACCTTTAAGTTAAAAGTCTCTTTTAAATGTAGAGAATTTTATTTATTTGTAAAATTTAAATTAACCATTGTTACTGTGCCAACTAACAGTTCGATTTGCTTTTGACTGTTTTTGAAATACTATTTTTTTTAATTTGTTGTTTCCACGTTTGAATTAAATATGCTATTCGGAGTAAAAGTGACTTTATATGCCTTGCCCCGACGCTACTCATAGTAGCATAATAAATTATTTTTCTGTCACTTTGAAAACAAACAAAATACATAACTGACCCTGGATATTATCAACATTTTAAAGGTACCTTTAACTTAAAGGGAGTTTTAATGCCAACAAAATGTATTACCAGCAATTCCAGCAAAACATAAATCGAGATATAACATGATATCCATTAAATCTAATCTTCATTTAAATTGTGCTATCTGATATTTACATTTCGTTATTACGATGGCTCTGAAGGGCCACAACAAATAAAAAAAAAATTGGAAATTTCTGATTTTAAAGTAGAAATTTCTACTTTAAAACTAGAAATTCATACTTTTTAGACTAGAAATTTCTACCTTAAAACTAGAAATCCCTACTTTAGAAATTAGAAATTTCTACTTTAAAACTAGAAATTTCTACTTTAAAACTAGAAATTTCAACTTTTAAAACTAGAAATTTCTAGTTTTAAGGTAAAAATTGCTAGTTTTAAATTTTTGGCCTTAAGAGGTGTGGCGCCCAAAACGGGTTTATCATTAATCTAATCTTCATTTAAACTGTGCTATCTGATATTTACATTACTAGAAATTTCCAATTTTAAAGTAGAAATTTCTACTTTTGAAACTAGAAATGTCTACTTTAAAACTAGAAATTTCCACTTTAAAACTAGACATTTCTACTTTAAAACTAGAACTTTTTACTTTTGAAACTAGAAATTTCTACTTTAAAACTAGAAATTTCTACTTTTTAAACTAGAAATTTCTAGTCTTTAAGGTAAAAATTTCTAGTTTTAAATTTTTGGCCTTAAGAGGTGCGGCGCCCAAAACGGGTTTATTGCCAGTACCGCTTTACCTTAATCTGAGGCTTTACCAGTGGCTCCTAGGTAAAAAAATATCCTGTATAAAACTTTTTAATAATACGGAAGTTTTGCTGAAACATTTTTTTGCAAGTTGAATAGACACCTATGGAGTTTCAAGTGGGACTGGATCAATGAAAGTTCCAAGAACGCTCAGTTTTAAGCTAAATATGGATTTTTAGGAAATTCTTAAAAGTTTCATACCAACGGCTATGTCTCAAATACCTCTATACAAAGTTTGAGCTCATATCTTTGTTATAATATGCCCCAAATTAAAAAAAAAAATCTGGCAACGCTTTCAATAATAAGGTGTTGCGGTCTTGAATCGCATGCGTTATATTGGTATACAGGGAAATTTCTTATAAACATAGGTCCGCTAAAGCTTTGATTTGACATTTATTTTTTAAAACGGTCTTTTCTTAGTATCGTATAAATGACAATAGATGATTTGTTATGAATTATAATGGTATAAATTACAATAAAAATGAAGTGTGTATGTGTGTGTGTCTCATTCCATCCACTAGTGGTGTGACGGTGGGTATCACCTACCCTTTTCAAAAATTTTTATACAGGTATTTGAAACATGGTTGCTGGTATAAAACTTTTTAAGGATATAATTTTCTAAAAATCCAAATTTAGTTTAAAAATGAGCTTTTTTTGAATTTTCAATGATCCGTCCCACTTTGAAAACTTTTTCGTTCTTAAAAAGTTTTATACAGGCCATTTTTTACCTACAAGCAACTGATAGGGAGGCATTGGCAAAAAACCCTACTTTCTACTTTAAAACTAGAAATTTCTAATTTCGAAAGTAGAAATTTCTACTTTAAAACTAGAAATTTTTACTTTCAAAAGTAGAAATTTCTAGTTTTAAAGTAGAAATTTCTAGCTTTTTTTTTTATTTGCTGTGACTTTTCAGAGCTATCGTACGTTATAATACGTTTAAGTTAAAGGTCCCTTTAAAATGTTGATAATACCTTAAGTAAGCAAATGAATAATTTCTAATTTTAACTGAAAAAAATACAAATCAATTCGAAATTTTTTGAATTTGCAGAATTTGCCTAGCATTAGTCTTAACCGGAATGTATACCTGTTTAGAAGTAGTGTACAAGCATATGGAATTCCTCGGAGTTCCTTGGAGTTACCTTGGAATTCCTTGGAAGTTTTTGACATTGCTCAGAAGTTTTACAACTATTATTGTAATCAAGAATTAGTTATTTGTTATGATAGAATAGAATACAAGGTTAATGCAAAATAAATAATGCTATAATATAATAGCAATATTTATCTTGCATTAACCTTGTATTCTATTTTTTAATAGAATTAACATGTAGTTACTTTCATGACATATACGAATTGTGGACACAAATGGGTGTCGTGTACCAAACTCATTATTTTGCATAAACTTGAATTAAAAACATTGATTCAAAGTTTTTTTATTTATTTTGCTTTATCAAAAGACAACTAATAGTTCAGTAGATTGATTCTTGTACTATTGGTTAGCACTATGGACATTTCTGCAACTTTATTATTTGCAAAAAAAATTAAATATACAAGACAGGGAAATCAGCAAAATTGATGAAGGTGTTATGATTGCAAACATGTTTTATTTTAATATTAAAAATTAATATAAAACAACTTTATTGTTAAAACTAATTAATTTCCCTTTTTTTTTGGAATTTTTTTCATTTTATTCAAAGATTTCTTCATTTGTATTTTTCTTTTATGAATTTCATTTGTTCAGGTAAATTGTCCAATTTTTCAGCTGTTAGTCCTCCTATTTTTTCTCTAAATCTGTTAGGAGTAATTTCTTTCTTCTGATCTTCTCAACTTCATTTATTTAATTAGTCCACCCTCAGAAATTATGTATACTCATCGAGACTTTCTTTGTATAAATAGTGTATATACTGCTAAACCCTAATTCATTTAATATAATCTCTGAAATTTACTCTTTTCGTCCAGACTATTCTTTGTTTTTTATTGAACGAGTTTAATTTTACTGAAAGAGTTTCAAAACTATAAAAGTAATTTTTCATATCAACACACATAGAGTTGTTCTTTGGGCTTGCAGATTTTATTAGGTCGTGGTATTGCTCAGGCACGTAAACATTTTCCACTTTACTGATTTTATTTTCAAATCGACCAAAATCTCTGTAATAATCCAGTGTTACCTAGATTACAACAGATCATAGTTATATAACCAGCCTCCTTAAACAATCCATTCAATTAGAAGGTGGTAGAGACATAGAAAGTTGACATTTTTATTTTTCCCGGCACATGATTCCGACCAAATTACAAGTTGATTGGTATCTTTGAGAAAAGGCAAAATCTATACAAACAACTTTTACAGATTCCTCTATTTGCCTTATTATCTATCCTCTACACATCGGAATTATGTAGCAACACTTGCCTTAAATAAAAAGCCTTGAGTTCGGAGGTGGCATTGTTTGCTGTAAATCCGAAGTTATGTAACACTTATTTTTATCAACAATAGGCTTTTCTTTATCTCGTCGTTGATTCTCAAAACCTGCTTCGTAATTTTCTGTATGCTCATGCATATTTTGTCAAGTATCATTTTTTAGATGCCCAAAAGATAAGTTTAACTTCGTAGAAAAAATATTAACATAAGAGGAAAGTTTCACCCTAAAATTGTCGCAAAAGTTGTTGTCTTCGCATTATATAATATATGTTTTGTATCATTGAGTTATATTGAGATGAGGTACAAAAAACATATTATGAAGATTTTTGTCCGTGAATAGTGCGCCTGGAAATGTTTTTATATGTTTTTAGTGCTTAATCGATGTGGTGTGCTAGAGTGGTACTTTCTGTTTTATAAAGTAAAGTAGTAAATTGTAAAGTTTACAGTTTTTATTATTATAACTCAAAATAAACTCAAAATTTGTCTGCTAAATTGAGTTAATGAACAAAATACCAAAACTACTTGTCTATCGCAAGTAACTGAATTCTTTATAACGTGGTGAACGAATATTGTTTCGGAGCCTTTATATTATCTCTATGACGCCTGCACTTTAATCTGTATTTTTCATTGCACAATAGTCCCTGTTCATTCTTTTTCTTCAGCATAAATTTTCCATTTTGGGAAGGATATTTTCTCCTCTGTCTCTTGCAATTGCTGATCTTTTTCCCATTGGTTTCAATTTCGTAGCCGTTTTCTAGAAACTTTCTTTTTTAGATCAAAAATATTCTTTCTAACCTTGCCTTTTTTCTAAAAAATGACATCATTGCGGCCATCTAAAACTAATTCATTTTCGACCATGACAGAAAATTTATTTTCAAGATTATCATTCATTTACAAGTTTTTAAAAAACATTCTCAGGAATTTCACATTTATCACTATGTTCTTCTTCATCACTTGATGGAATATGTACACTACCAGAGGAAACATTTTCATTTCTATACAGGGTGAGTCAATAGTATGTTCTCCTTCGATAACCTTTGAACCGTTAGTGATACAACAATTTATTAAATACAAAAGTTTTTTGAGTCGATAAGATCTATCATTTAAAATTATTGTTAAATCTACAGGGTGCTTAAATTTTCTGTTACACACAAAAAAATACTTTTTTTTTAATGGAACACCCTGTATATTTTGTCATCATTTTATTAAATAAAAAGAGTGTTATACGGTGACATTTTGTTTTTTGGATTTGCATGCAACGTTGCCAAGTTATTTAACATTTTCTGGAAATTTAAGGATTTATAAGGGTCCGTTTAATAATTTTTATTTACCTATGAAAACAAGCTGGGTAAGCAAATATTATACCATTCTTAGTTCATATTACACGCTAAGTATTAGTACATTTTTTACATTATTCTATTTTACAGGGTGTCCATGACGGCATGTCAATTAATGCGAATTTCAAATGGGAAAAATTCCTCCTTCAAATTGCTTTCTTTTTTATATGACACTTCCTATACCTAACTGTTGTATTTTTTGAGATAATTAAGGTTTTCTCTTTAACCTCACAATCATACTAAAAATTAATACAATTTTATCAAGAATGGCTTTGGAAAAACAAAAATTGCGGTCAGGCGAAAAATTATTTTCTATAAAATCGTAAAGGAAACAGTAAAAGTAGCAAATTTATTGAACTTGAATGACAAAATTTACACCTCACCTTAGGTATGTACATAACAAAATAAAAGTGTAATTTTGAATGTAAACAGTAAATAGAAGAGAAAAAATAAAACAAGTTACAAAATATGCTCAACGTGACCTCCTAGTTGTAAATTACAAATTCTGACTCTATGAAGAAATGAGTCACTTACATTTTGCAACATGTTAGGCATGATGGTGTCGAACGCTAGTCGAATTCTTTGCTGCATGTCTTCTCTTGTAGTTGCTGATGTTTTGTACACTAATCCTTTAATGTACCCCTACAAAAAAAGTCAAATTTTGTCAAATCTGGTGACCTTGGTGGCCATTGAACTGGTCCTCCTCGACTTATCCAATTGTCACCAATTGTAACTTTTAAAAAGTTTCTTACGGCAATACTATAATGGGGTGGAGGTCCGTCATGCTGGAACCACAGCCTCTGTAAGACATTTTGAGGACACCCGTTTAACAATCCTCCCAGTACATTTTGTAAAAAATCGAGGTACATATTTCCAGTCAAGTGACCATTAAAGAAATGCGGTCCAATTACATATTCACGTACTATCCCTGCCCACACATTGAGTGACCATCGATGTTGATTATCTACAGTTCTCGTAAAATAAGAGTTCATGGTATCATAGTAGTGTAAGTTATGTCTATTAACACAACCGTTTTTATGAAATGTAGCCTCATCAGTGAATAGCACGAAATCAAAAAAGTTGCGGCTGTTGGTGAATCTTATTGAGTGTCCACTCACATAATTTTACTCTACGTTCGAAATCATTTGGCTCTAGTTCTTGAAGCAGTTGAATATGATAAGGATGAAAGTTTTGTGTCCTCAATATTCTTGTTACAGTGGATTGACTTATATCAAGTTGTCTATTAATTTCTCTCGTACTTTTATGCGGATCTTCAACGACACTTAATGTAACTTGTAACACTTTTCTTCATTTGTTGCTAATTCTGTACGTTCATGTTTTTTATAATGTCTTCATTCTGGATAACGCTGAATATAAATTCTTGATGCCAATAGCGGATTTCTCTCCCCTTCTCCCAATGCATAAACCATGTCGATCAACTCTTCGTGTGAAAAATTCATAATTTATTTAACAAAAATAATTAACTCAACTAGGAAATACAGAAGAATAACGACCAAGTAAAATTAATTACGTGTAAACCACAAAATATCAGTTTGACAGCACAATTTTTGTTTTTCCAAAGCCATTCTCAAAAAAGAAAGCAATTTGAAAGAGGAATCCAACCACGTAAAAAATACAGGATGTTCTATTTAAAAAAACAGAGTTATTCCCATTTGAAATTTGCATTAATTGACATGCCGTCATGGACACCCTGTAAAATAGAATAATGTAAAAAAAGTACTAATACTCAGCGTGTAGTATGAACTAAGAATAGTATAATATTTGCTTACCCAGCTTGTTATCATAGGTAAATAGAAATTATTAAACGGACCCTTATAAATCCTTAAATTTCCAGAAAATGTTAAATAACTTGTCAACGTTGCATGCAAATCCTAAAAACAAAATATCAATGTATAACACTGTTTTCATTTAATAAAATGATGACAAAATATACAGGGTGTTCCATTAAAAAAAAAGTATTTTTTGTGTGTAACAGAAAATTTAAGCACCCTGTAGATTTCTCAATAATTTTAAATGATAGATCTTATCGACCCAAAAAACTTTTGTATTTAATAAATTGTTGTATTACTAACGGTTCACAGGTTATCGAAGGAGAACATACTATTGACTCACTCTGTATATATTTTGTGACATTCAAGTTTTACTAGAACCAATATTCATACAAGATCGCCGAAAAAAAGGTTATTCAAATTTAAATATGATTTTGATTGCCTTCTTGGAAAGCATCCATGGATCCAATTTTATTTATAAGAAAGGTTGATTTTATTTTGTTGCTTTATTCTTAGAATATGTTTTTTGAATTTTTTTATAAATCTGCTTATAAACTTTTTTCTCGCGTCTTTTGTTGTAATGAATAGTAACTATAAATAACTATAAATATATATATATATATATAAATATATATATATATATATAAATAACTATAAATATATATATAATATAATATATATATAACCAACAATAAATAAAAAACCAAAAATCCTAGTACTGTCAGATAACAACGGAAAAAATTGTATTGAAATCTTAAAAAACATTTATGGTTCGTCATATGAAATTACCTGCTTCTATAAACCTAACGCGCTACTAGAAGATGTAGTAACCGATTGCATTAAACTGACGGAATCCTTTGATAAAAATGATCATGTAATATTATTTGCTGGCATTAATAATATTATTCGTGGACGAAATGTGAGTTTCATGTTTTGGAAAAACCTGCTTACAAAATTATATTACACCAACGTAACTGTACTTGGATCAACATACGTGTACAATAGGAGCGTACTAAATAAGTTTATCTTTAAATTTAACAGCCTTTTATTCAGTGCCTCGTGTAATTTTGGGCACGTAAAATATATAGACACAAATAACATCTTCCATTGTGAAAAGTACATTAACAAAAGAACAGAATTAACAAATGGAGCTAAACAAAAACTTTTTTAGAAATATGTGTGTCACAAAAAATTTCAATTAAAGTTGTTACGGGGCTAATATTCCGAAAACGCCTTGTATAAATTATCGAAAAAATGGCAATTGTTAATAAGCTAATTAATTAATATAGACTGGAACCAAATTTATACAAGCTTTATTGACGGGTTTTGAAGTTATAAGCGAAAATCACCCCCAAGAGTCCCATGAAAATTCAAACTAGAAGTAAAATTAGAAATAAAATAATACTTGTCTCTTATTTTATTGTTCTCAAGATGAGCTTAAAATTCGGTGCCCTCTTTTAGAATCGTCTACAGTACGAGGACTAGCTGTGTAAGGAACCTGAGAAACAATTACGCTTTAATTGTCCTTGTGCGTGGTAAATTCCACCTTCCTTGATCCCAACAATTTCCTTTATATTCCTGACGTCACTTAAGGGATTTACGTCACATACACTGCTACTTAAACTTGTAAAAAGTCGTTTGTATTACGTATTAATGTCTCGACGACCTATTTATTAATCAACTTTACACGGTTCAATTTTTATCAACCTTGTTTTGGCAGATTTTGCAGCTATTAATTTGTGTTATAGGGCTTAGTTCTGTGCAACTAAAGTTGAGGGAGAACACACTAATATAAAACTTATTCTGAGATACAGTATATAGTTCAAAAGATAGGAAGAAAATCCCGTCCCTACGCCATTAAGTGCTAAGGAACTGAAATAGAGTAGATGTAGATAACAGTCTAAATGAAACACAATGTCTGTCAGTGTTGCCTCCAATGTTACCATGTTAGTTAGTAGCAGCTATACGCTTTAAAATACATATTTCAACTTTCAATAATGCAAGACTGACTCTCGAAGTTGGTTAAAATGGACAGCATCATGTTTTTATGGACTATTTGTAGTACAGAACTGACTATATCTATAACTCCAGTCCCTGTAAAACAGAGGAAACTCAAAATACTCTTTTTTGTGGTGAAAAGGAATTTCATTTAAAATATTTGTTCAAACATTATGTTAACAGAAAAACTACTTTGATATAAAAAAGAATTTTAAAGACCCACCGCAGTACCAATGAATGATTACTCAATGGCCTACAAAACCTACAATCGGACCTCTATGGCATAGTAAATAAAATGTTATATTACGGAATATAAACGAGAAAATCACGAAGCGTCAGTGTGTTTGTTGAAATACACATACAGTATTGGATCTTGTAAAAGGTGGTAAAATAAATATGTTTTAGTATGTTTTTGATCTTGCAAAAAAATTTACTAGAAATGTGCATGAAAATACGTGAAAAATTTATCGAAACACGATTTGTTTTGAATTAGTTTTAAATTTTTTAATAATGTCCAGTCCAATATGGGTTTACAATATACATGGTATATTGTAAGTAGACATAGGCTAACTAATAATATTATCAACTAGCCGGTATTTTATGCTTTTATAGCGACTTATTTTTTTCCAATGAAAATGTAAGCTTCTTCTTAACTTTTTTTATTTCTTTTCTTAACTTCTTAAATTATTTAAATTCTTTTAGTTTTTAAATTTTTTATGTAATTTTAGCCTTTATGTGATTGCTCGCGCTGATTTTAAAACATAATTTGGTTCTTGCATCTCTGATGATAGTGGGTACTATCAACCGAAACGTTGGTTAGTAATTAAAATTTACTGTTGATAATAATTTGTTTGTTCAAATTGCTTGTGACTTCTTTCTCCATCCTACGAAGTGGACGTGAATTTGTAACTACAATAATTAAAAATAACAATATTGAATCGTGTCGTACTGAACATAATTTGCACATCATCTTTTTTTATAATCCAATATTCAGCGTTTGGCAAATAGAAAATAGTTGTTTAAAAATAAATATGTTATACTTATCTGTGATAAGTTATTTGTAAATTTAGAAAATAATAATTTTTGTCGTTATTATGAAATAAATTCATTATTTCTTAAACCAAAAATATTAAGAAAAATCCTCGACACGTCGATTTTTAATTTCAATTGCGCACCTTACCCTTTATTTTTTTTGTTATGACGTCATCCCTGTTTCCGTTATGACGTCAACGATATATTTTTTAAATGGAACACCCTATATATTTCTCCATTTTTGGATTCTGCTTCAACAACTGATTCCAAATATTTATCACACTTTTTTTCCGTTTCTCGGCCTTGGATAACCACCATGAGCCAACTTCACAGATAAAGAGTAAGAGGGTCAAAAGTTGATGTTGGAAGGTATGGTCATTTAAAAAAAAAAACCAGTAAAAAAACTAAAATAAACACGTTTTTTATTAATTTTTGAAGTAGGCTAGTTTTTGTTTGGTTTTTGTTTTATCATTATAGTCCTTGACAGTAAATCACTTAATAATACTTTACTCCAGTAGTGGTTTCTCAATAATTGTTGTTGATTTATTTTAATTTATAACATGAGTGTATCTCTAAAGCAGAGAATTGAAACTCTTACGATAATTGGGTAGATATATACAGAACGACCCATAACTCAATCGATAGTGAGTAAAATTGAAAATAATTTAGAGAAACTAGTATGGCGGAAAATTTACCCAAAACAGGTCGTCCAGGTGTTGACGAGGATACAAAATTAAATATTTTATTAGCTGTTGAAGAAAATCCACATACCAGCGTTCGCAGCTTAGTCGCGATTATGATGTTACTAAAACGTCAGTACAGACAGTATTAAAATTGGAAAAATGGCATCCCTTTAAGATTCAGCTTGTGCAATTTTGTGAAACACTGATGAATATGTGCAATGGTGATCCTCTTCTGATAAAAAAATATTATTTTCTCCGATGAATGCACTTTCAAATTAAATGGTGGAGTGGATCGTCAGAATTGTAGATACTGGCAAGGGAAAATTCTCGACGGATGCGTGAGCAGCACACACAGTAACAGTATCCACAAAAGGTAAATGTGTGGGCGGGAATTGTAAAAAATAGAATCATTGGACCCTATTTTTTCGATGGAACTGTAAAGGACTGGCATATCCTCAAATTTTAATTGGTTATCTCAATACAACGTTATTAAATTTATTGCCTAGTAGAATTAATTCTGGAAATGTTGATGAAAGCCTGTGATATGAATAGGATGGTGCGCCTCCCCATTGCAGCAGACGTTCGAAGGTATCTTGACCAAATATTTCTGAACAGATGAATTGCTAGACGTGGACCCATGAATGGCCACCAAGGTCACCGGACCTCAATCCATTAGATTATTTCTGTGGGCCATCTAAAAAAACTTAGTTTTATAAAACCACACCAGAAAACATTGTTGAATTAAAAGAGAGAATTACAGTAGAAATCAACAACATTAGTACAGTTCGAACATTTACTATAAATTGTTTATATTATTAACTAACCGATAGTTCTAGTGACTATTATTTGTTCAAACAAAACATGAAAAATTAGTATATTCTTATATTCAAAATGGCCGTATCATTCAACTTATCAATTTTAACATGGTACATTTTTGGCATCAGCTGTTCATTCAGAATCCAAAAATGGAGAAATATACAGGGTGTTCCATTTAAAAAATATCGATGACGTCATCACAGAAACAGTGATGACGTCATAACAAAAAAATAAAGGATAAGATGCGCAATTGAAATTAAAAATCGACGTGTCCGACGATTTTTTCTAAATATTTTTGGTGTAAGATATAATGAATTTATTCCACACTTTACGAACACACTGTATATCCATTTCATTCCTTGTTTCATTAGAACTAGCATGGGCCGAGATTGCTTATTATATTATTGCACCATTGGTGGTATAACGAGGGGTTTTGCCCTCGCTATTTTAATTAACTTTACTGTAGTTCTCAAATGAAACAACAAAATAAAAGAATACATATATTCATAATTCAACACATTAGAAAAAGCTCATTCAGGGCGTGGTAAGCAAATAATAAACTATGTTTACACAATCTTAAAACTACAGAAATTCTTAAGCTCACTTAGTAAGTTTGTTTAGGGTGCCACCCGCCTTTCTTTTTTTTTTTCGTTTTAATAGTTACATATTTAAAAGTCTAAAAAAGTTACACGCACTAGTGCCGTTGAAAGGGGGAAAGAACGGTTACTTTTCCTTAAATTGTCTCGCACAGTTCAATAGCAAAATAAAAAAATCTAGGGGGCTTTCCCCACCTCTAGTTCATTAGATAGGCAAATCAGCCTGTTGATGTAAATTTAGTTTTCAAATTTTCAGCTCGTACTCAAAACGAAACTGGCTGTTTATTACTTAATAGGTACCTATTTGAACAATAATTGGAAGGAAGATAACCTTACCATCTCACATAGCTTTCTTAGGTTACATGCTTCGTAACTTCTTAACCATAACAGCTCAACGAGACACAATGGCAGCAACGTGCACCCAACTAACTGCCTCGAAGCACAGGTCTTGTCTCCCCATAAGAAATAAGATAACGTACTCTTCTAACTTAAAAAAACACAAGGTAACGTACATTGAAGACACACATCCTCTCTCGGCCGTGGGGCTCGGCCGAGTCTGACTCAAAAACCTAACCGTCTTAGCAAAGAATATTTACGTTTAAAGTTCGTTTTTAAATGTAAATATTCTTTGGTCTTAGTACAAGCGTTCCCCCTTGTCCCCACACACCGCAGTGTTCTCGCTGACTTACTAAAGGTCCAGTGGTCGCTTGGATTATATCAAGGATTTACAATTTATTTAAGTCGGTCCTAGAATTTTTAAGGTTGACCTCAAACCAATTTATGCAATTAGCATTAAATGAAACGCAAGTTAATTATATCTAAAAATGGACCGTTACAGTGAAATAGTGATTTAGTTCATTAGGAAGTATGATAATTTCAGAATTTTGATTTATTGAGTTATATATCTTATTAAATACTATTTGCACCGATTTTTTTCTTCTCAAATTTTCGTCAGTTTGCCGAGTACAAGACAAATAAGGAGAGAGTGGACAGCGAAGTTATTAAATTTATAGCCATATATATCTCTATTAAATTATCGACCTAAATTCTTTATGAATTAAGTAGAAACTGACAAAGATAAATAATTGGGCCATAAACGCTGATCAGTGAGCGTTTTATTGCAATTTTTATATGAAAATGGAAATTGAACTGCGAATGACGTCGATTTAAAGCTCCATGTTATTGGTTTAACCCATTTGTGTAGTCGTAATTGTAGCTGATGAACATTACCCTATAAAATGAAATACTCACTGTCTGTCTCAAACAGGATTTAATTGTTTTTGTTATCTTCAGTGCCGTTAAATATCAAAAAGAAAATTATCTCTTTCGTTTCCCAGAGAGAAAAGATACTTGATTTATTTAATAAATGCCAGCTAAGATCAGGTGTCCGTGCCAAAAAGTGTTCAATCGAACTCACGAAATAAATTTTATATGTATTTACAAGGTGACACAAAATAAAATAAACCAATTTTCAAACTCGATTCATTAGGTGACTGTAAAGAGTAGGGACACAAGACTGTTGGTTACCGATAGAGTATAAACAGTGTTGCCATTGTACAATTGTACTATAGTTCATTCATCCACTATAAGCACATACAAAATTCTAGCATAGGCGCATGGTACTATATAAATACATCCATACATATATAAAAGCTCAAAAGGTTTTCTTCTCCGGTTCCTCAAGCGGCTACCGCTTCACCAATTTTGATAATTTTTTTTTCAATGAAAGGTCTCTACCCTCAGATGGATCATGACACATTTTTATATTTTTTAATCACCATTTTCATATGGAAAACAAAATAAACAAAAACTAATACATGTTAGCGTATGCTAAGCGCGGCGTTACTTGAAGCGACCTCTACCACCGACCTCTTAAGAAATGGAACTAACGCATCTTGGCTTATTCTGTGCCAGTGTGCTGTTCGGTTATTGTTTACATTCGAGTTTTCAGTTACTTTGCTGCAAACAGGATTGTTTATATGTGACTTCGAGTTTTTACTTTCTTTGCAAATAGGAATTTAAGCTAAGTATTTTTAGTTTAGTTTACTATTTTTATTTGTTTTTCGGGATAAACCTATTTTAAGCATGGAACGCCATGTTGTTCCTATTGTAGGTGACGGAAATTGTTTATTTCGTTCTGTTTTGCATTGTTTATTTAATAATGACCAACATCATCGCGAGATACGCATGCAAGTCGTCGAAAAAATTAAAAATGAATGGCAATATTATGAAGGTTTTATTGTTGGAGATGCATCGTATCGGTTACCGATTACAAATTCCGCAGAATACGAAAATGTATTGTCTTTAGATGGCGAGTTCGCCGGCCATGTCGAATTGCACTGTATTAGTCAGCTGTTTCCTGACCATTTGTTTAGAGTGTATAGAGATAATAATAATAACGAAACTCTTGATTATGGTACTCGAAATATTATTTCTAATTTACTTTTTTCTGGTAATGTTGATGCAGGACATTATAGTGTTTTAGAATTTCGTCCTGTCACTAATGATGCCGATGTGGAAAACGCACTCTGCAATGTTGTGCAACATAATATTTCAAAAAAACGTAAATTAAGAAAGACGTTGACTGGCGACAGGGAAAGGAGACGCGAACGCACACAGAAACGTCTAAAATACGAAAAAAGAAACCTGCTTTACAATTCAACATAGATGTGCCGGTTCTGATACTATTTTAAATGTAACTCGATTAAACTTAGGTAACTTAAACAACATATGTAGTTATTGCTCTGCCCGGTACTTTTCATGTGAAAAAAATTCGGCTGGCTACTTTGGTCGTTGTTGCTGTAATAAAAAGTTTAAATTACCGGAATTTCGGATTCCTGATAAAATGAAAGAATTATTTACAGGGAATGACGAGATATCGAAAAATTTTCGAGATAATATTCGACAATATAATAATGCTTTGTCGTTCGTGTCATTCGGGGCAAATGTAAAATTACTTTCCGGATATGGTCCGTATTGTTTAAAAATTTTTGATGTAGTACATCATAAAATTTCGTCATTATACCCTCAAAATGGAGGATGTGCTTCTTATGAACAGTTATACATTTTAGACTTTTCCGAAGCCAATCAAATTAGACTTGAACATGCTGCGAACAGTTCCTTGAGAAAAGACATTCTAGAAATACTAAATCGTGTCGTAAATCAATGTAATCCTTATGTGATCATGAGAATTCTATATCATCTTTAACAGTTAACAGTAAAGCAGCAGCTGATATCAGGTCAGCAAGACTGATTATGTGGGATGAAGCACCAATATCTATGCATTAATGTGCGTTAATAGACTTCTCAAAGACATTATGGGTAATGACATTCCTTTTAGAGGAAAAATTATTATACTTGGGGGAGATTTTAGGCAGGTCTTGCCAGTAGTTCCACATGCCTCACGAGAAACAATAATTCAAAACTGCATCAAGTTTTCTCCCCTATGGTCAGAATTTAGGGTATTTAAGTTGTTTAGAAACATGCGAGCAAGACCCGAAGAATTGGAATTTGCTAATTTTCTGCTTAAAATTGGTAATGGAGATTATCCTTCCGTAAATGACGAATCGTCACCATTATCTGCTGTTATTGATTTACCGTCCAGTGTAATTGCGAAAGAAGACATTGTTTCTGAAATTTTTGGGAAAGAATTTGCGTCACCACACGCCGTTATTAATTTTTCAAAATTTGCCATTTTAGCCTCAAAAAATGAGCACTGCGATGAGATCAATTCTAAAGTTATAAACTTTATACCCGGAACGCCTAGAACATATATTAGTGTAATAATTTGATAACGGAGGAGGAGAATGAAATTCTTCAGTTTCCTATGGAATTTCTGAATAGTTTAGAGTTAAGTGGTTTGCCTCCACATAACCTTACATTAAAAACTGGAGCTATTGTCATACTGTTAAGAAACCTAGATGCTTCCCGGGGGCTCTTAAATGGTACCAGATTAATTGTTCGAAATATGTACGACAATTCTTTGGATTTGGAAATTATCACTGGCGAAAGAGTAGGTCAAAGAGTTGATTCCTAGCATCTGATACAACTCTTCCTTTTTCTTTCAAAAGACGCAAATTTCCTATTCGTCTTGCGTTTTGTATGACTATAAACAAAGCGCAAGGACAAACCCTTGATCGTGTTGGGATTTATTTACCCCAGCCTGTATTTAGCCATGGTCAGTTGTACGTAGTAATGTCTCGAGTGCGATCGTTCGACAATTTGAAAGTACAAATAATTCCAAAAGGGAACAGCACTCTCAATGTAGTATTTAAGGAGGTGCTGTAACATGAAACTTTCGTCACTCACTTGCATTTTCCAATACACCCGCCGTCGAATTTCGACGGGGTTACGCTAGTTTGTATATTTATAATGCACCGCGAACCTATGTTAGAGAATTATACACGACTGAAGGTCGACAGAGGACTCTCTGCAAGCCAGTGTAAACAATTTTTTATGTGCTCATGTGAAGCGAATGGAGTATAGATCAGTACACATTCTGACCTAATCTAGAACGTTAGTATATTTGACGCAAATACATTTTAGGCCAAATCATGAACGCTACATTTAGTACTAGTACTGAATTTAACAAGTTTTACAAAGATAAATTAATGTTTTTTGACATTTTCACAATTATTTATAATCAGAAAAGTTTCGCCATATTACCAGTATCGACGTAATTGTTGTTGTTTGACCTATTGTTTAATGTTGGTAACTGTTGGTAATATGTTTTTTGTTTAAAAATTCTATAGTTAGTTTTTATTTGTTTTATCAGTTAATATACTTACGTAATACATTCATTAAAAAAAAGGTTTAATCAGAATCACTTTATCGATAACATTACTAACATCCTTCTAGTTAACTCACATACAACCCTAAAAAATGTGTTAACTTACTAGTGCATGATATTACCGAACGATTTGCGACTTTGTTGGACCAAAGCTGCAAGAATTTGCTATCTATAATATTAACGCATGATTTCAGCAGGATAATGCGTGAGTACATACCACAAGATACTCTATAAACTCTGTTAGAGCACTTTTTCCCAATAAGACCTTATCTCCAGTTTTGGCAACGTCTTCTGGCCACCTAAGTCACCTGAACTTACCACCTTGATTACTTCTTGTGGTGGTACCTTAAGGCGAAAGTCTACTATCACGACGTTAAAACGCTGACATCAGCAAGAAATTTGCAACATTCCAGTTGACGTTTGGATAATACTGTATTTAAAAAACTAAAATTTCATTTTTTATCGCCTTGGATTTTAATGCATTTTTTGAAAATGTGACTTACGATCATTGGTTTGGAAATACATATTACCTTTAACGTAGCCTAGTTCCTATACTAACATTCAGTAAGGAAGATGATTGGTTCATAGAGATGAGCGATATTTCAATACCGGTGAGTAGTCACGGCGGCCTAACTGATAACCGGGACTACCGAAATACTAGCGACTAAAGTCACTGTTTCATGTTTTAGTCACAGTCATCACCGGTCGACTGGTCATCATCAACGTATTTATTTATGCGCCAATCGCAACCGTCTTCGTGACCGACGTGTTACGACAAGCGGATCGATGGAATTCGAGATTCGGTCCGAAGGTTTTGGCTGAAATTAGTAAAAAAATGTAAGAATAGAATACTGAAATTCACAGATCGGGTGATTGTGACTTTTGACGTTTGATTTCACGTTATATATTACCAGTAAAAAAGATTACGAATAACAGTACACATTCTGCATTATTTTCTTCAACGGTGACAGCTGAAAGTTACCAGTTGCAGCCACTTAATTTGCCGTTAACATTATCATCACTCAGAGATCTAATAATCGTCACTGTTACCGATATACCGGTTACCCGAAAGTAGCTGCTAAGCTCATCTCTATTGGTTCATATCTGCAATTGCATTTAGAAATTTATTATATTTTTAGATGTTCTTATTCAATGACTCCAGAGAGGAAATCACAATAAAATATCCGCAAATGAGGAAGATATTTTAATGCGGCTTTTAAAAGATACATTTCATGTTGCTAAAAACACATTACAAATCATAACACTTTATTAATAAAATTCGATATGAATTTCTTGTCAGGATTGTATGTATAAATGATTTTTGAGACTTTCTCTAATTGAAAACTTTGGGGTTTAAACCTTTCAGCCGAATAAAAGCAAATCAGTTTTACATTCAACGTTAAAAATGTAAACACATTTTAGTAATTATCTAGGGAATTGTATAACACGATTGGTTTTTGATATACTCTTTCTTTTCAGGGAATACGAGTGTGACTTAAAAGATACACTTTTAGAAAAAATGAAAACATGATAATAATATTTCTGACAACCTATATCAGTTTTTAATAAGCCACGTATGCAAATGACGTTTATTTTATTTGCTTGGGTTTCTGAGCTTGACACAATACCACAGCAACACATATTTTCTTTCTAATAATTTAATATAAGAAAGGGTAATTTATTTTTCACATTTGTTCCATTTTTCATCTTTTTTTTGTAAATTCCCTCAATTCTGTTTGAATCATAACGAGTTTAAAATTATTCACGATTTATAAAAAGAATCTTATTTATTAGTTGGTTTTCTCTCTCAACATGTCTCAACTCACTCGAAAATGTATGACCCTCACAATTATTTTTTTTATGATAATATACAGGGTGGCTTCATTTTCCATGATATTTGTTTCCTGAAATATCGTAAAAGTCTGAAAAATCCGACTTTATGAAATGTTCACTTATCCCATAGTTATCTAACACTTTTTTTAAAAATGGGTAAATCGCTGTAATTTCGATCGCAGATTTCGATAATCGATTTTCTTTTTCTTATGCTCACCATCAGTCATTTTATGCAGTCTGATGCTTCACTTCAGTATTTTTACCTAGAGTTTGGCTTTAAAATCGGAAAAATCTGTATTTTCAATTTAGTTTATTATCCCATCTCGAAAACAAAAAGTTTTAAGAGCACATGGCCCCGTTATGAAGCATTTTTAGAATAATCGAAAAAGAAGCTTATTTTCTCAAGTTCTGCCTACCACACACGCTCATTCCACTTAAATTATTATTTGATATTAGAGTTAAGCGCATTGCATTTCAGAAATGGTTTTTCCGAGGCTTAAAAGTACTTATAAACTAATAATTCTCGAGCTTTATTATTATTAAGATGGAAAGTTCGTCGTCAAAATACGACATGCAATAACATGTTATGTCTAAAAAAATTGTTTCATTTCGTGAATAAAACAATACACAATCATGTTTATAAGAAGAACGATAATAAGACATGTATTTGTTTACCTCGGCCTTTATTTAGTCGGGAGTTTTATTGCGGAATAAACTTAAGATTAACTTGGCTGTAGTATTATAAACATTTAGTTACTTTTCTAAAACTGAATTTATAAAACTTTATTGTTACTTAAGCTAGAATATCAATGTTTTACTACAGTATAAATCTGGACTGAAAATATAATTGATTTATTACTAGAGCGCCGAGCGTGGCAAATCTAACGCTGGTCAATCATAGACGTATATACATAGGCAACACTATATGCCCGTATGCAGCAGGTGTAATGGGTAATTCCCACATATTTTTTTATTTACTTATTCGATAGTATTTATAAATATGAGCTCACAGAATTTTTCCGGATTCTTTTTAGGCCCGGGAAAGGGGTTAAAAAAATATAACAATGTTTTGAATTTTAGTCTTATGACGTCATCCAACTAGGTTTGGCGCCAAACACAAGCAGCCCGTGAAAGCGAGGACAGTACTGCAGTATTGCCAGTTTTACGTATTATTTGAAAGCGTGATTGGTGCACACGGAGAAAAATGGCCCAAATAAACTTCTTATTTTACACTTTTTTATTAGTCGGAAATGTTTTTTTATTGAATAATAATAAAGTCCTCTAATAATGCCAAATAAAAACTTTCATTTAACACAAGTTTTCTAGTACAAATAACAGTATTGTTATGATTAAAAAAATGTATTAATGGTTAAGATATGATTATTAATGACAAACATACATTTCTATTTATTCCATTTTATGAATTACTAATAACGGAGGTTGTTCATGCCTTACAGAATAATTTAATAAGGTTAAAAAGCAAACTACGTAATAATTGCTAACTACTATTATACTTACCATATCGAATAAAATGTTACTTGTTGAAGCATTTTTTTATAAATTGTGACAACATATCGCTTTGGCAAAGTAAACATTTTCACAAACATGACACAAAACCACACAGTTTGCTTTTTAAATTTATTAAATAATTATTCTGTAAGGCGTAAATATCAAATTAATTGTTTTTTTATCCATGGCTAATCTGATAAGCATGCAGATGCTGGTAGTATAAAATTTGCAATAAATAAAACACAGTAAATGATAGGATGCAACATATACATATATTTGAAATCACAAAAAACACAGATATCAAAAATGTAAAGAAATATAGGGTATTCGATTTATAAAAATGCAGGTTTGGTTTGTCCCGCTTTTATGAGACAAGCTGTATATTTTTTTGTAAGCGTTCCAAAAGAGATCATTTGATTCACTATAACTTTTATTTGAAGTATTTTTTCTAACTTGAAAAATTAACAAAATATAGGTGTGGGCCTTTTCGCTGAATAACCCTGTACACAGAATCGCACTGATGTATCAAGATTATAGGTTATAGTGGTGTATGAATTTATAGTTTTAAAGAGAATTTTTAAGTTGTGATGTTTTTCTATGTACTTACCTAGAGTATTATTGGATTTTGAATTTTTTTGTTTGTCTAATGTATAGAATGATTTTTATTCTTAAAAATAAATATTTTTATTAAATGCTGTTTTTATTTGCTACAAATATATCCTGTTTTACTAAAAAAAATTTTTGAGAGAAGTAATATTTTTCTTCTAAATAAACAATGTGTTTATAATAAATAATAAATTTACTTGTAATAGCTAACGAATATATTAAATAGTAAACATTAAAAAATAGTACCAACACTTCAATATGTAAAATTGCTGCTAATAAATTGGGCATTAGTGGCTGTATCCAATTACATTAGTTACGGAAACACAGTATTTTTAGTGTTATTGGTTTATTTATTTAGCAGAAATAAAAAATGTAGCGATCACAAGTATATACAATTATATCACTAATAACTTGAATATTAGAGACAAATGTTTAGTTCATTATTCGTTAATATTTTGTTGATTAAACAGTTTATTTGCCAGTAATATCTAATTTTAATCACGTTTTGTATATTTGTCCCAAATATACATTATCAGAAACCTATTTTTATTAACCGCTAATAGATTTAATTCTTGTCCCTTATTTAGCTAAATTTTTTATTAAGGAGCCATAAATATGTATTTACCATAAATAAACAGTTTTTTCTGTGTGGTTACTTATTCAATTATAAATACAATTACAAATTCATTCACATAAAATTTTCATTACTTTAGTACGAAGAACACTTTTTATTTGTACGTGTTTTAAAACTTCGGCATTTAAATATTAAAGAAAAAAATCAGCAAGAATCGAATAAGTTAGGTTATGTTATAGATTTATTTTCCGTTGCTGTTGTGAAACATTAATTAATTATTATAATCATTCTTATTTATTTTTAACTTTCACTTGATTATGATGACTTTATTTGAATAGTATTGGAGCGTGCATTTTATTAAAAAAAATCGTAAACAATTTCACCGTTTTAAAAAAGAATTTAAAATATGAATAATAAATCGCAATAATGAGTCAATGAGAATCAGTTTCTTCGCAATTCATTAAGTAGAATATAAATCTTAATGAAAACGACCAAAAAAATGAACAGTTATTGAAAATACCTATATGTATATAATATATACATTAAGTTCAAAAATACGTAAATTCTTACCTTATATCTTGAAAATGTTTGATATATCACAGGGCGTATTATTTCGTGGTTGATTAATTGGCGGCAATTTTAAATTAATCCAAACTTATAATTTCTTTTTGTAGTTAATTTTTTTTTTAATCCAACCACCTATGGATACTGATAAAGAGTGTAGAATCATATACAATAAAAAGAAATCCAACTTTTAATATAGTGGGACATCCCCATTGAAATCGATCGTCCATCAGTCTGCAGTAAGCAATTATTTCGTCGCGACCGTATAAACTGATAAAAATAACTATGCCACGGCGTGCCGGTTTAAGGTTGGCGTTTTACATTTTTAGGCATCTAAACAAATATGAAGATCTAAAATTTAATGGCACATCGAGCTCTTGTTAGGTATGCAATGTAAAGCTGGTATCGATAGACCTTTCTAACCAGAAAAGACAATAATATAAAATCTGCAACACACTTACGAAATAAAAAACAAGTTTTTGTATGCAACATTTTTATGCGACTTTATATTTACGTATTGTGAATGTAATATTTCACTAGATATTGAAGAAAGAACAGTTTAGACAATTTTGGAAAAAATATGTGCTAAAATGGGGTTTACTGTCAAGAAAAAGTTGATCGTAAACTGAACCATATAAAATGCAACTGTACAACATCCACATTGTTAATAAGACTGAAGAATATCACATACAATGGATATACTTATTTATAATTTCTCCCCATACCAATCTTTCTTCAAAGTCACTTTTGCAACAATTTGCTATTCTTCTTCAAGGTTACTGCTGCTGCTTAGCATTCATAAAATCATATTTGACAACATCGCTATTATACTGCATCAATTCTAAGGTAGAAGCTAGGTTTTCATGAAGCACTGGATTGTTTTCATATGACTTCTTATAATATGAATTTTGTTCAAATTATTTCTTCAATAAAAAACAGAAAAAACTTTATTTCCTATTTTTATTTTTAGAGGGCTTCCAGCCAGGTATATGAACAATTTATCCTACGTTTCGTCCGAGTTTTCGGACTTTTTCAAGGTTAAAAGGCCGAAAACTCGGACGAAACGTAGGATAAATTGTTCATATACCTGGCTGGAAGTCCTCTAAAAATAAAAATAGGAAATAAAGTTTTTTCTGTTTTTTATTGAAGAAATAATTTCTACTTTAACAGCCAACAACTTAAAAATATCATCTGAATTTTGTTCATTTGTCACCTCATTAAGCAAATTTGTATGCATGTCTTCATCCATGTTTGAAACTCGCATTAACATTCCAGAATAAAAATATTGAAAGTTCTGTGACTTCAGAAACTTCATCCTAAATTTCACTGTATCCAGCATCTCTCCTAGATTACATAATGTATCAAGCGCAAAATATACTTCTTCATTATTTTTGTAACCACTTATTCTAATAACTTTTTTACCATGAAAAGGCTCAAAATCACCAGAATACGAAGTTATGATAGGATCCCGAAATGAATTCGTGTAAAAGTAGCTCATTATTATTCCCTGATATTCACAAAATTTTAGTCATGCTAATTCACTGAATATAATGGTTTGCCTTTTGTTATCTTATAATTTGACTGCAGGTTCATAATTGTATCTTGCTGCTAATCCGATAGATAACAATTTACTTTTTGATTTATTTAGTAGGTAATGATTTTGGTTAATTATAATTTGAGATTCCAACTCATTCATTTGTTCACTACTCCCAGTTTGTGGCCCATTAGTATCTAGTTGTTGATCACATTTTTGTAGTTCTTCATAATTAGGTTGCTGTCTATAACTTGGTAGTTGTCGATAATTTAACGGTTCCTGTGCTCACCGTATTCCAATTCACTCACTATATCGCTTAGGTTAAACTTTGGTTTGTACATTTTCTAGCTGTGTTAATATCTTACTAATAATCCTAAAATATCTGATGTTCTTTATATCTTCATGACTTGGAAGAGGGAAGACTTTAGGGTTAAGGCTTTCTCAAGATCAAGGATTATTTCGTTCACGGTCAAGGTTACAGCTCAAGGATAAGGTTGAGTTTCAAGATAAGGAGTGAGAGGGTGGAGTTTCAGGGCTAAGAGTGGGGGTGGAGGTCCAGAAGCCCCGTTATTCACTGCTCATTAAAAAAAAATGGATAGTAGTGGACGAGACGAAAAACCCAAAAAAAAAATCTTGTGACAAATGTTCTATCATGTGTTTTAGTCCCTTGTACCCTGGAAGGCCCACATCACCATATTTACTTGCTTGTAAAAGATTACAAAGTCTCAATGTAGAATCTGTACAAGAACTTGTTACACAAACGCTTGACATAATGGGGTAGATAGTTCAGAATTATGAATGTTAGTTACTGATGTGTCATTAAAAATATATATCCAAATTTAATACACGTAACTTGCCTTGTTCTTACGCATCATTCGGTAGCCGAAGAAATTCGAAGAAATTATCCTGAAGTTGATGCATTGCAAATACCAAACAAATATGTATACATTTTCTTTAAGCCCTAGTAAATAAATAGAAAGCATAAGCCACTTGATTAAATCCTTCAGCTACAAAATCTGAGGTAGAAACAAGTCCTTCAAGCCAGGACCGCCGAAGAGAAGTTGCTTAAGTATTGCTCAGCTCTCCTAGCATAGCCAAAGGCAAACAGAAAATTCAATGATGTTAAGAACAGGCTACCTACTCCGTATAATCAAAATCTACCGTGAGAAAATTCCATTCCTACGATGAAATACAAAACTAAAATTATATTCGTGGCAGCAAGTCACGTGGCGCCCAACTTAATAGAAAAATAATAACCCAGCTAGGGAGAAATCAAAGAAAATAATAACCCAGCTAGGGAGAAATCAAAAAAATAGGTCTTCAAAAACACGAACAAAGCCTTATCCTTCAATACGGCGAATTTCAGAGAATTGCATGACGCGTTGAAGAAACAAGGATCGTCTTGTTTTGGCCAATCCAAATACAATAAATTGATTCCTCAAAATGGCTTGTACCCATAGTCATTGGATTTGATATTACATACCTGCATATACTAATTCAATAATTTGATCAGTGAAGACGGTGCCTGGTTTAATCCACCGAATTGCCGCTTTAACTCTTCACGATTATCAAACTATACAATTTTCTTGAAATTAAGTCATCATTAACATATCTGATACTGACCGTGCAGTTGTCGTAAGATACTCTAATCTCAAAAAAACTCGTTGATGGTGACATATTAAAATGTTGTTAGTGAACCATTTCCTTTCAAAAGAGGGTGGACCTGCTAGTTATAATTACTAAGATCTTTGTTTTACTAAACCGTAACCCTATGCTGATTAATAAAGTAATTTCTACTTTTATTTATTTTTAAACAACATCCCAATATGAAAGTAACACATTTCTCTACTTTACTCAAAGGAATATTTGAGAAAGTTATTTAATCTCGAATGAAAAAGGAACAGGGGAAAATATTTTTCTTTAAATTTTATTAAACTAGATTAAGAAAGGTATTAAAAAAAAACATTGTGAAGTTTTTAAGATAAGAAAAATCCCGTTATATTTCTGTCTTAGACTTATCCATAGGCGCTCATAGAAGCTTTTCCAGAGGGAGCGTAATAATATCGAACCAAGGAGTTTTCCAAATGGATGATTTGAAAACAAAGAACGTGTGTACGAGGGTAAACCTTGCGGTGGCCAAGAGGAGGCACGCCCCCTTGTGGGATCTAATTTTTGTACAATGAAACCTTATCACCTTAGGGGAACCTAAGGTGATACCAGCATAGAATATTTTTTAAATATTTTATAATGGTTTTCAATATTGCTGAAATATTTTGAATGTTATAAAAACATTTTGAAAATATTCAGTAGAAATATTTTATATTCATCTTCGTAAGAAAATTTCAAAATATTTTAAATTGAGTAGTGGTGAGAGGTATGTGAAACTTCTTATATGGTCCAAATGCTACTATCCGACCGACGTCATAGATGTCTCTGTGGCGGATAGCGACTTGCGAAGCAAGTACCGAGAGCGGCAAACTCTAGCCCGGGTGGACTAAACTACTGTTATTAGATATAATTTGAACGAAACAACTACTCAGCGGGCAAATACCCCGACCTGAATTGGATTATACCTTCAAATCATGATACATCGGTAGCCGGTAGTCGAATAGTAGCATTTAGACCATATGAGAAGTTTCACATACCTCTCACCACTACTCAATTTACCTTAGTCAGTATATGACTAGCAGGTTGGCCACTTCCATTTGTCTGTTCCTTAACCTATGGCATACTGAGGAGAACTAATAAGTTCAAAACCGGTCTACGTCTGGTTAGGAATTGACAAATGATATTGGCTACCGATCTATCATGATTTGAAGATATAATCCAATGCAGGTCGGGGTATTTGCCCGCTGAGTAGTTGTTTCGTTCAAGTTATATTTAATAATATTTTAAATTGTTTATAAAATGTTATTAAAATATTAAAGTATATGTTTAATGTAACCTTCTATGCACAATTAAGAAAATGTTTTTAAAATATTTCTTCAACTACTGGCATGCCACTTCGTCATACCTTAGAAAAAAATATATTTACAATGCACAACGAAATATTAGGGTCAAATATCATTGTAAATTTCCATCCAATTTTTTCTATGAGTGATTATTATATCAAATATATTTTAATTTACCATATTAATTCAGTGTCTTATAGTTTTTCTCTTTTTATTTTAAGAATGACTTAAAATAGCCATAATCGTTTAGTGAATTAATCGATTAATCTCACCTAACACTTAACATATGAACTTTAGCATCGAATTTGACTGGTCCGTAAATTTCATCAATTAAAATGATTTATAAATATTATAAATATAATATAACCAAAATACTAACTTGAAATTTGAGCAAACTTTAACAAGTATCTCCTTATTTATCAAATGATTAACATAGCAGGGTGTTCGAGTGAATAAGGTGTTGACTTTGCAGGTTCGAGACCCGCCAAGTCAGGGGATTTTTTAAGTGTGTAATTTAAAATGAATTTATAGTACTTGTTTAACTAGGCGGAAAAGTAGCAGGCAGATTCAATGTCACGGTTGGCATTTCGTATCTCAGGATATATAAAGAAATCTGGCGCCCTGGCGATCTACAAATTCCGCCGCCGTGCGGACGGCCGTCCTGGTGGCCGCTGGTATGATATGGCACTTTGCTGACTTTTTTCGTCCTTTTTTTATTTGATGGAGGGGGTTTCACTTTCCTATAAAACATTCAGTGCGTTTCAGATATCGTGATATCTTAACTATTATAAGTCTTGAAGATTAGTCAAGTATTCAGAAATGGTTATAGGAAATACATAGGGAGAAAATACAAAAAACCTATTTTGAACAATTAAATTATAGCTTTTGTGTAGGGGTGAATGGTATAGAGTGGTAACGTGTCTATTCTAAGTGATGGGGGGGGGATGAGAGGAAAATATGGGTAAAGGATATTGGTATAGGATATATGTTTGTTGTTGTCCGTATTATGTCAGTGTTAGTTAGAATCGAGGTAGAGGGAAGATTTTCATGAATTAGGCGGTGGGTGTGGACACAGTTATGGTGGCGGGGGATATCTGTGATATGGCGGGTTAGGGTGGAATGATGGATGTTGATTTTGAGGAATTCTTGGGCGGGTTCTGTAATGTAGTCTCGTAGTAGTGGAATGTTTGCGTTTTGGTGTAGTTTGTCGATTGTGATGTACCGGTTAGTGTTAGTCATTAGTCGTAGTAACTTATTTTGCATTACCTGGAGGCGCCCGTGTTGTGTATGCGACATCCGATTCAAGGCAACAGAACCATATGTCATTGTAGGTCGTATCACAGTCTTGTAAAGTAAGAGTTTGTTGTGTGTATTTAATTGTGAACGTTAGTTAATTAGAGGCTATAATTTGTTTAGAGTCATGTAACTCTTGTTTATAGTTTTCGTTATGTGCGGTTTAAAAGAGAACCTCTGGTCGAGGTTTAAGCAGAGTTATTTGACCACCTTCATTTCCTCTATAATTCTGTTATTTATTTTCAGAGTGGTAAAGGTTTTCATATTTGTAAATTTCTTCGTAAATAGTATCGTCTCGGTCTTAGTCTCATTTATTGTAATTTTCCAGTCGTTATAGTACATTATAAGTTTGTCTAGATGATACCGTAACTTGTCGTTGCGGTTTGGGCATGAAAAGATTGTGTGCATTTAATCGTATCGTATAATAGTGGGTGGGAAGGTCTGCTAGGTATAAGTTAAAAAACGTGGGCGAGAGCACAGTTCCCCGAAGGCATACCCGCCCTGATTTCTAGCGGTTCGGAGAATGTGTTATTTATTTTCACTACAAAATTTCTGCCTGACAAGTATGATTTAATTAGCGTTATAAAGGATAATGGTAAGTTATGCAAATATTGAAGTTTGTGCAGGAGACCCTCATGCCAAACAGTGTCTAATGCTTTTTCAGTATCAAGTAATATCATTTTAGTACTATGCTTTTTATTGAAGCCATTAATTACGTCGTGCACGACCTTGCATAACGATAACGTGGTATTGTGGCCTCCCCCTGAAACCTAAATGTATGTTAGGTATTAACTCTTTCTTATTTATAATTTTGTTTATATTTTTCAGTAAAACTTTTTCCGTTATTTTGCGTAGTGCATTAAGTAATGAAATAGGCCGGTAGCTGGTAGCGAGAGTGGGGTCTTTACCCAGTTTCAGGAAAGGCACAATAACGGCCGTTTTCCACGCTGCTGGAAAATATTGCAGCCGAATTGCCGAGTTTATTATATATGTCATCTGTACTAGTGCTTTTTTCATCAGTTTTTTTTAAGGTAAGTTAGGTATGTCGTCTGGTCCGGGAGCTTTTAGGTTTGTTAGTTTTTTAAGAATATTTTTAATATCATTAGTCTATTCTTCTCTTACAGCGTAGCCAACGGCAGAGTATGCTACGCCTGCTCCAGAGAGTTCTTCCTGTTGCTGCTAATTTTTAACTCTAAACCGGTGTTTTTCTTGGACTATAACTGAGACAGCATTGAATTGTTTTCTAAAGTAGACTGCTTTGTTGTTTTGTTAACGTAAACTGTTTGTATCTTTACCCAAAATTCAGGGAGACAACATTTCCCTTTTGCCCTTCATGCGGTTGCCTATGATTCGGCCGCAATATCTTTGTTTATTTCAGTAAAATTTTCATAAAGATGCAAGATATTGTGTCCCAGGGTGTAATGCGAAAGAAAATTGTACGCGCAAGTAGGCTTAAAGTATGAAATGAAGTAATAATAAACAGGCAGATAAAAGAAGTAAATATTCACAACAATGCGGTTTAAAATATCTGTTGAAAATTATGCAAAATTATTGGAGGGCGTTACGGGCATATTGAACGGATTTATGTAAAAATTCACTTCTCGTTTTATCCACATTTTATCTACGTTTGTGTCTTATGTTTTACGTTGGAGGAGTTCTGATCAATTCGCTTATACTTAAAACTGTTGGCTAGATTTTCCTCAAAATTTAAATATGTACAATGGATACTGGATAATCGGGGTTATTCTGACACACCTTTACAATTTTACAGTTTTGAAGGGGACAGTTTTATAAATTTTGTATTTTCCTGGACTTTAATTGTTTTCATTTTTGACAATTTTATCAGTACTATGGTATATAGTAACTAATAAGACCAGCTAGGCTAAGCAAAAACGTTGTTTTAGGTATACGGAAAAAATTTGACGATATAAAAATTCAATTTTATCCAGTGTTTATGTATATAACAATTTAAAATCTTTAATAAACAGAATAATTTGTCATGACAGGTATGAGACAGGCTAAGTCGGTTAAATTGTGCACTTATTCTATTCTGCACTATGTTGAGAAATTTAGACAAACTAGGGATTAAAGACACGGTACATCAATTAATTTCACCAAACAAATATGAAATTTCGCTTTTGTAACCATTGAATTTGGTGTGCAGTGGTGAGAGGTATGTGAAACTTCTCATATGGTCCAAATGCTACTATCCGACCGACATCATAGATGTCTCTGTGGCGGATAGCGACTTGCGAAGCAAGTACCGAGAGCCCAGGTAGACTAAACTACTGTTATTAAATATGATTTGAACGAAACAACTACTCAACGGGCAAATACCCCGACATACCTTCAAATCATGATAGATCGGTAGCCAATATCATTTGTTAATTCAGAGACATCTATGATGTCGATCGGATAGTAGCATTTGGACCATATGAGAAGTTTCCCATACCTCTCACCAATACTCAATTTATCTTAGTCAGTATATGACTAGCAGGTTGGCCACTATCATTTGTCTGTTCTATAACCTATGGCATACTGAGGAGAACTAATAAGTTCGAAACGAGTCTATGTCTGGTTAGGAATTGACAAATGATATTGGCTACCGATCTATCATGATTTGAAGGTATAATCTAATGCAGGTCGAGGTATTTGCCCGCTCAGTAGTTGTTTCGTTCAAATCATATTTAATAACAATAGTTTAGTCTACCTGGGCTAGAGGTCACCGCTCTCGGTACTTGAGTCGCAAGTCGCTATCCGCCACAAAGACATCTATGAGGTTGGTCGGATAGTAGCATTTGGACCATATGAGAAGTTTCACATACCTCTCAGCACTACTCAATTTACCTTAGTTAGTATCTGACTAGCAGGTTGGCCACTATCATTTGTCTGTTCCATAACCTTGGCATACTGAGGAGAACTAATAAGTTCGAAACCTGTCTATGTCTTGTTAGGAATTGACGAATGATATTGGTTACCGATCTATCATGATTTGAAGGTATAATCCAATGCAGGTCGGGGTATTTGCCCGCTGAGTAGATGTTTCATTCAAATCATATTTAATAACTGAATTTGGTGTATCGCATATTTGGACCAATTCTGTTTATCTTTTACGTAAACTCTTTATCTAAGATATATTCACGCTAATGATACCGTCATATCGTCGCTGTCAAGTCAAAATCTATGGAGATTTGCAATTTTTGTGATATGGGTGTCTTTATGCATGCTACAGTAAAACCAGGTATGTGTAAAATCGTTCTTAATCGAATCCCTTGTAAAATTTGGTAATCTCTATATTACAGTTTTTGACTTGACAGCGACGATATTCTAGAGAAGTAACATTTTGGATAACTGCACAGTGTGTCAAATACCCTGGACAAAACTTAAATTTTCAAATATCTTGAATGGCTAATATTTGCATCAAAGAAGATACTTAAGGTCTTCGTGGTACTAGCCACCACCGGTACAACGCATACAAACATTTTCTGAAACAACGAGTTTTCTGATACGCACGTGCAAATTATGCCATTTCTTTAATTGTCAACGGTCTTAGCTGTAGGAGCGTGGTAGAAAAATCGTGATATTGACTGTGTGCTCGGAAGTTAAAACGAATTGTGCTGTCTGAAGACATGGTGTGTATTGCTTATTTTTTATTACTCTTTTCGATATCAATAATAAGCAGCAGGCCATCCATGATTATACGAGTGATGTTAGTGTTTTTAAAATGGCTATTATTTAACGAGGGATAAATGTTATAATAAGGTAATTTAGGATGTTCTGTGGTTTTATTCCATAATGTTTATAGATTAGGGCAATATCAGTATATACTGCTTAATTTTACCTATTTACTAACAAAATTTTTTTTTCAGACAGTATATACACTTCGAAATGTGCGGAAGTGCAGGTGATGGAAGTTTATTCCAGAAAGTGAAGTGATAGAACTATTGGCTGAACCAGAAAAAAATGCAATTAGTAGCGAACTAGTAAGGAAACTATCACTTAATTGAGATGCTAATTCCGTAGTGACTAAATGTTTTACGTTACCTTGATTAAATTTAAATTGTCTAATAAAACCAAAACCGTTCTTTTTATTAAGTGCATCACATTATTTACTCTATAAACGATAATTTAATAAATAATGAGCGCGCTGAAGAACATCCATCCATTTTTTAGGCAGGCCGTTTCAAGGCGCCATGCCATTTTGAAACCAATCAATTTTAATTCTGCAATTTTGATATCAAAAACACAGTGGAATGAAAAATAATATTAACTGAAAATTTTTTGTTAATTATTATTTACTAAATTTTACAAATCTTATCACAGATAAGTATAACATATATCTTTTTAAACAATTATTTTCCCGGCTATTTGCCAAAAACGCTGAAACTTGGATTACAAAAAAAGATAATATGCACATTATGTTCAATACAACTGACTCAATAATGTTATTTTTAATTTAAACTATTCTGTCTAGTAAAACTAAAAATAAATAAAACACAAGGTACTCACCAGTTGACACTCACTTTAAAAAACTTCAAAATATCTACCGACACGTGTTTCTGCTTGCCATAGCGTCATCAGGGTAGCCAGCACATTTAAAGAATCCAAAGTAAGGAAACTTGTAAACCATAATGTAATAAACATTAATGGCTTCAGAGAACAGAATAACTGAAATTATATAGTGGAAATACTCCTTAGGGTCAATGAAATAATTTAAAAACAAATTAAGTTCCTCTTCTTGATAAAAGTTAAAATATAGAGTGGAATGAAAAATAATATTAACTGAAATTCTTTTGTTAATTATTATTTACTAACTTTTACAAATCTTATCACAAATAAGTATAACATATATCTCTTTAAACAATTATTTTCCCGGCTATTTGCCAAAACGCTGAAACTTGGATTACAAAAAAGATAATATGCACATTATGTTCAGTACAACTGACTCGATAATGTTATTTTTAATTTCAACTATTCTGTCAAGTAAAACCAAAAAATAAATAAAACACAAGGTAGGTAAGGTATCTTTTTTGTAATCCAAGTTTCAGCCTTTTAGCAAATAGCCGAGAAAATAATTGTTTAAACAGATATATGTTATACTTATCTGTGATAAGATTTTAAAAGTTAGTAAATAATAATTAACAAAAAAATTTTCAGTTAATATTATTTTTCATTCCACTCTATATTTTAACTTTTATCAAGAAGAGGAACTTAATTTGTTTTTAAATTATTTCATTGACCCTAAGGGGTATTTCCACTATATAATTTCAGTTATTCTGTTCTCTGAAGCCATTAATGTTTATTACATTAAGGTTTACAAGTTTCCTTACTTTGGATTCTTTAAATGTGCTGGCTACCCTGATGACGCTATGGCAAGCAGAAACACGTGTCGGTAGATATTTTGAAGTTTTTTAAAGTGAGTGTCAACTGGTGAGTACCTTGTGTTTTATTTATTTTTGTTTTTACTAGACAGAATAGTTGAAATTAAAAATAATATTATTGAGTCAGTTGTACTGAACATAATGTGCATATTATCTTTTTTGTAATCCAAGTTTCAGCGTTTTGGCAAATAGCCGGGAAAATAATTGTTTAAAAAGATATATGTTATACTTACCTGTGATAAGATTTGTAAAAGTTAGTAAATAATAATTAACAAAAAAATTTTCAGTTAATATTATTTTTCATTCCACTCTATATTTTAACTTTTATCTAGAAGAGGAACTTAATTTGTCTTTAAATTATATCAAAAACAACTTTTAGACAGACATTTTATATTCCCTGATGGTGGTTATGTTTTATCCAGATAGACTGATCATTTGACAGACTGTGTAATTTGCTACTGACATTGTGGTTGCAAAACGGCCTCTAACAGCAGCAAAATCAACCAGTTGTTAAAAAAAAGTCATACAATATGCAGATCGATCATTAAATATATTGTTGGAAAATTTAGGGTATTAAGACGATTTTATCTGTTTGTTTCCTGTTTTATATATATTTTATGGTGACCAAGAAAAACTCATAATTAATGTAAATACTTATTATTTTTCACTGCATATGTAGTTTTACCAAGTGTGATATTATGTTGTTAAATTAAATTTGAGATGCCCTAAAAAAAAGTATATTTAAATATTTCTAATTATCGTTAATATGTTCTGATTTTTAATATCTATTTATACGTTGTACGTGTTTTGTGTATGTTTGTAGGTGCATATATCCATTTATTTATTTAATAACTTTTTTATTGTTTGTACCACATGTTATATTATATACACTTTTTTTATTTACATTTTTTACAAGTGTTACACATCATAATTTTATATCTTACAGTGCCCTGAAGATGGTAATAAATATTACCGAAACGTCGGCAAGTTAAAAAAGTAGTTTTTCTCAAAATAAGGACCCTTACCCAAAAAAATTTCCAACAATTAATAAGTCGGTCTAAAAACTTTTCTATTACATTAAATATATTGTCATCAACTCTAAACTACGAGGCTTTTCTTCCAAAATAATCACCCATACTCACACCCAATTTTCCCGATTATAATATAGAGAACTAGCTGAGTGTGTCATTCGCTACCCACTGCGTACGAGTGGCATGATATAATAAATCTCTTCTGTTACTACGCGTTTAGGGGTGAGCAGCCCATATCCCTATATTAAACACCTTACGCTTAGGATGCGATGCGTAAAAACATCCAAATCACAAACGTAACATGTTAAGGAGATGCTGAAAATGCAACAAATTTTAAAAAATTGTCATAACTCAGAAACAGTTGAGAATCAATGTAGGGTTGTATTCAAACTCACTCTTAATTTTGATGAGGAATCCAAAAATGTAAGAAGAATGGAGGATTCCATTTAAAATAACAAAGTTGATGTCAACTTCCGGTATAACCGGAAGTGATAGGTTCTAAAATATTTTAGAATAGTGGGTCTTTTCTGAAAACCCATTCGACCAAAATATCAAAACGGTATTCCAATTCAGTCGGGAGATACATCTAGGGGGTAGGTTGAAAACGAATACCCTGTTTGTATAGGACTCCACTTTTAAAATAAATTTTAAATATCAAAGATTTATGTTGATTTGCTTTTTGACTATGTGGCATTTCATTACCTAATTTATTTTTCTTTAGTTTCAGACAGCTTTGAAAGTAACCTCAATGGCATATGCACCGAAGGATACTTCCAATGTACTAACGATACTCAATGCGTTCCTCAGGATAGCAACTGTGATGGAAAAATTGATTGTCCAAGCGGAAGTGACGAGGTGAATTGCGGTAAGTGTTATGTTTACGCTACTCTAGTAGGTATAAATCCTCATGTAAAATTGAACTGTGAGCAGAAACAACCACGAGACGTTCAAGTACGTGTATTGTTTCTATTCGGAATATTGCACTGGTCTACTGTTTGGGAAGATTAATATAGATGGCGTGCGCGATGATGAGCCGTGATTTAAATAAGCGCGCGATGCGTTTTGTTGGCTGTTGTTATATTTTTAATTACATTTTAATGAAGAAATAAAACAAAACAGGTAAAATAAATCGTTTATTGATAGAAAATCAATAAAATAACAAGCCACAATGAATGCAATAATTATGAAGATACTTTAAATAATCTAAACTAAAGAATAATAAATGGCTAAACAAAAAGTTAAACATTTTACAATTAAATAATGATTATAATACTTTCTTGAACAACAAGTACCTTGTTGTAATACAAAACCTATACGGCAAGTACAAAAAATATATAATTAAGCCTACCAATAAGGAAAAAAATGTATATTTGCTTCCCAATATCTCAGATGTATGTATCAACATCGATTAATGCTACACATTATTTATACAATGTGGTCTGCAATTTAACAATACTTTTAACAAATATAATAGTAATAATATTTAATTGCTTAGGTAAAGTTTACATTAACAAAACATATTATAAACACCGATAGGTTTTTACAAATAAATATACATATCCTACACAAGAACGAAGACGTACTTGTTCGTAGGTACATAAATTATATACCTAATTGATAATTATTGGGTAAATATAAACTTATTAGGTAGGTGCATAATATGTACATATTACAGTTTCAAGCAACATCAATACTTGAAATTATAAAAAAACATTAATAATAGCATTAAAGTTATCAAGCCATAAGAAGCTAGTAAAAGGTTTGTTCTAATAGCCGCCTGGGACCAGTTTGAAACCGTCAGAAATATTCGCCCAGTTGTCTCTTATACGTTAAGCTCACTGTATTTACATTAATACTTAACTGGATGAATATTTCTGACGGTTTCAAACTAGTCCAAGACTGCTGTTGGAACAAACCTAAAATAAAACATATTTATTTATTTTATAGTTTGCAAACTGTTTCTGACTGCTGCTGGAACAAACCTCATATCAACAACTATCGATGCTGGAATGTCGTCAGCTTATGTTTAGATTTTTTTTGCATCCTTATGATTTTGGATGTTTTCTTGGTTTTTTCTTTTACACCACCAAAGAATCCCAATTTTCTACACAGCTGGCATGCTCTCCCTGGTTACAATTTCATAATGGTCAGAACAGGAATACCATGAGAAGTTCACATGATCAAAGATGAATTCAGTGACTATAACAGAAATCTTGGATTTATGGCAAAAGGTTGGACCTAACAAAAAGGAAACAATTTCATTTAAATACCTATAAAACACAAAACACAAACTTACTTTTGGTCATTGACTGGAAAATAGTACATTTTTTTCGACCTGGTCTACATTGAATCCACAAATAAGACATGTTTTTGTGGCATGGTTATAATAAAATTATATACTACACTAACACTAATGAAATGTTCAAATTAAATAATATTTAAAAGTCACAGTATTTTACAATTCGTAATCCAATATAAAATAAAAAACGACACACACCACACAATATCATCATCAAAACAAACAATATGGCGACTGGATCCAACATCAATGATGACGTTTCCTATGCTGCCAGCGGCATCTACGAAAATCTTCCCAAACTGCAACAAAGATAGCTTCATTGAGAAACTCCTATGTATAATAAGGATAGAAGTATGTCAGTAATTATGGTTGCTGGGACGGAGTCGTAAAACTCTGAATCTCTTAATCGGTGTTCTGACAGGCCACTGCAGACTTAAGAGGCATCTATCATTGATAGGTATTGAGGAAGACCCTACATGTCCAAGATGCAGGAGTGATGAAGAGACATCTTACCACTTCCTGGGACAATGTGAAGCGTTTGGGCGCCTGAGACACAGTATCTTCGGTTCTGAGGCGCTTCTAAGGGAGGAGATGAGCTCCCTCGCAATGAGTGACATCCTGACCTTCATCAGAAGGTCGGAAAGATTCGATGAGGGAGCAAGAGAAGCACATGGCTGAGGGGACAGCTGGGGGTTGGTAAAAAGGGCCCGTCTGTGGCCTACTTGCCGGGCGTCAGCCTCCCCCACTATTACCATTACCATTACCATGTCAGTAATTATACCTAAAACCGAACACATTTTTATATGTACTTGAATGTCTCGTAGTTGTCTCTGCTGTGAGTTACCGTATGTGTTATACGGGGTTTACATGCAGCTCAAGTGAGCAGGGAATTGGGTAGGGAAGTGGGCAGCGCGAGTATGTAAACACGTCGCTCGCGCTGCCACTGCTCATGCCATTGCCGCTGCCGCTCGCTCCCTTCACTGGCGGTACGCGTACCAGCTGTATGTAAACAATCACTTGCTTCAAGGCTGCTATAGGGCAGGACAGCGGGCAGCGCGAGTAGCAGCGGCAGTGGCTGCATGTAAAGCTAGTATTAAAGTTTGCTCTCACTTGACAAGTATTTATTGGGGGACCGAAAACCTTAGACTATAAAAAAACAGACAAAGCATATGCCAATGGTAATCACAGTATGTTGACGCGCCAACATGGTGTGGGTAAGGTGAGGAAGCGGGAAATATTGGGAATGCTCACAGCTCTGTTTGAATTTTTAGGCATAGGCGAGCACGCTTGTTAACAGTGTATTATTTCAAATATTGAAATTGTGATAATTTCCACGCAAATTATCATAAAAAAATTAAATTGAATCACTTTCATTTAACTATGCATTGTTAATGCATTAATAGCTGTTTTGAAAAAAAATAATAAAAAACTTCGAAAATTACTGTTTCAGTGATACGCCACTAGTTCATCTCTGGTGAGCCACCTATTGGGACTGTCTCACTATTGTTCAATTAACTATCAAATTTTTTGCGCACAATTTTCAATACATAATTCATTAAAAGCAAAACAACAAATACCGTACAATGACAGTTATGTAGCCACAGATGGACCGATGGCACGCAATAACAATCTGTGCTGATATGTCCAAGGCGCTGTATTACGAGAGCTGTGGTAATATGGGTTGATGTAGTTCAATACTCATTTTCTAACTGAATTTTCCTTTAGACTATCTTATGATAGTCTAAGTAATTTTACATTATGTTCTGAAATTGGCTCCAGGAGACATTACAGATTTCTTTAATTGACCAACATAAATTTATAATCCACACAGCTATCTGCTCTTATCCGATGTGTTTAGCTTTCAACGTGTGTGTCTGGTTCTTTTGATTTATTTACTGTGTTCCTCGTGTCACATCGCTTAGAATCTGCTTAGTTCTCTCGGGTACAGTACAATGTAAATAGATAGGTACCTATATTTTTTCTCGATAGTCTAAGCTAAAAACCGGACGGGCTTAGGTAAATTGTCTCCAAAACTACCTCAAAAACTACTCTCAAAAGTACATGCTTTTAATTTTTTGGAATTGTGTCGAAAAGTATTGATTTTTCAAAATAAAGTATACGAATACGTATACGAATATAAACACCATAAAATTACTATCCTCTGAAGTATACACTGACTGATCAAAAATCAAATAATTTTTTTTGTCAAAGTCAGTCACAATATTTCTAAGCAACAAACTCTTTTAACAATCAGTAAAATTGTTTCGGCAAAATCATATCATTTATGGAATAATATGGCAAAATATCAATATTACACAATATGTTTTATTGGAATATATTATTATGAACAATCACATGATAAACTTTTGGCAACATCTGCAGTGAAGGCTTGCTAAATTAGCGCATGACTAATGCATTAGGGTGTAACGGTCCGTTTCTTTAGATTAATAATTTAGACTACATTCCTCATAAACTATATGGATATCATTTGAATTATAAGCTAAATTCCAAATTCAAATAAAATAACTTTAATAAACCTTATACTATTTACCGCATTGTATGTATGTAATTTTTTCACGAACTTCTACCTCCACTAATCACAGGCATGGTCTTAGGGGTCTACAATTTTTTTACATTTTTTGAGTAAGTAAGTCGTTCTGAACTCTGCAGTATTATTAGCTTTCGTGTATCACGCACTGTTTACTCTAAACATACATAACGACATTATTAGTAATTAATACATATCTTTTTAAAATAAAATTGTTAAGGACCACTGCCTTTTAATCTAGACGTTTCTAGTTAGAATCAGAATATACACATAGTATTCGAAAAGCACATACAGCAGTCAGTAGTAAGTTAACTGTGGTTAAACGTGTGCTTACAGTATATAATAGCGTGATAAAGTTATTAAAAATTCGTCATGTCCTCAAAACATTGTAAAAACAGCGCCGATGTGTTTTGTTACATTTGTGGTTCATATACAGTTAAAAAAAGACAAAGAAATATTACGGAATTCGTGAAAAGAAGCTATCATGCGTGTAAAGCTTGGAGACCAAGACAAAACATGGGCGCCACACAGAGCTTGTCATACATGTGTTGAATCGTTACGGAAGTGGACTCAAAATAAAAAGAAATCCTTACCTTTCGGCATACCCATGGTGTGGCGGGAACCCAGCAATCATGCAGAAGATTGTTACTTTTGCTTGTGTAACGTAAGTGGCTTTAATACTAAAAATAAGAAAAAAATATTTTATCCGAACCTTCCATCAGCAATAAGGCCAGTAGCGCATGGGCCAGATGTACCTGTACCTGCTGTACCAGAGAATTATACTCTTTTGTCGTCTGATTCTGATTCGCAATTAGAAATTGAAGATTCAGATGAAGACTTTTCATTACAAAGTACTCAGCCTCAGCTTTTTACTCAGAATGAACTAAACGATTTAATTCGTGACTTAGGACTTTCAAAAGAGTCTGCTGAACTTTTGGGATCTAGACTGAGTGAAAAGAAGTTACTTCTTCCAGAAACGATATTCTCATGGATAGAAAACGTGAAACTGAATTTTTAGAATACTTTGATCAAGAGGGATCCCTTGTTTACTGCCATGATGTTCCAGGATTGGTTAGCAAGTTAGGAGCATCCATTTATCAACCAAATGACTGAAGGTTGTTCATAGACTCATCTAAAAGAAGTTTAAAGGGTGTATTGTTGCACAATGGTAACATATACGCATCAGTCCCGGTTGCACACTCTGTTCATTTAAAAGAAAGATATGAAGATTTGAAACTCCTACTTGAAAGGGTGAAATATGCAGACCACAACTGGATGTTATGTGATGATTTTAAAATCTTAGGTACGCTCTTAGGCCAACAGTCTGGCTATAATAAAATGCCCGGTTTCTTATGCGAATGGGACAGTAGAACACGAGGTGAACATTGGCAAAAGAAAGAATGGCCACATTTATTTTATTTAGTACCTGGTTAAAAAAATATTATACAAGAAAGTTTGGTCGATCCGAAAAAAGTTCTTCTGCCTCCGTTACACATTAAGTTGGGGCTAATGAAGCAATTTGTTAAAGCTCTCGACAAAAACTGTAACTGCTTCAAGTATTTATGTTCAAAGTTTCCTAGTTTATCAGAAGCCAAGCTTAAGGAAGGTATTTTTGTTGGGCCACAAATTAGAGAGTTAATGAAAGACAGAGTGTTTGACTCAACAATGAATGATAAAGAAAAGGCTGCATGGGTTGGCTTAAAAATGTAGTTCAAAAGTTCTTAGGTAATAACAGAGATCCTGATTTCAAGAATATAGTCAACGATATGTTAGAAAATTATAAAACATTGGGGTGCAATATGAGTTTGAAACTTCATGTTCTTCATTCCCATCTTGACTATTTTCCAGAAAATCTCGAGACGGTGAGTGAAGAACAAGGTGAAAGGTTTCACTAGGACATTAAACAGTTGGAGATAAGATATCAAGGAAGATGGAACGTCGCCATGATGGCTGACTATTGTTGGTGTTTAAAGAGAGAATCTTCTGAAGGTGAAACTTCACATAAACGGGCTTCAACTAAGCGTTCATTTGAAAGTAAAAGAAAGCGTTTTCATTCGCAAAGAGACATGTAAAAATGTTAACAACTTTTTTTGTAATATTATTTTCTTGTAGGTACTTGTAAATTTTGATTTAAATTTTGTAATTAAAAATGAGTATTTTACTGTAATGCATTATTTTAATACATTTTATTAGAAAACCGTTCATGTATTTTTACTTTATGAAAAAACCTTGCGTGATAGAGCAAAATGCAAGTCATTTTTGGATTCGGCATGAAACAGTCATAAAGAATTACATTAAGATATAGAAACCCCCCACCATAAGTTTTATTTTGCAGGCCTGTGTAATTTTTAGAACGTCAACACTACAAGATAAGTCACTGAAAGATATTAGTTTGCGGTAGTAATTTAAAAAGTATTTGGTTTTACTTGGTATATAAATTAATAACAAATATTTCCTTGCCGGCGCGGCGCAAAGGAATATTTGTGCCGACCCGTATTATGTTTTCCCCGTATTATGTTTTAACATTTTTTCTTTTTTTTATGTAGAATTGTATTCCGATAAACTCTTATGCATGCCCACCTCAACTAAAACATGTGTAAGAAAATGTGCATTCTGTATATCAATGTGCCTGCGGATATATACTCATACTTACAGTAATTGGTACATTATCTGACAATATATTATCATATTCAGATTATGCTGACAAGGGATTAGTTCCATATATTGTAAACATTATTTTTAAAGTTTTATCGGTGTATGTAAAGGTTTACTACACCGCATGCTTTACTAAACTTTTTATTTTATATATCGCTTCTGTCAAAAGTTTGTACGTATGGAATGTTTTACTCCCTGGCGAATCAATTTTCCATCAGGAATCATTTGTCACATTTCAAATTTTAAACAGTTTTGGACCTGAATTTAACAATACCAAAACTATTTCCCATCATAATTTTTCCATCTTCTGTTAGAGCACTTTCTCGATAGATTTTCTGTGTATACAAATGTATTTCTCTTTTATACATATAGAGACATTATTAATCAAAATGGGACAAAAAGCAGTAAAGAAACCTAAACGATAAAAGAATTATAAAAAATTGCTAAAGGAGAAATCAAAAGTATGTTTTAAAAAACGTTTATCAGAAATAGTATGGGTCAAATTATTTCACAGTATAAATAATTAAATATTATGTTAAGAATACAATATTTTTAGAATACAATTGATACAGAAATATTCACAATGTTACAGGTGTTAGATTGGCTTGATATAAAATATCATTACATTCAAACAATGACATTTTGTTTATAAAAGATTAAATAAAATGGTTCAAAATCTTTTGTCTTCGAAAGTGCTAGGTGTAAATGTAATATATTTCTGTAATACTAGAAATATATCTAACTGTTATGTAAATAAAAACACTCCGTACACATGCAATAAAAATAACGTCATGTTGAATATGAAGCTTTCGTTCTGAAAAGAGAAATATTATTAGCATTATTATTTTAATCACATATTTAACGCCGGTCTATTTCCGCTACCAGGACCAATCATCGTTGACGCTAAGAGGTAAGTTAATCAGTGCTCTTTTAAACACTGGCACCCTTTACCTGGGAATTTTGTTATGGGTACAGATTTTAATGTACTTACATCTAAAATACAAAAAACCTATCGATTTATATTCCTTTCGATAGGAATGAGATTTGCGCAAGTCAATTTTTGTTGCCGAAATCAGTACTGATTTGCGGAAATTTTGTTTTTGACTGCATTATACAAACACTTATAAAGGATGGAATTCAATTTTTTTTGTAATGTTACAGGGTTATTCATTATAAATTACCCATCCCTTATCATCGTTATTATTGCCTATAGAAAAAAAAATTTAAATAAAAGTTGTGTGGTTATGACTGAATTCGTTAAAATGCTATCAAAAGTACAGTAGTGTGCAGATTTCAGGGGGATACAAAAAAATAATATTTTTTTTTTAAATGGGATACCCTGTATATTATTAAATTTTTGGAATGATCATTTGTTCCTGATTTCAAGAATATACCATATGTTACCTCTACCATACCTATACCGTCTTTGAGTTATTGAACGTCGAATATCTTAGTTAAACTAGTTATTGTAAATATGGAAAAGTTAACATTATTAAAGTGAGCTATGAAAATGACAACTATTATGTTTGATAAGTGACATTTCTTTAATGAAATAATCAAAATGGTTTACAGTGAGGAAGAAAAAGTCCAAATACTTACTTGTTATATACAAAATAACAAAAATAAACGTGCAGCAAAAAGAGCATATAGGGTGTTGTATCCAAATCGTCCGACACCATCAGAAAATACGTTCAAAAATATTTACCGAAAGGTGAATAATATCTCCAGTTTTAGTAGAAAAAGCGTGTAGTTCAAGCAAACCAGGAAAAGCAGCTAGATATACTGCTTCATTTTGAAGGTAAGCCCATCCATATTTATTCGCGAATAGACTTTTTGTAACATTGTATTATTTTTTAGAAAATTCTGAATGTAGTATAAATAATGCAATCGATCAATTAGGTAAAAGTTATTCCAAAATCCAACGTACGTTAAAAAATAACAGCTACAGACCATATAAAATTTTACCCGTATAAGTTTTAACAGAGGCTCATAAAAGGGAAAAGGCTGGACTTTTGCCGCCAGATGATTTAAAAGTTGGATGAAGATCCCGATTTTTTTTAACTAAAATATTATGGACTGATGAATCATTCTTTTCTACTGCAGGAGTTTTTAACAGGAAAAATCGAAGGTCGTGGGAAAACAAGCACAACAGAAATATATTGATAAAATAGAATTTTCAGAAACAAAATTGTTGAGCCTATATTTTATGATTATACTTTAACTGGAGTTACATATCTGGAAACAATTATCCCAGAAGCAGAAAATATTCTTTTGCAGAATTTTCCAGAAGCCGATTTGGATGCAGGATGGGGCAACTCCGTATAGTGTCCTACCCGTTCGAGATCATTTGAATAATCTGTTCCCAATATGGATAGGGAATAATGGACCTATTAAATGGCACCTAACAGTCCGGATTTGACTCCTATGGATTCCTTTTTTTGGGGATTTCTAAAAGACATTGTCAATAATAATAATAATAATAATAGTAATCAAGTCATTAAAGACAGGATTCGATTTGAAATAAACAATCTGAATGTAAATAATGAAGCCATTTCCGGTGCAATTATTAATATAAGAAGACGTTATCAATTATGCATTGACAATAATGGTGGACACATCGAACATCTCTTATGAGTTATCATTTATTTATATTTAAATTTCCTAAATAAATCTTTGTTATCTATTTTGTATAGATATTTGGTTTTTTTTTCTTTCTCACTGTAAACCATTTTGATTATTTCATTAAAAAAATGTCACTTATCAATCATAATAGTTGTCATTTGTATAGCTCACTTTAATAATATTTACTTTTCCATATTTACAGCAACTAGTTTAACTAAGATATTCGACGTTCAATAACTCAAAAACGGTATATGACAGGTGTAACATATAGTATATTTTTCAAATCAGGAACAAAGGATCATTCCAAAAATTTAATAATATACAGGGTATCCAATTAAAAAAAACATTATTTTTCTGTATCCCCTGAAATCTGCAAGCTACTGTACTTTTGATAGCATTTTAACAAAATTCAGTAATAACTACACAACTTTTAGTTAAATCGTTTTTTTCTATACGTAGTAATAACGATGATAAGAGGTGGGTAATTTATAATAACTAACCCTATACAATATACAGTATATTATATTATTCATATATCAATTCTTTATTTCAGATGACAAACATGACAACGATTACTGGGACCATCTATACAGAAAAAATCCTGCAGCAGAACATGATGATCTGGAGAAAACGTGTTGTAAGTACTAGTATTGGTTTTATATACTATGTGGCCTGCAACATCTAGTAATCTTTAAATTATTTCAAAATTTTTTTTGTTAAAAAGTTGATGGATAGTTGTTGACCCACATCAGCTAACCATTCATTTCCCACAGACCTGACTGTACAGAAACAATTTTTAAGCAATGTTTAAGATGCGTTCTTTACGTTCTGTGTTGTTTCAAACAGCCCCGGTACGATTTTTGTTGTACCACTGGGTGTTGTAATTCTGATGTCACAATATATGCGTTATTAAACTCTTAAGAACTTTTAAAACATTCCTTACAATGTTTGTCTGTCACCGACAACATTTATATGAAGATATCTGAACTATAATCCTACAACAACTATTTAATTATCTGAAATGGCATAAATTTTAATTAATATAAATTGCTTATATATCAGTTTTGAAAGACAATGATTCCAAGAGATTTTGTTGAAATAATCGGTGGAGATCATTTGTTTCCAGTACATGCTGACAAGTGAAAAATTGCAGCTATTGCACTTAAAGATAACACTAAACTACTTCCTATAAACACCAAAACACTGTATACTCTACTTGACGCGGATATCATCAACCAGCTTGGCATCATGGGGCAATAAATCGAATCGTTAGTTAACTTTGGTAAATGCTTTAAAGCAGCTTCTCCTGATGATGTCTACTTGGTGGTCGAAACAAGCGACTAGTGTAGTATCCACTGGTTTATATGTTAGTGTTAGTGGAAGTACTACAGTGTTAAATCACAAAGATGAAAGCCTTCTTCGTATTTAACTAATAGTATATTATTTCAGATTTGTCGTATAATGGATCATGTAAATGCAGAGCAAGAGATTTGCTGTGCCAACATATGAATTATGAGAAGGCGCCCAGCGATTTGCCTCAAGAATACATAGATATTTTGTAAGTAAATTATATATTCATGTAAGACATATCTACATATTATACACGATGCATCATAAATCACGCCCCACCAGCAAAATATGGGTTTATAAGTCGAACTTTTCTAACTCAAACCTCCTAAATCCCCTCGGGACTGTTCGAATTAGAGAAAATTTGAGTTAAAAAATACTTCCATAGCGAAATTTACATCAAGGGCACAGATACGTATTCGAGTTATAGAGAATTTCGAGATATAGGAGTTTGAATTATGGAAGTTCAACTGTAATTTAAAATGAAAGAATAAAAAAATTTCAATTTCGCCTTCGTTATCGAGTTATTGTCAAAATAATTCAAATAATAAATTATTCGGTTTAGTAGGCTTGAATGCTGAAACAATATCTAACTATCAACGTGAGTTGTTGATTGTGGCAACTAATTTAGAATTTAACTTTAATTAAATCAGAATGGATAAAATTATTCCAATCGTGACTATGTTGACATGTTGAAATCACTTCGGGCTTTTAATGATAGTGCTAGAGCCGCTGCGGTTAATTTTTCAGAACGATTTCCACACCGTCATCACCCAGATCATAAAGTTATTTTACGCATATAACAGAGGTTTCTTGAAACTGGAAATTTAAATCCACGGAAGAGAAGTGTGGTACGCCCAGAGGTTTATACTATTCAAGATGAAGAAGAAGCTTTTGCAAGTACCAGTGCATAGAATTTTAAGGAGAAATGGGTTACATCCATTTAATTTGTGGAAACTCTATGTATTACATGATGGTAATACACAACTTCGGGTAGATTTAGTAGATGCTTGTTGGAGAACGTGAATCGTAATATAATACTTTACAAATAATATCTCTTGAAACGACGATTCAACCTTTACCCAGGAAAGTATTATTAATTTACAGAATCTACATTTTTAGTGTGACGAGAATCAGCATCAATATAATCAAAGAGGTTTCCAAAGATGATGGTCAGTAAACCTCTGGTGCGGAATAATTGGCAACTTTGTTATCGATGTACACATTTTTCCTGATCGACTTACTGCTCCAGATATCGGAAATTTTTAACTGAAGATTTACTTGAATATGTTCCAAATATGAAGCAGATATTTTTTACTGATTTATTTATTTATTTATTTATTTATTTATTTATTTATTTATTTATTTATTTATTTATTTATATATTTATTTATTTATTTGTTTATTTATTTATTTATTTAGAAATACACTATCCAACAGTACAAGTACAAATAAAGATACATGAAAATTAAAATTAAATATAACACATGAAATATGGAATATTGAATAAAACAAATAGAGCAGTCAATAAAAATGAAGTTACAATGTATAACATGGTGCAAAACAATGACAATGTTTAGTTACAAACATTTACAATTTTAAATTTTTTATTGCTTTGTTCTGCAAGTAGTTATAGGTATTACAAATAAAGTGAAGGGGAGAAAATTGTAAGAGATTTGTCCTAGCTGTGGCAAGATAGAAGGTGTTGGTATGTCTAGACTGAAAACGTGGTACAGAAAAGGTCAGTTTTTCTAGTAGAGGTGGATAAATTACCACATTATGTATTAATTTAAATAAAAATAGAAATGCTTGTATATTTCTACGCGTATCGAGGTTTTCGAAAGCTATTGAAAAATCGATGTGTCACGTCAATTTGTATGTTGACATCTAAATTTTCCGCTATGAATTGCGTTACATGAAACAGATTGGTTATCGTGGATTTACCGTGTACAAAGCCATGCTCGTATATCGTAATGTGCCCCTCAGTGTGAGCATATAGTGTCTCATGTAAGGCTCAAAAGCTTGAACAAAGTTGCAGATTATTGTAATGGGCAGGTAGTTACCCCTCTGACCTTTTTTTGTAAATTGGGCAAATGCGGGAATTTTTCCATGTTTCTGGAAACTGGCCCAACTTTAACGCTAAATTAAATATTTTGGTAATGGGCGCAGCAAAAATATAAGCACAATCTCTGATGACGAAAGAAGGTATCCCATCGGGCCTCTTGGTAGGTTTGGGTTTTAGTTTTTTTTATGCTAATAGTACTGTATTAATATCTAAACTGTCACAATGTATGAAGTTATTTGCTGTGCACAGGTTTTCATTATTAAAAGATATATTTGTTTCGGACGGTGGCGAAAAAAGATTCTTTGAAGAATTCAGAAAATCCGTTCGATATGTTCTGAGGGTTATCGTACGTCTGGTACCTTAGATGAACTTTGTTTGGGATAGCAGTAGTTGCCTTTTCAGAGTTGATATATAACAAAAACAATGTAACATCTGTTTTGATATTATTCTGGATATTATCTATATAATTTTTATGTGCGATGTCGATATCTTTTTTTAATCTTCGACGAAAGTGTGTCATCGGTTTGTTTATATATATTTTCCAGAATTTTTATTTTTTTCTATATCCTATATAATAGTACGGTTATATCACGGTGGATACTTTCTCTCACGCGGAATATATATAGACACACACATATTGCCAACATGACGGAGGGTCGGCGCATTTTGGATTTCAAGTAAACAATTTTGGAAACCAACCTGACATAACACCGGTCGACTTCTATCTTTGGAGATTCATCAAAGAAAAAGTGATTAGGCAGCAATTGAAAATTAGGTGGACATACTTCCCCCGAATTCAAGAAGTAATAGAATTAATAGATGAACAAATAATGCAGAAAGTTAAAGATTCTCTTTTACAGCGTGGTAACTTGTGTATTCAAGTTGGATTATTTGAACATCGTTTTTAATAAATTTAAAGTCAATTTTTAATTGTTTAGTTATTTATCTTAAGCAAAATAATAATGACCAAATTATTAACTAATTTTAATTTTACTTAAGTTTATTTACGACCTGTATATATAGTTTTTCCAATTTTCATTTCAAATATATTAACTAAAACTCTAAATTTATTTCTTTGCAGGGACTTCACCGGAAATAACTTCAAAATACTGAGTCCTGATTCCATCAGAACCATTCCAGATGAAGTCAATAAACTGTAAGTAAATGTTAATATGATATCAGAAATATTTCAGTACTGACATTAATCAATCATAAAAAAAAATAGGTTGTATTGTTTTTATTATATTATTATCAAGTACGGATCAACAAGTTGTCCCTTTCAATTTTCTGGAAGAATTTAGGAGCTAAAATATTTTATACGTAATATATTCAATAAGAGACATCTAGGATATACTTTTACAATTAGCTTTTTTTATTAGGTTTTTGTAAGTAGGTCCTTAAGGACCCTGCACTGTAGCCATAAGCAGGCCTGTTGTGCTTCACTTCTACTTATATTTCATCCAATAAGTCTCTTAATGAAACTAATAACTTTATCAAGTAAGAGTATGCTCAGATCTTCTAACAACAGTTGCCCTTTGCCAAATATTGAAAATTGAATCCTCTCCACACATGCAGATGATAGTTTAGTCGGCAATACCCATTGTATAAACCTATCACAGTTTTCAGGTTTACCCTGTTTATCTTTAAGATTTTCTTAGCTCTTGATTTCAAAGAGTATTTTATATATGTCTTCGAATGCACTAGTTCTGGTAACTTTTGCCAATATTGGAGAATTTTCCTTTCAGCCCAGGTTATGATAGCCATCTTGGCAGTACCAGAGGATATGCCAAATAACGGTTCAAGTCAGATGATTCGTGTTCCTCCCCCTTCTCTGGCTAAGGAGTCAGCTATTTCGTTACCTTCCAGACCAGAGTGGCCAAGTATCTGGAGTCATTTTATTGTTTTTGCTCAAATGACTTAGAGCATTCTGACAGTTTCGTATCCTGTTAGACTTACATCGGTAAGATCCAAGAGCTTTTAGATCTTTTTGTCTATCTGAGAAATATTTTTTGATCTGCGTGCACACACAATTCACTGCTATGAATCTCGGCCTGAAATATAGTTGCATTAATACCTAGGTTCGAGGATATCCTCACCCTTGGATTGGCCATGTATTCCGGCTCCTGTTGCCTGGAGTTTTGGAGCCGTCTATAAACCAGCAACTGTCTGCCTTTAATAGGTTGACTTTATTCTGATCCCACTCATTTTCTTCAGGATGTTGTAGATCAGTTAGTGGTTGGTCATGGTAAGCATAGTGTCTAAGGGAATTACCAGGATATTGTCACTTTCTATATCATTACGCTTCATGATACTAGTCTGCTACATATTGATGGCCGCTTGTTGCAGTCTATACGTTACGTACCTAGTCTCTCCAAATATATATGAAGAGGGGGTAAGTCCAAGAGGATTTCCATTGCAGCTGACGGTGTGGTAATTTTTATAATTATATATTATTTTTAAAATTCTGCATGTATACAGAGTATTTTCTAGGTACGTCTGAAAAGGAGATGATTCCTTCTAACAAAAAAAAGTTCCTAAGAATGTGTGTCCGGAAATGCTTCCAATGAGAGCAACAGACTCTTTGAGGGGTCCGTAGAAAAAAACTAGTTTTTTTCTATATAACTAATAAATTTTCAATATTTCCTCTCTCATAGGTGTGTTGTCTAGGTTTTAACATTTTTATAAATTCTAGAAAATGTTGCATTTTTTCGAAAAAATTCAACGAAATATTATTTCTTGTCAATATTTAATCAAATATTTATCTATTACATTCTCCTTGATTTTACAAACAGAAACGGGTAAAGGGAACTACAAAACCAATGATTTATTCGCAGCTCATTCGTTGTTTTCGACTTATTAGGAAATGGCTGCCTCTATCGAGTTTTGAAAAGAGTACCTTCTTTATTATTCTTTGCGAATTGGTTTTCCAAAATAATGAGTGATAAAATTATAAAAATTTTAGCATAAATGGGCCATATCTACGCCACTGATTTTCAACGTGTTCTTAGTTTTTAGAACCTAGTTTTGTTGCATAAATTTTTTTAATCACAGTTAGAAGAAAATGTTACAGAGAAAGAATTTCAAATCAGTCACTCCCGTATGAAATAGCAGTTTTTTCTGTGGGTAAAAACTTGACGTTGGAACACACTAGAGACATACTTCATGTCTCTGGGACACACACAGGATCAACGATCATAGTTATGTGATGTATCCTGATAGTAACAATCATTTATTTAGGGGCATTTCCCCTATCTATGCATTTTACTTCCTCACCCCTCATAGTGAGGAAGTAAGTTATGTATTCGTGAAGAAAATGTTGAACATTTTTATTGCATTTATGGATGAATTTCGAAGAATTATGACGATACACAAATTTCCAGACAGAAAAAATGTTCTGTCTGTATGTCTGTCTGTCTGTCTGGTTCGCAATAGCAGCTACAGTTTTTGAGATAAAGCTTTCAAATTTGGTACACACATTCTAGAGGTCTAGGAAAAGATTCAGTTCGTTGATGAGCAAAATCGGTCAAAATTTTTTAAACGCCAAAATATGTGACTTTTTTGAATCGTCAAAGTGACTTCTTTGAAACGTCAAAATGTGACTTTTTTTGAAACGTCACAAAATGTGACTTTTTTGAAACGGCAAAAATTACTTTTATTATAAACTCCACCACACGTCGAGTTTTACTACGGTGAGGAAGTTCTGATCCACAAGTAATTGGCAGCGGTTTTTAATTATGTTTTTAATCAATCATTTTATTTGGATAATGAAAGATATTATCTAATATAAAGTGGATTAATGAGTATGTTTATTAATTTGTGTAGGTATTTAGTAATTAATCGATCTACATGTTGTTTTCATCATCATTTTATTATGTATATTACGTATTAAAATACAGAAAATTGATTATTTTGAAAATGGTAAATTGTTTACTGACTATCAGTATTGTTACAGATCAAAATCATCCACGACTTTAGCAATTAACTCTTTAATAAATATAATAAATAATGGTTTTGAGTGCAAAGAATCTATACATGTCCAACTCATAAACTTAAGTAAAACTTTTGATTACGTGTCACACAATATCTTAGTAAGTAAATTAAATTTTTATAATTTTTCGGACAGTAGTGAACAGTTAATTCTATCCTATCTGAGAGACAGAACTCAATCTGTCAATTTCAACAATGTCAATTCAGATTTATTAGACATTAAATTTGGCGTACCCCAAGGTTCTGTTTTAGGACCAGTACTGTTTCTTGTTTATGTCAATGACTTGCCTAATAGTACGAATTTAGTGAATTTCTCAATTTTTGCTGACGACACAACACTGGCCTACACTCATAGTGACATAAATATTTTGTTATCGAATGCAAAATAGTCTAAATACAGTCCAAGACTGGTTTTTAAGTAACCAGTTAGTCCCGAATAAAGACAAAACTGAGACAATGGTCTTTAGCTTAAAACATCAGTATGTAGATACTGATTCCTCACATTGTATGACATTTTTAGGAATTACTTTAGATAGTAAATTAACGTGGGAAAAACATGTGGAACTGATTTGCACGAATATGTCACGCAACATATTTTTACTGCGAAATCTGGTAAATTGTATACCACAACCCACACTTCTAGTGGCATACCATGCTTCTAGATTAACATATACTATTCTGGTATGGGGCCACTCATCTCATACCACAACAGTATTCTCATTGCAAAGGAAAGCTGTAAGAATCTGCAGGATTAACATACAGGGCTTATTGTAAAAATGCCTTTAAACACCTAAAAATACTTACCTTGCCTTGTGCATATATACTGCATTGCCTTGTTTACATAAAAGATAACCTAAATAATTATTCGACACATGATAGTTTACATTCTTATTCAACACGTAATAAAGGCACAATTAACTTAAATTTTTTTCATTTATCAAAGTCTAGAAATGGGATAAATTATTACGCAATAATTTTCTTACCTTATTAACTTACCTTAGTAACTTATTACCGAATGCATTTAAGAACTTGACTCTAAACGTTTTAAAATTGTGATTAAAAGTTTTTTGCTAGAGCATGCGTTTTATGACTGACTCAGATACTGCTATAATTTTATTATCATCTCTTCCCCATGTACAGCCTGCAATTTTGATACTTATCATTTTTATCTCTTTACCATTTTAGTGTTTTTATAATTTCATTATTTTTTAAGTGTAATATTATAATCCTGTTTTTTATTTTACACACATAATTAGCAATTTTTTTTCTTTTTTTACTGTTATTTCTAATTCTGTTATTGAAGTCTACTTATCAAATATCTCTTATTTTCTAGATTTGTACTTTTTCATATTTTATATGTATGTATGTGTATGTGTGTGTTTGTATGTATACACCTATTTTTTTTGTTTTTTATGACCTGTCAAAGGGCTATTGTGTATTTCTGTGACCAATAAAGATCTTATCTTATCTTATCTATTCAGTGGCATAAACGTATTATGTCATGTCGTTAAATGAGATTAGACTGAATTTTATAAATAATTTCCAACATTTGGCAGGTTCGGAATTTCGTTTATTTGTTTTACTGTATTTTATTTTACTTCCATTTTGTCAGTGAGAATTTAATTACAAGTTTTTCTGCAAGTGTGAGTATATTTATATTTATGAGTAAGTACCCAAAAGTAGACATTTACTGGATATGATTACTATACCGGGTGGGTCAAAAAATCGTACTTCTTGTATTTCTTTGCAAAATTATTGTTTTCCAGCCGATTTAAATGAATTTGATATCAATAGTTAGCTGATAAATTCCTGAAGTAAATCCATTGGATCCATTGGATTACTTTGCATGGCCAAATTTTCTTCAAAGACTGTACTATAATGGTCGAAATCAGTTCAATAATATTGAGAAGCTACGACAAAGCTTAACTCAATATTGTGAAGACCTGCCTCAAACTTCTATAGCTCGGGCCATACACAGGTGGAGGAGAAGAGTTACAGCAGTTATGGCTGCAAGAGGAGATTACATTCAAGGGATATGATGTACTAGACACTATTAACTACTCGTACTTTTTAATAAAGCTGGCAAGTCGTGCGGCAGGGCATAGGCGTACACATCATAACAAACGTAATAAAAGAAATTAACTAGTAACAAAAGCAATAAACTGTTACAATTTATACTAATGTATGCACAACTTACTCTCTTAACTAGCTTGATGAACTAGCTTGGTTATCACAAACTGAAGAAGACCTGTAAAAAGTTTGCAACGTCAGGTATGTTTCTATGGTTGTCTCCGTGAGTGTTGTCCGCTGTGGTGAAAAAATATGCTTATATTTTGAGACCGACCGTTCGACATCTATTGATGTAATACAGGCATACTTAAAATAGTTTTTGAACGCATTTAATGGATCTGAAGATGCACCATCAGTACCATCAAAAATTTGTCTTAATGTGGTAAAACCGGTGCCTTGCTTTAACACACGTGCCAACTTTTCTCTAACGCGCTCATTTTTTTCGTCATCTATAGCATTTACTTCGTCCAGTATTTGCAGTGACTCCGCTAACGAGAACGCACTGTTTTGTAAGTTTTTCATGGCGTCATGTAATCTTTTATAGTTCTTGTGAATAGTTTTTAAAGCTGTTTCAACGGAAATATCTTCGAATTATGTATGGCTTTCCTTAATAGCTGCAGCTTCGTCAGAATTGAATTGTAGTATCACAGTATCACAGACGACAGATTGTAAAAAAAATCTATTGTAAATGTTATAATACGTATACTGGACCTTCATAAACCGACTCTTATCAGGTAGCAAGAGACTAAGTGTACTTGACAAAACAATTACACGTGTGGTGCTGGAGACGTTAGAAAAATTTGACCTGTCAACATGTCAAGTATTGATGTTTGTGACGGATGGTGCCGCGCCAATGCGTTTAGTAGGCCGTGCTCTTCAAGAACACGGTTGTAAGTTAGTATATGTTACATGTAAAGTACATGCATTACATCTTGTGGCAGAAACTATTTGACAAGGTTTTCCAGTAGATACGTTAATAGCAAGTACATAAAACTGTTCCTTAAATCTCCTTAACGTCTTTGCGCATTTCACAGCAAGTGTCCCGGTATTCTTAAACCACCATAGCCGATTCTTATAGGTTGGGGAACATGGTTGAAGGCAGATTTTTATTATGCTGAATATTCACAACAAATAAAAGCTGTGTACTATAATTCAATCCTAACAGGGCTGCAGCTATTAAGGAGAGCCAGACAAAATTCGAAGATATTTCCGTTGAAACAGCTTTAAAAACTATTTAGAATATTACATGACGCCATAAAAAACTTACAAAACAGTGCGTTGTCGTTAGCGGGTTTACTGCAATTAGTAGACGAAATAAATCGACTGCTACATGCTATAGGTGACGCAAAACTGAGCGTGTTAGAGCCATAGAAACTTACCTGATGCTGCAAAGTTTTTACAGATCTTCTCCAGTTTGTGATAATCAAGCTAGTTAATTTAGCTAGTTAAGAGGGTAAGTCATGCATACATTGTTATAAATTGTAACAGTTTATTACTTTTGTTACTAGTTAATTTCCTTTATTACGCTTATTATGATGCGTACGCCTATATCTCGCCGCATATTTCTGTCAGCTCTAATTATTAATCGATTCTTTAGTGTTTGAAAATATTGATTTTTTTCTATGATTCGGTAACATTACATTTGTTTTACAGGGCAAATTTCATTAGTACCTACCACCTAATTATGGATTTCTGGTGAAATATCCTTTACAATATCATCGTGTTATTTACCTAGATAAGATTTTATATAAATTATTTTTCTAGTTCGTATTGTTGATATTTAAGATACCTGTATAAGCAATAGAAGGACTAGTAGAAATTGAGTTTTGTATTTTGACATTTCGATAACAACTGATTCTATTGCCTACATAACAAGCTCAAGTTCATTGAAATCGATTGAGAAAAAGAGAATTGGCACGCAAAATGTCAAAGTTTTTCATTGCTGCAGATTTTAAAAATGACAAATAGGCCATTTTTAAAATTATTTTTGAATTCGCTATATCTCCAAAACTAATGAACCCATATAACTACTCATCGTATTCTAAAAATGTAGAGGAAAGTTTATTCTTTCGAAATCTGTCATTAGTTCTGCCATTTTGATAACGTTAAATTTAAAAAAACGAGTGCAAAGAAATGCATATTTTCAATTGCGTCCGCCATCCTGAATTTTAATGTTTCGGCCAGCTTTTTGTAGCCTATTCAATTGGCTAACTATTGTCATTGAGTTCGTTACAATCGGCTGAGAAACAATAATTTGACAAAGAAAAATAAAATGTAAGTTTTTTTGGCCCACCCGGAATATGTGTTTAATATTTGCCAATATTTAATGATCGAGTAGGACGTACGCTATATTTTTTACCTAAACACAAATCTCGTAATAGAAGAATTTTAACTCCACCACTGCACTGGTGAAAAAAATGGCAACTGGTTTCATTGTTGCACAGAACCAAAATAGAATTTCACAGAGATTTATTGAAATACAGCAGATATAATAAGATATAAATTTTGTTTATTTAATCACCATTTCTTGAATACCGTATCCTTATTTGTGGAGCACACTATATGTAACAAGGAAATTGTTTTTATTCTAATTGAAAATGATAGACCATATCTGCAAATATTCGAATCTCCTCTATTACGTTTTGCTGAATATCTTTGCCATGCAAATTCTATCAGATGTCGTTTATGTTTCCGCCGCTCCGGTAAGAAAATTTGAAATTTTTAAATTGTTTTCAGGGTGTGGTTACAAATGTTACCATACAATTTTATTTATTTAAATTTGGTTTTTTTGTATTCAAACATGGAATAACAATACTCAATAGTAGATAGAGCTTTATATTGCCAACACATTTTTCAAGTTTCCAGGCAAACTTTTTAATTATGTGGCTGAAAGGAAAATAACTAAAATTTAGAAGTTTTAATCGATAACGCTTTGGTGAACAAAAATATGAAGTAATTCCGTTTTTCAAATAACATAATGCAAACTGGCAACGAGTTCTGTGAACTTCTAGAGATAAAATTGCAACAGATCGAAACAATAATATTTGTATATTTAAAGTATCTACTATGTATACTCCAACGGTGGTAAAAGTTTAAACTAAAACAATTTCAAATTGAACTACGCTCGAATGTGTTTTTCATTCGCATATGCTTTTCACCTTGTAGCCAAATGCTGGGACAATTTGCCTCTATCTCGTTTTTCCAGGACTTTTGTGATAATATTATGTTTCATTATCCTTTGTTTAGGGCACCAAAACTCACTTTCAAACACACTTGCTTGATTTACAATTAAACCGATAAAAACTGTGTTGATGTAAGAAAACTAGAACATAAAATATAGAATTCTCTCTTTTTATGTACATTGTTTATTTTTTGGTGAATGCAGCAAAAAAGTGTCGTGTGTGTTTTTAGTTTAATTTTATACAAAACGGTACTGCATTAATCATGACGTTTATAATTTAATTTATCATTTAATGTAAGGAGATGTTAAACATTAATAATAATCTTTTGTGTCATTAAAATTTGATAAGAATAGTTATTTTAATCGCCAAAGTTAAATAAATAAATATTTATTTTAATGTACTATCGGATGCAAAATTAATGTCAGTAAGGTTAATTTTAGATCGTTTGATATAATATAATAAGTATAGAATAGAATAGAAAGAATAGAATAGAATAGAATAGAATAGAATAGAATAGAATAGAATAGAATAGAATAGAATAGAATAGAATAGAATAGAATAGAATAGAATAGAATAGAATAGAATAGAATAGAATAGAATAGAATAGAATAGAATAGAATAGAATAGAATACAAAAGAATAGAATAGAATAGAAATTTATTTCCCAATTTAGATACATATTATGTACATTTGGTACGTCCAAAAAATAGTGAAATAGTTGTCTATATTGCAATTAATTTATATTGTCACATTTTAAAACTTAATCACTATATATAAATATAAACTCAATCATTAATATACATATAGTATGTCACATTTTAAAACTTAAGGCATAAAAAACAAAATAAAAATTGTTATACACTAACAACAGAATCAGATAGACAAACTAAAAAGAAAAAACTATTTTAAATTATTAACAAATTCATTTACACTATAAAAAGCATTTTCCACCAGCATTTTCCTAATTTTTTTTTTTGAATAAGGGTAAATTCAATTCTTTAGTTGCCTTAGGAATGCTGTTAAATAAAATAATACAATTATAGTGCAATGAGTTTTCAAATGTTGCTGTTTTATGTACTGGGATCAGCAACAGATCTCGATGTCTGGTATTATATTCGTGATTATTTGCTGAGGAGGAGAAAGAATACAAATTTATTTTAGCAAATAATAGGCATTTATATATATATATATAAATGCAAGGAACAGTCAAAATATTGTTCTCTTTAAATACATCTTTACAGCTATGTCTATAATTTATGTTAAAAATTAATCGTAGTAATCTTTTCTGGGAGATAAAAACGCGTTGCAGGTAACTCGATCTCCCCTAGGTTAATATATTCAATGACAAGTGTGAATACGCTAAGGCATAGTACACACCAAGGAGACCTGTTTGGGCGATTGTATCTTTTAATTGTAAAATGGCGAAGTAAGTTTTATTAAGTAATTTACAGATATGGTCACTCTGTATTTCCCACGTTAAGTTGCTGTCAATATAGGTGCCAAGGAATTTTGTAGAGTTACTAAAACTTATATTTTTAGTTATAGTTACCGGTCTTCTAAGATTAAAATTAATGAAAACCGTTTTTTCACTATTTAGAATAAGCTTATTTCTCTGACACCAGGCATGTACATCATCCAACGTCACATAAATCTTATGAAAAAGTTCATCCTGAGTAACAGCTGATACCGAGACAGTGGTGTCATCAGCATACATCGTGGTTTCGCCGTGTTGAATATAATTTAGCAAGTCATTAATATATATTAAGAACAACAATGGACCCAATATTGAGCCCTGGGGTACACCAACAGTTATATCATATATATCAGATTGAGAATCATTACACTTTACCACCAGTTTACGATTTTTCATATAGGAATCAATACAACTTAATAGGCATCCCCGTATACCAATGTTTTCCAACTTATTGACTAGTATATTTCGATCAACAGAGTCGAAGGCTTTCGATAGGTCGAAAAATAGCGACACGACATACTTCTGATTAGATTGCAGTTTACATAATTAAAAAAATGTTAAACTAATTTTCTAAAGCGGAAAAAGTGCAGGTTTTTGCTTTGTAATTACACATTCCAAGACCAAACATTGATTGACGCTTCTGCCATTAATTTGATACCCTCTGGTGCACCTATAAAATTATACGGATGATTGTATAGTTTATTTTATTCGTTATTAATATATTGTAATATTTCAAACGCGAATTTTTTTCATAGATTAGGAAACTGTTATCAAACTTTCCAATGCTTTTATACGGGGAGTGACAAGAAGTATGCTTTTTTTAATTGTAATATGTTTTTGAATTCGAAATATTGTGCCTTAAAGCATCACGGTCACCTTTCGGAATTACCGCCATCTCATTTCAATATGTAAAATGCGATGGATATTTCTTTGATATTTTGATTTCTTAGTAATAGTTATATTAAATCAGTTAGTTTCTATTTTTCATTTTAAAACTTTAATATACTATACAGGGTGTCTCGGAAATGCATGGACACATTTATAAGGTCAAAATAACGCCAGGAGGGCTCCCCGATGCTTGACAATAAAATAACTATTGGCACAACTTTAAGCCGAAACAAATTATCCAAGAATACAAAAATTGTTTTAAAAAAGTCGCATCAGTCATATAATTTGTATTGTCATGTCTTATATTGTGGAGCCCGAGTAATTATTTTGCCCAGGGCCCCCCAAGGGGTGTTAATCCGACCCTGATGGTTCTATCATAAAAATTCAAAAAAATATACTAACCCTGCTCTTCAAAAAAATGACTATAATTCAATAAACTGATACCTAGGGAGTAATATGCTTATTTTACAAATACATTTTTTTTAAATATAACGCCACATGAAATTACAACCCCCTTTGTCCCTGAAGGTCTGGAATGACCTTGTGTGGGAGAGGGCTACACATTTAGAGACAATGGACACACACCCAATATCCGAGTATACTACGATTAATCTCTCTCACAGAAAAATCCCAGTTCCTCGACCGAGAATCGAACCCGGGACCCCGAAGTTTCGAGGCAAGTACGTTACCTCTAGACCACATGAGCCTCATAAACTAACAAACTCTACAAATTATACGCACGTTAATGACTTTTTGTGTAAAAAAAAATTATACTCAAAGAATGATAAAAGTTTGAAATATTAAACTATTCCATAGTTGAACGGCGTTTTAATCCTGTTGTTTAATTTATTGAGATCCTAGGGATTAGATATTGACAGTAACATAAAATATTTATTTGTTGTATTTAAAACAGAGAACAAACAGAATTATAATGACATTATAGCAAATGTTCAATGTGATATCCGTTTTCGCGCGAACCAATATGACTTCTTCTTAGAAAATTGCAATGAATTTTCCGTAGAATTTCTGATAAATTTGACTCATTTACAATTCTAGTCCAAAGTCATCCTGGGTATCCACAGGAGTAGTGTACACTTTTATCTTTTAAATGTGTCCATAAAAAGAAATCGCATAGATTCAAATCTAGTGACCGAGGTGGCAAATTTATCATTTCCTCTACCAATCCTCTTGTTAGGATACTGCACATGAAGATGGGTTCGTACATTTATTGAATAATGACGCAGGATTCCATCTTGTCTAAAATTGATGTCAAGCCTAGCTTGTATTGGTAAATGCCCAACAATTCTGGCAGCGTATTTTGCCAGAAGGGTGAATAGGTTTCATTTTCCAGAAGGTGTGGCAAAATAACAAGTGCAATTAAAAAGTTATTGATAATTCTTGCCCAAACACTCATCCTGAAAGTGCCGTTCTTTGATAGTATGAGAATTTTCAACAGCATACACATGGTAATTTTCCTTCTTGTATTCTTCTCCTCCTGTTATGCGCTATGTTCTTGGATAAAACGACAAAAATTAAGTACCCTTCTGCAATCCAGCGATTTGGAAATATTATACAGTCTTGCTGAAAATAAAGGTCATCCATAAAAGTATCCGATAAATAGTTATGACGAGACAGTTATATTAAAGGAGGAACCTAAAATTCTTGTAAAAACTGTAGATAATTTTCACCAGTTACATTGTCTTCGAAACAAAAAGGACCTGTAACTCTATTCACAACTACGCCTGTCCATATGCTTACCCAAGCAACATTTTACCAACTACCGACTACTTTTTCACTAATTCCTACGTCACAATTATTACAAATAGTAGTCGAGTAATAACTTAAATTTTGTAGTTGTAATACGACATCGAACCAAATATTGCGCCGACCTCGCAAACCTACTGCTTAAATCTGGACGATTTACCAACGTTGATTTGCCGTTGGAAAACGACTTAATAAGGTTTGATATGTTTTCAAGTCATTATCCAACGTTGATGAGACGTTGACAACTGACTAAAATAGGTATGGTTATATTTTGAATAACTTATCAACGTTGGTTAGACGTTGACAACTGACTAAAATAGATATGGTTAAATTTTGAGTAACCTACCAACGTTGGGGTAGACGTTGGCGACTAACTGAATAGGTCAAGTTTGTTATGGAACACTTGTCAACGTTGGTTAGTGGCTTAATAGGTTTGGTCCTTTTTAGTTATTAACCAACGTTGGTTAGACGTTAATGACTAACTTAAGTAGCTCCGATTAATTTTTCGGTAATACACCTACTTCTGTATAACGTTGGTAACCGACTTGATAGGTAGCTACATTCATCTCAAGTAACATTTTACCGACTACTGACTACTTTTTTACTAATTATAAGGTCAGAATTATTACAAATATTAGTCAAGTAGCGTCTTAAATTTTATAGTTTTGATACAACGTCGGAGCAACGTAGCTTGAACCTCGCAAACCTACTATTTATATCTAGCACATTTACCAACATTGGTTTGATGTCAGAAATCTACTTAATACGTTGAGTGTGTTCTTAGATTATTATCCAACGTTAATTAGACGTTGGTAACTGATTAATTAGATTTAGGTAATTTTTTGGGTAACATTCCAACGTTGGTTAGACGTTGCTGACTGACGTAGTCATCTAGCAACGTCGGTTGGACGTTGGTGTTAGGCTTTTGGTCTTTGGTCTAACATAACCTCAAAATCAATGTCGATAATTCAGGTATTGATAGATATTTAGTAAAGATTTATACACCAACTGCAAGAGACGGTCGATATTATCGTGATTGTTTGGAATGAACGTTAGTGTTAGTGCAGATTTCTGCACCAAAGCCTACTAAAAGTTGGTGCAGGTAAAATTATTTAACCGTGAAGTCGCTATTAGTAAAAATAGTTGCACTTATTCCGCCTTCGCCATATTTTCTGGTTCCACAGAAGGAAATAATGGGCGGCCATGTTGATTATGTGTACAATTATTTTAAATACACAAAATTTGCCTCTTTTTTTCAAATAAAGTAAGCAAAAAAAGTTTTTATTTACTCGTAAAATTAATTAAACAATATTTCAATTGTGCTTTCTTTGGAAAAGGAAAATATTTTTTTGAAAGTAAAAAAAATAAAAATAGTACTTTCGTTCTTAAAATAAACATTATTCTTATGGGTTCACTATATTTTGCGACCTACTTTATATATATGTATCAATAAAATTTCTTTCGTTTCAGTTTTTACCCCACCAGATTTATTAAAATTTTATTCGAAGTATTTTGTATATAATACGTACTCAATGATAAACACGCCTTATCCATTTTATATAAATAGATAGATACGACAAATAGAATAATATACAAAATTGCTTAGTTTCACTACCTACACTCGACTTTTGTAGGTCAGATTAAGGGCAAATTTTAAATAAAGTTGGTAATAGGCTGACAACCAACTTAAGCCGACGTAAAATTTGGTGAACATTTGGTCGGTAATCACAACGACTAAAGTCGGTCCTTTACGTCGAATCGACCCATATTTTATTGACCAGATTAGTACAAATATGGGTCATCCCGACGTTTTGTGTACGTCGCACACCGACTTTTAGTTGCGAACAGCAACGTCGCGTCGGTTCGTCGTCAGAATGTTGCTTGGGTAGTGTATCTTTCTTGTATCCGGTATGGGCTCTCTATTGCTCAATATCTACCTGCACAATTCGGGCGAATTACCGTCCCGTTTAAAGCTTAATCCTAAAATAATATTTTTTAAAAATTTTTTCACAAAACTTAATTCGCGGATCAAAGTCGTCTATGTTTAGCTCGTGCACAAGTTGAGTGTTATACGGATTGAAATTTTCTTTGCGCAAGACTTGCTGTAGAGCAAATGGCCCTAAAAGTAATATTACATTTCTGAGAATAACAAATTGTTTTGTAATTATTTATTTTTCATATATTAAAAATGTTCACACAACACAATTACAAGAATACGATTACAAGTAAAATTTACAGTTTTATTCATATTATTAAGGTTGAGATACATGATTGGGTTGTTAGGACAAAGCCATAAATGAATCGCTTATTTTAAGAAAATATTGTATTTTTTCAATTCTAAACACAATTTATACAAAATATTACTATCAAACATTTCTTTCTTATCTCCGCTAGCCATTTGCCTCAATAGGCAACTTTTTTTCGAGTTACCCTTCAACCGTTGTTGGATGGCTTCCAGGGTTTGCCCCTTAGTTTCGGGCAGTACGAATCGGAAAAAGAATGTTCCGACTAGAGAGCACCCTGAAAATGTATAGAAAGGTACTGCCATTCCAAAATTATCCGATGTATATTGGTAGAATTTCGTACTGGCCATCATGGACGAGGCAAAAACTATGCTGCCCAGAGAGAATGCTTTGGCCTTTATGCTTGTGGAGTATATCTCTGAAACAAAAATATTTAAGGCCACCCCTAGTCCTAACGAAAATACAATTATATACAGCATCATCATAGGAAGTGGAAACCAGTCTATATACGAGAGGTCGATACCGATATAATCTCTAAGTAAAAAGAAGGTACCTAGAGTGAACAATACCAAGAAACACAGACCTGATGATAACACAAAGAGAGGCTTCCTTCCAAACTTGTCTATGAAGGCAGAGGCTAAACATGCCATTGCAATCTGTACTAACAGTAGCACCGAGGAACCCATAACTGGAGACAGATTTGTTGACTGTTCTATTAGAATTTGGTAATAGACAGTGTAAGCTGTACATCCTGTGAACTGTTGAAAAATTCTTGCAGTAGCCGCCAACAGAAAAGCCTTACGATTTGAAGCAATTGTGAACAAGTCTTTGTACGTTCCTGACTCAGACATTTGTCTATCCACGTCGGCTGTTATACTGATTATTTCTTTTTCAACGCTGTTTTTTCTGCGAAAAATTCTTAAACTAGCTGCTGCTTCTTCATTTTTCTTTTTCATGATCAGATAGTAGGGGCTCTCAGGGAAGTTGATGAAAATCAGCCATTGAAGGATAGGAAATATGAAACAAATCAAGGCCGTGGTATGGATATCTAAGTAGGAGCCTATTATATTGATGAAGAGGCAACCACTAGCGCAAATCGTAGTCATAAAAGTCCCTAGTGTTCCTCGGATTTCAGGTATTGACATTTCAGCTATGTAGGTTGCTAGGATGGCCAATATGGCACCTTCACCTACGCCACCTGAGAAAAAAAAAGATTAAATAATCTATAAACATTATTCGCGTGTATATATATATGCATGTATATATTGTATATTCTAGTTTCATTATTACTCATTATATCATAATATAAAATAATTCGCAGGTTACAATATTTAGCAACATTCTATTTATTTCTGATACTATCAGTATAAATAGAAAGGGACCAGGTATTGTACCCTGTGGCACTCTAATTTTAACCAAGTATTTTTTACAACTATCCTCCTTTTATAAAGATAAATATTTTCTGAATTATTTTTCCGTATAATTTTGTTATTCACCAGGTAGCTAAAAAACTGCATATTTTGTTTCAAGGAAAAAAATTTACCTATCATTCTAGAGCAGTAAAGCAAATATTTCCCTTTGTAGGAAAAGTATATAGTGGTGAGGGATATAACCTGAGGTAACGCAATTGATAAAATCGTCCATTTTCTCCCTATGATATCTGCTAGTGTCGACGCTGTAATTCCCCCCTATAACGTGTCCCACACAGCTTATAATTGCTATGTAGGAACCCTCATCTGAGGTTACTTCAAAAGGGTATTCCGCAGAGGTGATTTTTCTCAAAGACGGGGCTGGCCATCCTAAATGTATACCTGCAGTGAAAAGCGCTATTCCAGCTGAAACAAAATAATAATAGTAATTATATTTTTTGCCAAATGAATTTTACTATAATTTTTAATATCAACGTTTTCTAAGAAAGCTAGAGGTTAATAACAAAACAATAATTAGATACTTGAAATCAATTAAATTTACATCTTGAAGTGACTTAGTACTGAAACTGATCATACAAAAGAAAATAGTAATAGAAGCAACACCTAATATGATAATAAAACGTCTTTATTAATAGTGAATAAATACAAAAAAAAAAATTGTATTTACAATAATAATATGTTAGAAGGTGGGGAATGCTCGGCGAAGTTTAGCTAAGGCTAATATAGTCCAGTATGTAGGGAGTTTTGTCCTGCAAAAGGTGAGGTAGTTATAACTTTTAAATTATGTTTTTAGGTCTGAGTCTTGACAAAAAAATGCAATTATATTATTAGCGTTTTCCTGTTTTTGATAGTCCTGGTCGGTTGATGTTGATGTCTACAGTATAATCTGCGTCCTCAATGTCATCATCATCGGTGATTCTGAGAATCCATTATTCTTCCATTGATAAATCTTCGTCATCTTCGTCCTCGCTGTCGATGCGAAACTCCGGTATATTTTCGCATGACTGACTACTGCAGAAGCCCCATACAATAGAGCACTTCAACCCAGCTTTCCTGCAACCACATGCTCCGCCGCGTCCTTTTCGACAAGTGGATAAAATGAATTTCAATAAGTTCCTGGGTGCTGGTTGCTCTGTCATTTTGAGTGGAGCGAGCCCATTGCTGCCAAATTTCCATCCCCAGTCTTCTGGATTTTTTTGGATCCCATACCATTTTTGGACTTGGTGATACGTCCTGAACGCATGATACCGCGCAGTGTGGCATAGAAGCAAGATTGAATTTGTTTTTTATAGTAGATTTAGCGAAACGTTGGTAGCGGACTTTTTCCAACGTTTCGTCTTCCTAGTTGCCACCATACAATGCAACGAGAAAGCGTGCTCCAGCTTCTGCGAAGTGTTCTGGTGTTGCATCCTGATGTGTGAAGATGCTAATAGTGACACTGAGTCCTGCGGTTTTCTGAACAAGCGAACAAAATTTTGTTTTTCCTTGGTTGAAGATGGACGATGTTGTTTCGCAGCCACTAAACGCATGGAGAAACATACTGTTCTCAGCCACTTCTTCATGTTTCAAACTATTCTCGGAATATATTTCAGCAATTCTGCCTCTTCCTGGTCTGCGAAGGTAGATGTTACTTTGGGATGGTGCTAATGCTGTCAGCAGAACAAGAAGATCAACGTCTTCGCCAACGACGAAAACAATATCAAATGTTAAGCACAAGAAAATCGCTGTGCTAAAAATCAACACATCAGCACCTTCTTCCGCCTGTTTAACAGTAATAGCAGTCTGTTCCATTTTTGTTGTCAGCATCGAAATTAGACGGGCTTTATTGTTTTCATTGGTTAAAAATCTTTCTTGGAAAATTTGAACTGGCATTGTTTCATCGAAGAGAGCATCCGCAGATATATGCTTCTTCGATCGGCGAGGTCTTTCTACGGTCTTGGTATTTATTCCTTTTGTCACCATCAATCGGATATTCATCAAAAACAGCGACTGCATGTGAACCGTAGTGACTTCGTACATATTGAACATACTTCTCGCAAATAGACGCAAAAGAATCATTACAATGCCATACAACTTTATGCAAAAGGTATCATCCATCCAAAACATTGATTTGGTTATCTCCGAGTTCCACACCTTCTGGAAGTTGTGTGAAAACTTTATACAATGATGATTTTGTGCCTTTGCGCATTCCTTCTTCCGAGAAAAGCAACAAAGGAAATGGGGCAAGCTCTAATTTAAGATAATCCTTCAACTCGTCGTCGGATATCTTCGCAATGCATATTCTTTGAAACAGCATGAGTAGATTAATGGAAATTGTTGCTTCGCCGACTTATATGCCGCTGTTGACTGCTGCCAATGGGATGACCTTATCTTTGCGTTTGAATTTAATGGACTCGAAATTTTCAAACGTGGTAACCATGTTTGGCATCGCCTCGATACCTTTTTCTTTGGACAAATGACATTTAATCTTTTCATCTCCGACAAGTCCAGTACTTATGGAAAAAGCGAATCGATTTCTGGGAAGGGAAGATGTTGAGTAAACCAATTCAACAGTTTTTCAAGTCTTTATCGTCCCGAGTGATGCGTGAAGTCCTCGTATCGACATGTTGCTCGGATGTATTTAGATAAACGTTACAATATTCCTCAATGGCGTTGCACGTTTCAAGTTGAACACGTAAGTATTCCCGAATTCAAACGTCGCGGAAATTTCTGACCGAGACTACTCGATACGGGTACGATTAATACCGAGCACTCGAGTTAAAAGGCAGACTCTAGACATTACTCGGTATCCTACCGTACCCCTCTTTCTAAACTGAAAGTGGAAAGAGGACTGCCCTTTTCAAAAGACGCACGATGAACGGTCTATACCTGCTACACCTGTTCTAAGAAACATCTGTTCCACAAACCAGAATAAAACTTGGATAAATATTCTCTACTAACTTATACCTATTAGGCCACTGCGCCTGCGGCGGTAAGAAAATTTATATGTAACAAGAAATATCACTGTAATTTGAAATAGACATCGCTGTATAATCTTATTGTGGTGTGGAAAAAAACATTAGAAATAAGTGTAATTTGTTCTTACTAAATTTACCGTCAGAAATGGGGTTTTACTGTTTTTTTTGGGAAAAATGTTCATCTTTCTGCCGCTGCTCATTAAATATTAGATGTTTATACAAAAAATGTGAGGATTTTTGTCTTCTGTAACTTTGTTAAAGACATTTTCACGTTGGATCAACAGCTGCGGAGTTATTTTGAAGAAACTAATTTTTTTTACTTTTTGTTCAAGATGGCGGCTCGAGCCTCCCCCCCCAAGGTCGAAAACTTGGATTCTTTGTCAAAACCCAGACCTAAGCAACATAATTTGAAAATTATTATTACCCCACTTTTTGTAAGGCAAAGGCCTTTTTTTTGGCCCCTACAGACTGAATTAATAATCGAATACGATAATTCCAATCTCTCCTTTTCATATTCAAAAGTCTTTTTTTTTTTATTAACCAACATGCACCTCAAACGAGTCACCTGACCTGTGGTTGAGATACGAAAATAATTTTTTTATTCAATTGTATTGAAAAGTGATGTTTTTTGGGTCGAATATCCGAAAAGATCACCTTCTTATAACAGATATTATTTTTTTGTTGTGGTTGCTAAGCGACTGCTTTTTTCTTCTTGCCAAAAAGTACTTCTTGTCCTAGGACGAAAAGTACTTTTCGGACGCTAAACAAATATGAACAAATTAATGGATACCATAAACATATGAAACAAGCTGTCATAATATTTTTATTAGATTGTGACAAAGTGATATGAGGTCGATCACGATCAAATTTTTCAATTAAAACAAATACAAGAAGGTGTATGACACACGGACGAAAATGTTTTTCGTGATCGTACGGTTACAATTTTTCGCAATCTTACAAAAACTGCATTTTTCGTTCTTATGTCAAAATAACTATTTTGGTATGTTATTAGATTAGATTAGATTAGATTCTTTATTGATTCTTTATGCCAATTACAAAACAATGGATAGAATAAGTCAATAAATGGTAAATTACAATTACACAAGAGATAAAAAACTTCTATAGGACAAAAAACAACAGAGTGTAAATAATGTGGTCAATAAAAAGATATAAACATATACACATATATACACATACATACATACACACATATACACATATATACATACATATACATACACATATAATATATATACACATATATACACATATACACACATATATAAAAAAAAAATTCAATATAATGTGTGTGACAAAACCGAGAATATACTATACTTTAAAGTATTCATCTAATTTATATAAACATTTATTTAATAAATATATTTTTAAACGTTTCTTAAATAACATTATGGAGTTGCACTCTTTGATTTCTGTAGGTAAGTAATTGTAGACTTTGAGGCCCAGACTATTTGGTGAGTTTAATGCGATACTTAAGCTATGAAATGGTATATGGAAATGATTATTTTGTCTCGTGTTAATATTATGGACCTCTTTATTTGGTATGAATTTGTTCTTATTATTAAAAACATATAAGCACAGTTCATATATAAAAAGAGACGGCAGTGTCAATATTCCGTACTCTTTAAAATGATTTTTACATGAATCTGTATTTGATAAGCCTGCCATACATCTTATAACACGCTTTTGGGCTATAAATACATTATGTGATAACGTGGATCCACCCCAAAAGCATACTCCATATCTTAGCCGTGAGTCAATTTCCGCATAGTACAATTTTTTTTAATTGATCAATATTTAGCACTGATTTGATACTTCTAAATTGATAAATCATGGAATTTATTTTAGAAATAATGTTTTCACAATGTGTTTTCCACGTAAGACATTCATCCACGTATAAACCTAAAAAATTTTACATTTTTATTATTAGGAATTGTTTTGTTGCCTATTTGCATGTTCGGAGTATTACATATTTTTTGTCTATTATGGAATCTTAGGGCCAGAGTTTTATCTATATTAAAGTGAAGACAGTTCTGGCAAAACCATTCATTTAAGTTCTGTAATATGGTATTACATTTGATTTTTAACGAATCTTCATTTTTATCTGACATAATTATTGATGTATCGTCAGCGTATATGGTAAAACATGCTGAGGTTGTCAAAGCAACAAGATCATTCATATAGATCATAAAGAGCACAGGGCCGAGAATTGATCCTTGCGGCACGCCTCTATTAACTTCCACGTATTCCGAGTTAACATAGTCCACAGTAATAGCTTCATTATTAAGCAATGAAATGTATTGTTTCCGCTTATAGAGAAAACTCTCAATCCAGTTCAACGATATACCTCTTATGCCATATATATAAAGTTTAGCGAGTAGTTTCTCGTGATCAACGCAGTCGAATGCCCTGCTGAGATCACAAAATATCCCAACAGGGCACTCGCCTACCTCAATATACTTAAGTATTTCTTCATAAAATGAATGGACAGCAGTGATTGTTGATTTACCAGATATAAATCCGTGTTGTCTATCTGATATTGAATTATTACTATTCAGGAAGCTTAATAGTCTATTTAAGAAGCAGTATTCAATAATTTTTGAGAATCCTGTAGGGATGGTTATTGGTCTATAATTTGCAATGGCTTGGGTGTCATTTTTTTTGTGTATGGGTATAACTTTACCTATTTTTAAATATTCTGGAAATAAACCGGTTGAAAATGATAAATTTACCAGATAAACTAAGGGTGGAGCTAATATACTCAGCATTCTTTTTAATAAAAAAACTGGTATTTCATCATATCCCGAAGACTGCTTATTTTTAAGTTTGGTGTTTAATAAATCACATAATTCCTTTTCTGTATATGGTTCCAAGAAAATTGTGTTTCGTTGTGGTATAATATTGTTAGCCATTGTATCTTTGTTACTATTATCACTATTATTTGGTGGAATTTGTTTAATATATTCAATGGGAGCATTTTTAAAATATGTATTAAACGTATTAGCAACCTCATATTGATCTTCAATTAGTTTGCCATCATTAATTATTGAAATATTTTTTGAATATTTTTGTTTATTAGACAGTTCCGCTACTATTTTCCAAGCTGATCTAGTCGGATTGTCAGAATTATTTATTTTATTTTGATAATAAAGTTTTTTTGTTGATTTAACTAAAATATTATGTTTATTTTTTCTATTTTATAAGCCGGTAAGAGGTCAGGATATTTAGTTTTTAGTACAAACAGATGTTTAAGTTTGAGACTTGATGCCTTGACTGCATCGTCAACCCAATTTTTATCGTTTTTATTTTTCTTATGGTACTTTCGTTTAGGAAAATGTACATTAAAATGATATAAAAAAATATTGCCAAAGTATTCAAATGCATAATTGATATCACTAATATGGTAAAGATCAGACCAGTCTTCGCTTTGAATAGAGGTTCTGAAGTTACAGATAGCAGCATCATTAAATGATCTTTTCATATAAAATTTATTTCTAGTTCTTAAACTTTTTTCTATCCCCAAGTCAAACAGTACCGTTCTGTGGTCAGATATGTAATTATCGAGCACACATGAACTACCATGTTCTGTAAAGTTACTAAATATTTGATCAATTGTTGTAAGCGTAGAAGCTGTCACTCTAGTGGGCCACCCTACCATATAATTTAGATTAAAAGTTGACAACACGCTACATAATTTTTTAAAATCATTAGAATGCTTGTAAGAGTCCATATTAAAATCACCACATAGCAAAATATTGATATTAGGTTTAAATACAAAGTTTAAAACATCTACAATTCCATCAAGAAATATATTAATATCTCCTGAGGGAGATCTATAGCATGACAAAATTATTAACATGTCACCAGTGTCCATTTTCCAGGAAACTGCACATATTTCTAAGTGTTTTTCAATACAATGATGATCCAGATCGATACTTTTTATTTTTAAATTGTGTCTTGCAAAAATTGCAACCCCCCTCCTTTAAAGGTAGTTCTACAATAACTGCTTCCTAAGACATAATCGGGTATATGAAAAGATTCTAAGGAACTTTTATGAGCCCATGTTTCTGTTAAGCATACAAAATTAAGATTATAGTTAAGGATATCAAGGTGTAGATAATTACATTTTTCAACATTTAAACACTGCACGTTTAACAATAGTATGGCGGTATTAAACACTATTTTGCTGATCCAATCACTTTCTTCCTCAAGTATAAAAAACGGCTAATACAGGCACCGTATGACCACACTTTCGGGTCCATTGCATTCTTAAAATCATCCTCTAATATCGTAACTTTAAAAGATGAATAAAGTTCTGGGTGTTTGGATATTATTTTCTCACATGTTACCTCCTGAAAGTTATTTTTTAAGAGAGCAGTAAGCTCATCACTTGTTGTACACTTGTCCACCCTATAGACATGCAATGCGGCAAGTTTTGGTACTCCTTTAATGGAGACAGATTCTTTATTATTTCCTACAATTACTTGGCGTTTCCTCCTTGTTTTTGTAACTGTTTTCCACTCATCATGTTGAGATGAATTGGATATCATGTGTGTAGATTGAATATTACTCTCATTATCTTTTGTTAAATTAATATATTTATTTAACTTGTTTTCAGTCTCCACAGTCTTAATTTCTAGGGCAACTTCGTCCTTTGTAAATAAGGAATTCCCTTGTTTTGTGTTAAATAAGAGTAATTTATTCGGAAAAATTCATTTGATTATTTTGAATAGTTTTTAGGATAAGCGAAAATAAATTGGTCACAAAATACTACACCGATCAACGGCCTTAAAAACATTCTTGTTGTTTTCAAATGTAGAACTAAATGAAATATTATAAGAGAAGTTCCGAACATTCTGCAGGCCCGCCAAAGTACACTTGATTTAAAAAAAAAACTGGTACAACTCTTGTAATCGAAAATCTTAATAGTTTAGTTGTGTGCATATGTCTGTAAATAGGGCTGGCCAGGCATGTCGAGAGGGGGTGGAGAAGAGGTGATTTACTCCGGACCTGGGTTTTTTTGGAGGAGATCGGTTTTCTTTGTGTTTTTAAACTTATTAAACCTTTCTCTTTTATTTTATTCAAATGGAATTTTAAAAAACAATTAGAAAATAACTTTTTCAAAACATTTTCAAGCCTGCCATATTATTGTTTAAAAAAATAATATTTGTTACGGATAATTCTACTAATGTAATTAAAATACTAACTGAATAATGATAATTCTATTTTTAAAATAAGAACACAAAAATACCACTTGAGATTAAAAAAAAATGTAAACAATGCAAACTGAACATAAAAAATACAATAAAAAAAATAAAATAAATGAACTTCAATTACGTAATACAGAATTAACTAATATTTTGTCATTGCTCCATTAGCGTCTAAAACTGCCTGAAGTCTTGCAGGCATGGACAAAATCAGATTTCTTGCAAGGTCAACTTCTTGCGACAAGTTCTCCCAAGCGTCTTCAATTATCCCGTCCAATTCTTGGGCATTATTTGGATGGTTATTTAATTTTCTTATATGTTTCACCATTAGTCCCCATACATTTTCAATTGGATTTAAATCCGGACTTTTAGATGGCCACGGTAACAACACTATGTTTTTATTAAGAAACCATTGCCTGACACGATGGGCCGTATGTATGGAGCAGTTGTCTTGTTGGAAAATTATTTTCCGGAAACACCTCTATTACTGAGGGCAACATAATATTGTCCAATATTTCAATATATTTAATGGAATTGAGATGACCACCACTGTTCCAACACACACCTAACCCATTTAGGCTCATCCAAGCCCAGACATTGACTGAAAACCTTCCTGATATTTGTGGATCGAAAGTATATTTTTCGTCGTATCTAGTGGAAGGAGGCCTATATACGCGAACATGTCCATCGTTACAGGATTTAAAAAACCTTTTCCTCAGAAAAGACAACTTGTCCCCAGAAGTTTTCATCATTAATTATATAGTTGAGAGCAAAAATAATCCTACCCTGCTTCTTTTCTTCTGAAAGTTTGTATTTTTTAGCCGCTAAACAACTCTTCAAGTCGCTTTGTAGTTTTATTCTTCTGGAAGCAGTAGATACCGAAGCAGGGAAATTTGTCTCTGAAATTGCATTTACTGCAGTCTGAAAACGGTTTTCTATTAGGTAATTTATAAGATTTTCATCTTCTTGATTATTGCTCTTTCTGGGCCTACCGGAACCAACTTTACGGGATACCGTTTGGTTGGTTTCCCATTGTTTTTTAACACTCATTATCGTGGTTTTACTTACATTGTATTCAGCAGCAAGTCTTCTTATGGACCAACCATCTTCAATTTTAGAAACAATTCGAAATTTTTGAATATCTGTTAGATGTCGAACTATTTTTAATAATGACACCACTGATTAACGTCAAAGTGACATTTGTAAGATTATTAATATCAATCAAAAAACGAATGATTTACATAGCTAAAAGAAAGTGTACCAGTTTTTATTGAAAACAAGTGTACGTTAGAAAAGAAAATTAACTTTTACTTTGTAAAATAATAAAAAAGTAAACATAAAATCAAAATGCCTGCTTACCACTTAACGCAGCCAAATACTGAGACAATTTGCCTCCATCTTGTTTCTCCAGGATTTCTTTGATAATATTAATTTTCATTTTCCTTTTGTTTAAGGCACCTAAACTCACTTTCAAATACAGTGGATTGGCTTACAATAATTAAACCGGTATAAACTGAGCTTTAATGTAAAAAAATTATAACATAAAAATATAGAATTCGCTGTTTCTATGAACATTGCTTATTTTTTAGTGAATTCGGCAAAAGTATCGTGTGCGTTTTTAGTTTTATTTTACATAAAGCATACTTTATTAATCATGGTGTTTATAATTTCATTTATCTTCTATTGTAAGGCGATGTTAAACAATTAATAATCTTTTGCGTCACCAAAAATCTGGCTATAATAGTTATTTTAATCACCAGCGTTAAATAAATAAATATTTATTTTAATGTACCATCGAGTACATAATTAATATCAGTAAGGTCAAGGCAATTTTATGTCGTTTGGCATAATGTAAAATACTTCAGTTAGACGGCAGTTTATACAGTTAGGAAACTATTTTGTATTGCTTCTCTTAACATTTTGACGTTTTCCCGTGTTCTCACTGTTCGTGAAGAACCAACGAATTTATCATATCACAAATACTGCCAGCAGAACGAAACTTTATTATAGTGTGGCGAGAAGGAATTCTACATCTTCTTTCTATGTTAAATTTGCAACGAAATCTTTTTTTTGATCAGAATTATTGAATATGTTTCAATTTACAGCTTTCAATGTCCTCATTAATTAATTTATGTTGTTATAGTTCATTAAAAAAACTAATGCTCAAGGTTATGATGGGTTCAACATTAAAATTGTTACTAAAATGTTGCCCATTTATTTTACCCTTTATTACACACATAATAAATTATTGCTTAGAAAATGGTGTTTTTCTAAACAACTAGAAGCAGGCTCTGTCGCAATCATTGTCTAAAATAAAATATCCAGAAGAGCTTAAGGATCTTTGTCCAATTAGCATATTGTCGACGCTGTCAAAAGTGTTGGAAAAAGAGGTAGAGATGCAACTACAAGATCACGTGATAAATTTGATATTTTACTTGAACCACAGTCAGGTTTTCGTCTCTTGCGCAGCTGCGAAACAGCAGTTTTAAACATTATGGATGATATATTGAGTAAATCAGACCAAAAAAAAAACACTGTCCTAGTGCTTATTTATTTCTAGAAAGATTTTGACACATTAAACCATGGCCTACTCATTATAATACTCCAGTCCTTAGGGTTAAATAACAATGCACTTAAGTTTTACGCAGTTATTTAAAGGACAGAACACAACGAGTTAAAATCGATAATGATGTGTCTATCCCTCTCAATGTGTCATCCGGTGCTCCACAGGGGTCCATCTTAGGACCGCTTCTATATACGTTGTACACTTCAAATTTTGTAAATTCAGTTGAGCACTTTCAGATGCACTTGTATGCGGATGATACACAACTTTACTTCTCCTTTGATTCCAATAATTATGTAGAGGCAATGGATGGATTTAACCAGGACTTAAATACACTGATAAAAAGGGCCAAAAGCCATTCATTAAACATCAATACAAGTAAAACTTTGCTTCAGTTTTTGGACACCAAACTGCTAGATCGGTGGTACAAGAAAATATTCAAATATGTATGGACGGGCATAATTTAGCATTTACAGAGAATGCAAAACATCTAGGGTTAACTTTTGATACTAAACATTTTTAAAATGCACATTGATAATTGTACATATTAGTACTCTCTAGATTTAATTTTGCAGACTCTGTATACGGACATATGCCTCGGATACTCGAAGAATTCAATAATACAAAACTCTTGTCTACGTTTAATTTTTGGAATTAGGTGCCGACAAAAAATTTCTCATACATTAAATCAGATAGCTTAATATGTCTAGATGACACTTACTGCATTCCGCTTGTTTATTTCACAAAATCATAAATAATAAAATACCTAAATACCTGCACAAAAGGATCTCATATAGAGCAGATGTTCATAATATTAATATTCGTTTTAAGGGCGCACTCACACCTCCTTATCATCGGAGAGAATTATTTAAACACTCATGTACGTACCAAATCACACAAGTTTATCTCTGTTCCATTGTCAATAAAAACTAAATCTTTAGTGGTATTTAAATATTGCCACAAAAAATACCTTTTAAATGAGCAAAATATATATAGGTGATTAATTTTGTGATTCCCCTGTGATGAATTATTCATTTTTTCCTGTGTTTTATTTTTTTAATATCGTTTGCCAACCAGTAAGCGTATATAAAATGATTTATATTTTGTATTGTTTAACTTTATAGATTTCTCTTTTCAGTCTCTTATTTCTATTTATTAACTCTTAAGATTAAATATAGAGATGGCTTGTGCAACCATCTGATCTTCGTCGTTTTTCCTTTTTTTTCGGATTATCCGATGCCGGACAGTCCTCCCTTGGCCTCCGACGCCTCACGGGAGTCGCGCCGGCGTATGAACTACAGCCACTCCCCAAATCCCGCAGGGTTAGTGACTGTAGATACCAGAATCGTGTTCCCTAAGCAGACCAAGAGAACCCAGAATGACCGCCTTCTATATTTGGCCTGCCAGCCACTCAGCTGATTTTTGGCAGGCCAGTATGATCTTCAATTCCAAGAGCAGCGTAGGCTTTATCCCTCCGAGTACACCGATTATAAGGACGACCATTTTTACCGAGTAGCCTGGGTACAGCACTTGGAGCTCGTACCGGAAATCGCGATATTTGGTCCGTTTCTCCTGCTCCCTCAAGGTGATGTTTTTTCTCCGCAGGTGCCGAGAACTCGATGACATACATCATCTTGAGTTGATGGTCGAGGAGGACTATGTCAGGCTTGTTGGCTTGGATTCCTCTGACAGTCGGGAGCGAGTAGTTCTAATAAATCCGGCATTTCTCGTTTTCGACAACGGACTAAATATCTCCGGGGACGTAAGGCAGCACTGGTGTCTGGTCTACCCCGTACGAGTGTCTTAGATGGTAGTATAGCATTCGTAATGCCGCGTTATGTCGGTGGATGTAGGCCGAAATCACGTATACAGGGCATGCAGATAGTATGTGCATGAGCGATTCCAGCGCTTGACAGCAGGTCTTGCAGTTGATGTCAGGAACCTTTACACGCCACACGCGGCTACGGTAGACCAAGGTCTTGATAACACTATCTTGGCATGCCATAATGAATTCCTCGGTTTCCTACTTAAGCCCGGCTGACCTTAGAAAGGCGAATATCAGCCTGGTCGATAAACCCAGTGCTTCTATGTTCTTATAGAAGACACCATGCTGGGGTTTATAGACGTGCTGCCGAAACAGATTTTCCTGTTCAGCAGCTCTCATTTTACTCTTTTTGCTGCCTTGAATAATCCTGCTTCCACTCCTACAGTTTCGTGGTGTTTTTAACCAGTTTTCGATTTTGTATAAAATCGCGAATAATCCACAACCGATTAACCGGTTATCCAGAGAACCGGTTTCAGATGCCAGCATTAATTTATATCATGGATTTAGCTAGATCTCCGAGATGTCCAAGTAGCACTGTCTCATTTATAATTTCCACATAGTTATCTGCCATCCAAAGCTGATATTAGCAAATTATTTATCATGCATTTCTTTAGACCTCTTATGCAACAAACTTTTAGTAGTTTTTCAATTTCTTTAACAATTTCTTCTAGAACTACATCGTTCATTTTACCAGTAATGAATAAACTTTGTTTACACTATTTAACATCACTAGATACCGTTTCCCTAGACAACATTAGTTATCTACTATAATAGAAGAGTATTATATTATTTCTGATGCCAAATTATATAAATCCGACGTTTTAATTTTAAATTTTTATTAATTTAATAATGAACAAGTAAAACATAAAAATTTATAAAACAAAGAAGGTTTAGTGCCATATTCCCCCAAAATGAAACAATTATGCAGCTACGGACACGTGTTTTATTTTGAACCCCAATAAATCTATCTTGTTTTATAAAAATTTATATGCACCACGAGCATTACTTAATGTTTATATTCTCGGACGACTTACATCTACATAAGTAACTATTATAGAGACAATTAGTCGTTGTATGACTGATTATATGGACTACGTGCTAAGATTTACACATACGTTTGAATTGTTTTTTTTTCTTCTTTTTTTTTAATACTTTGTATTTGGAGCAATGAATACGACCCCGTGAGGTCGCATTATTTTTCTGTTTTATTTCATTTATTATATTTACATATATCCATGGTATATTTTAAATATTTGCCATAAATCTTGAATTTGTATAGATTGTATGACATTAAATTAAGATATTTGTAAATAATTTACAATGATCCAGTTAACAATAACATATATTTATTTAAGAATATTAAAATAATTAAAGCAAATATTTAAGTATCTAAGATATACAAATATTATATCAAGCCAAAAGTGTTTATATTTAGAAACCACACCACCATTGATTTTAATATGTTTAATTTAAACATCTTTGTTCAAATATGTGTTTAAATAAATTAAACAAAGCTATTGTTTCTTCTTGTCTGTGTTTACTACACTGTGTAGAATTAGATAAGAAACTTTTTTGCTTTGGTAGAACTTCTGCCTTTGTGTCTCAATTACTTACTAGTTTAGTTGTGTTGTTTACTTGGCACGTGCAAAATTTCTCAGTTTCTCATCATTTACCAATTTAGTGAAAATATAGACATAATGGAAAGTTGTACTTACACGGGGTGTTTCCAAATTCAGGAGGTAATTCCACGAGTTATCTCGTGAAAAATAGTTCACTTGAACATGTGTACGTTAAGGAATTAAATTCATACCCACTCTTCAGTTTTTGATACAAGCAAACCGTTTGACACACGTGTTGCTGGGACTATTTCCTTCCCATTGAGACTTGTAGCCACCACCAAATACCGTGCAGGATCCGTGTATTGCTGTTACCATTTTATGCAAGTCGTCGTAGGACATGAACTACTGGACTTTTAGGGTTCTGCGCCGAATTAAAGAGTTTTTATAGGTGATCAACATGCAAAGGATACATTTCTCCCAATCTATGGGAGTAGATCTCTGTTTAAGTCAACCTACTAAGGAACACAATGTCCCAACGTACAAGGGTCTCCCCAAAGTTAATCATACTAAAATTTAAAATGTTACATGTCTTTGAGCAGCAGCCGAGTGATACGGCCCAGCCTTGCGCCCGGTATGTACTCCCTGTAAATACGGCCATGCTGTTTGGCCCCCTAATTGTCACAGATATGTCGCACTATACATGTTCGATGGTAAATTTTACGCTCTACAACTTTCATTTTAAACTTTTTTCTCCAACGCCGACTGTTAAAGCAAAAATGGAGTAAGAAATCGAACTTTGCTTTAAAACACAACGAACGGCTATATTCTAGGGTTGATGGCCTCCTGAAAAACAAGAAAAGTGTCTCAGTCATGGCATAGAATCATGGCTTCATCATTAAGAGCAAAACAGAAAAATAAATCAGCCCTGTAGGTCCATTAGCTAGTGTCCTAAAGCGGCTTTCATAAAATGGGCATTGCGGGTAGTCAATCTGCAATACATGGACCCTGCACGGTATTTGAAGATGACTACAAGTCTCAATGGGTAGGGAGTTGTTCCAGCAATGCATATACCAAACGGTTTGCTTGCATTCAAAAATGCAAGGTACCCATAACGGCCGGACTATACAGGTTGCTGAAATACTAGAGGCAGTAGTGGTGAGAGGTATGAAACTTCTCGTATGGTCTAAATGCTACTATCCGACCGACATTATAGATGTCTCTGTGGCGGATAGCGACTTGCGAAGCAAGTACCGAGAGCGGCGACCTCTAGCCCATGTGGACTAAACTACTGTTATTAAATATGATTTAAAGGAAACAACTACTCAGCGGGCAAATACCCCGACCTGCATTGGATTACACCTTCAAATCATGATAGATCGATAGCCAATATCATTTGTCAATTCCTAACCAGACATAGACCGGTTTCGAACTTATTTGTTCTCCTCAGTATGCCATAGGTTATGGAAAAGACAAATTATAGTGGCCAACCTCCTAGTCATATACTAACTAAGGTAAATTGAGTGGTGGTGAGAGGTATGAAATTTCTCGTATGGTCTAAATGCTACTATCCGACCGACATCATAGATGTCTCTGTGGCGGATAGCGCATAGCCATAACCTATGGCATACTGAGGAGAACAAATAAGTTCGAAACCGGTCTATGTCTGGTTAGGAATTGACAAATGATATTGGCTATCGATCTATCATGATTTGAAGGTGTAATCCAATGCAGGTCGGGGTATTTGCCCGCTGAGTAGTTATTTCCTTCAAATCATATTTAATAACAGTAGTTTAGTCCACCTGGGCTAGAGGTCGCCGGTCTCGGTACTTGCTTCGCAAGTCGCTATCCGCCACAGAGACATCTATGATGTCGGTCGGATAGTAGCATTTAGACCATACGAGAAGTTCCATACCTTTCACCACTACTTAATTTATCTTAGTTAGTATATGACTAGCAGGTTGGCCACTATCATTTGTCTGTTCCATAACCTATGGCATACTGAGGAGAACAAATAAGTTCGAAACCGGTCTATGTCTGGTTAGGAATTGACAAATGATATTGGCTATCGATCTATTATGATTTGAAGGTGTAATCTAATGCAGGTCGGGGTATTTGCCAGCTGAGTAGTTGTTTCCTTCAAATCATATTTAATAACTAGAGGCGGTTATTAAAAAACAACTTTTACGCTATTTAGAAGTAAAAACATCCATATAAATTTTCAGTATGGTTTTCGCAAAAATTGGAGCACATCAGATGTTACGTTTGAACTTCTAGATAATATAAGTAATATAATAGAAGATAAAAAACTGCGTCTTGGAATATTCTGTGATTTATCTATGGCATTTGATTATGTGGATCATTCTGTACTATTAAATAAATTGGATTACTACGGAGTCAAACAATTGATTTAAATTATATCTCAAAAACCGTCAAATATTAGTAGATGTTTGCTTGCATAATAATACTTCAATCACAACATATTACCCCCATCCAGAGAATATTAAAGTTGGAGTACCCCAGGGCTCCATTATGGGACCAATGTATTTCTAGTATATATTAAAGATTTTAGATAGTTTATAATTATTCATCAGTAAAATTTTCACTATATGCAGATGACACAAGCATTTTACTTTGCAATTCGAATATCGATAATTTAATCATAACAGCACAAATAAAAATCACCGACATATCTGACTAGTTCACACCTAACAAATTATTACTTAATCTAGAAGACCGGCAACATGTTATTTAAACCCAACAAAAATATACCGCAAAATACACTGATCTCAAATATAGGAAACATCGACCCCGTTTGAATTACGAAATTTCTAGGTCTGCATATTGATAAAAAAATGGATTGGAAACTTCACATAAATGTAACCAATAAGAAATGGTCTAGTGTAGTTTTTGCTCGGGATTATAAAAATTGTATCGGTTTTGCTGCAGCTAATACAATATACTATGAGTACTTCTATTCCATCTTGCAATATGGAATTGAGTTTTGGAGAAATTCAACAAATGTAAACTACATTTTTAATTCAAAAGCGTGTCATACGTACCCTAAGTAGATATGACTCGTATCGCAATTCCTTTAAATTATTACAAATTTTCACTACAACTAACCTGTACAGTGTACATATATCGCTTATCCTTGGCAATATTTAAAAGAAAATGTAATTTAATAACATCATCACAAATCTGCACAATACAAGAAATAAATATACATATCTACCTTCATTTTATAATTATATTAAGTTAGCCGAGGGGTTCTCTGTACATGGGGGTACAGATCTTTGATCATTTACCACAGCATATTAAAACAATGAGGGCTACCGTATTTAGCCTCACCAGTTGGTGGCACTGGCGAGTAAGGTCGCTGTCAAAAGTTATTGTTAGGTGCGAAACAAGTTTATAGGGTTTTATTATAATTATTTCGTACACCAGTAAATAAAAAAACTTGTTAATTATGCCTCAGTGTTGTGCAGTTCCATTTTGTTCAGAAACAAAAGTCGGACATATGCTTCCGAGAGACAAAACTCGTCTAAAACAATGGTTGGTAGCGATTCGTAGGGAAAACTTTACTCCTTCGAAACATTCATGTGTTTGTAAGGAACATTTTAATCCTAATTATGCGTTACCAAAGAAGTCTATTACAGAAAATCGTAAGTAATAATAATGCACATTATTTGTTTTCATCATGCTCATTCTTGATATAACCTAACTTTAATGACATAAGACACCTCTGATAGGTACAACAATTTCCTTACTGACTAAGTAAATTACTACTTTCCCTTCTGCCATCATTGTGTTAAATGTTTTTCAGCTATTTTTTATGAAAATTACTAAAAACTCACGTTAAAACGCCATAGTAAACATTAACGCTCAGTGACATGAACCTTACCCTACACTAGTGCCTCTCGTGGTGAATTCAAACGCGGTACCACTCATTTCAAATCTAAATATATTCAAACTGTTCTGTCACCTCACGCATTTTACACTGTAACGGAATTTTTTGAAACTACTTTGTAATTTTAAAATTTGAATCTCACAATTTAATTTACGTTTGACAAATCTACAAACACATTGTAATGTTAATATACACAGTGTGGTAGTTTAGCTAAGTAAATTAAATTTAATGTTTATACAGTTTTTCTACTGCTTCACGAGAAGCATTTTTCTTGTATACTTATAAGTATTTTCTCATTATTATTATTTTGACCGTTCCCACATAAAAATGATATGTAACAGTGATAATTAAAGCTGCAAATCGGTTCTGTGTATCATCGTCGTAGAGTACAGATGTACTTACTGTCGCCAGCATTTACTTTGACCGCGAAACTCTTTCTCCAGTCCAGTCTATTATTAGCTTTCGAGTTGTGTACACGTTGTCACTTGGGCGTATTGCATATTGTTTTGGTGTTTTAATTTTATTTGTTGTACTGTATTGTTGATATTAATTTAATAATAAAGCATGGCATACGTACGCAGGGGTAGAAAACGGACATTTGCTGACAAACTGAATAAATTCATAGGTGAATTCCCGGATTTATTCTATGATGGTGCTAAATTAATTTGTAAAGTGTGCCAGAAAGATTTGATGTGCTGGGATAAGCGTGATTGTGGACTTCACGTAAATAGTGTACACCATAAAAATAAAAAAAATAGCGTGCCTTCGACAACACAGTTTATGTTTTATTTACTATTAAAGCTGATTGCCTGTGATGTTCCGCTGCACATACTCGATAAACAACCATTTCGAGAGTTCTAGAATAAATACAATGCCCAGGCGAAGTTACCAAGTCGCACAACGTTATGTAACTATCTACCAACTGTACACGTAGATATGGTAAATAAGATGAAATGTGAATTAAAAAATACACGGCTGTGGTTATCTGTTGATGAGACAATAGATTGTAAGAAAAGTTCTATTTTAAATGTAGTACGAGTATTGGACCTTCTTAAACCGACAGTTCCACTGTTACTAGCTAGCAAAGGACTAAGTTAGTGTACTAGTGAAACAATTACCAGGGTGGTGCTGGAGACGTTAGAAAAATTTGAACTGTCAAAAAAGTCAAGTGTTGATGTTTGTGACTGATGTCACCGCGACGATGCGTACGGTAGGGCGTTCTTTGCAAGAACAGGGTTGTACGTTTATACATGTTATCTGTAACGTGCATGCTTTACATCTTGTGGCAGAAACCATTCGAAAAGATTTTCCAGAGGTGGATGCATTAATAGCAAGTACAAAAAAAGTGTTTCTTAAATCTCCTAAACGTCTCCGTGCATTTCATAGCAAGTGTCCCGGTATTCCTGAACCAGCACAGCTGATTCTTACACGTTGGGGAACATGGTTGCAGGCAGCTTTTTATTATGCTGAATATTTCCAACAAATAAAAGCTGTGATACTACAATTCAATCCAGATGAGGCTGCAGTTATTAAGGAAAGCCAGACAAATTTCGAAGATATTTCCGTTGAAGCAGCTTTAAAAATATTGCGAAGAACTATAAATCATTACATGAGAGAAAAATTAGAAAACATTGCGTTGTCATTAGCGGAGTCACTGCAAATAGTGGATGAAGTAAATCTACTGCTACACGCTATAGGTGACGCAACAAATGAGCGCGTTAAAGAAAAGTTCGCAAGTGTGTTATATAAAGACACTGGTTTTACCAAATTAAGACAAATATGTGATGATGCAGTCCCACATCCGTTAAGTGCGTTCAAAGACTATTTTATATATGCGTGTATTACATCAGTAGATGTCGAACGATCATTTTCAAGATATAAGAATATATTTTCACCAAAGCGAACATCACTCATGGAGACATCCATAGAAACATACCTGATGCTGCAAAATGGCTATACATCTTCTCCAGTTTATGATAAACAAGCTAGTTCATCAAGCTAGTTAAAAGGGTAATTTTTACATACATTGTTATAAATTGTAACAGTTTATTGTTTCTCGTATTAATTAATTTTGCGTATTCCACTGTTCCACGGAACATTTTTGACAACCCTAGTGATAATTATTGTATATTTATATACATATGTTTGAGAATAAATTCTATTCTATCTGGAGAAATAATTTAGTGTTTATCAGAAAATATCCACTTGTTGTACCTCGATCAAATGCATCGATTTCAAGGAATACAAAGAAAAAAAGGATAAGAAGTATGGATTTGCACATGGTTTATTTCTGAATTAAGCTAGTTTGTAGTGAAATAAACAAAAAAAAGGAATTTTCACAAGAACTTCTTCTTCTTCTTGGTGCTACAGTTCGCTTCGGACCATCTTTACCTCATTTAGTTTATTCTTTCATTGGAGTTTATTCCCTGTTGCTCCTCCATCTATTTACCGCAGTTTTGATCCTCTACGACCTCTACTGGCAACTGGTTGAGCTTTGAGTCTCTTTTTAACATTATTTGATTCATCCATCCTCACCACATACCCAGCCCACCTCAATCTACAACATTTTATAAAACATGCTCTATCCTGTCATTTGTGTAGTTGATGAAGCTCATGGTTAGAACTTCTCCAAAGTCCCTTCTAGGCAGCTCCAAAGATGTTCCCCAGCAGTTCTTAGTATTCCCATCGTTTATTCATAGCCTCATTTGACTTGCTTCCTTGACGATATTTTGAAGGGTACGACGTTCCTCTCGGTATGCCCAATAATGTTGATATCTGCGTACGCTAACAATTGCATCGACCGATTGCAAATGGTTCCCCTTGTATTCACTTTGGTTTCTCTAATGAGTAGTGGTGAGAGGTATGTGAAACTTCTCATATGGTCCAAATGCTACTATCCGACCGACATCATAGATGTCTCTGTGGCGGATAGCGACTTGCGAAGCTAGTACCGGTACTTGCTTCGCAAGTCGCTATCCGCCACAGAGACATCTATGATGTCGGTCGGATAGTAGCATTTGGACCATATGAGAAGTTTCACATACCTCTCACCACTACTCAATTTATCTTAGTCAGTATATGACTAGCAGGTTGGCCACTATCTTTTGTCTGTTCTATAACCAATGGCATACTGAGGAGAACTAATAAGTTCGAAACCGGTCTATGTCTGGTTAGGAATAGACAAATGATATTGGCTACCGATCTATCATGATTTGAAGGTATAATCCAATGCAGGTCGGGGTATTTACCCGCTGAGTAGTTGTTTCGTTCAAATCATATTTAATAACAGTAGTTTAGTCCACTTGGGCTAGAGGTCGCCGTTCTCGTTACTTGCTTAGCAAGTCACTATCCGCCACAGAGACATCTATGATGTCGGTCGGATAGTAGCATTTGGACCATATGAGAAGTTTCACATACCTCTCACCACTACTCAATTAACCTTAGTCAGTATATGACTAGCAGGTTGGCCACTATCATTTGTCTGTTCTATAACCTATGGCATACTGAGGAGAACTAATAAGTTCGAAACCGGTCTATGTCTGGCTAGGAATAGACAAATGATATTGGCTACCGATCTATCATGATTTGAAGGTATAATCCAATGCAGGTCGGGGTATTTGCCCGCTGAGTAGTTGTTTCGTTCATTCTCTAATGACTTGTTCAATATGCGCGTAAGGAAAAAAAGCTTGGTGAATCTATGAACACGTTGTACATAATGTGCGTATTATTTTTTATAATTCAATGTTTATATCCGGGAAAGTATCTTTTTTGAAAAGAATATATGTATTTATCTACGCATTTTTTTTGTAAATAGTAAACAATTTACATTAAAATTGAGATTATTATTAAGTAATACAGTTCTTACTTATTAGCCTTATTTTAATTTTCTCTTAAAGTAAATTTTTTTAGCTGTTTTATTTCTTTGTTTTATTATATTTCGTTATGTCCTTTTTATTCTCAAGCAATTCCAAACTCTCTTTGGAATTGGAAGCAGAATTACTTTTATGCAGAAATATCTTTCAAGCTACGTTTTACAAGAGTGGTATAAAAAACATTAACAATTGTCACATTCATTTTCATCAATTATATAAAGATGACAAATAAAATTTGCGGAAAAGTAAAAATACCAATATATAAATATGCTCGCCTGTAAATTAAATTTTTCTGCAAGAAGAAATTTAAGTAATTTTTATAGTAACTCAAATTATTAGTGTATTTTCGTTAAATGTGCTTGCTGCATAAATAAAAAATATAACCTTAAAATATCTAATATTTAGTAGTAATTACAATTACGCAGAGCCATACTTCTTCTATTTATAAGGGAGTTTCTATTATTATTTTTCATTACAGTCTTATTTCTTACATATACATTTATTTTTATTTCTCGTAATCTTTATATTACATATGATTTTCTAAAACCACTAGAATTACTGATCGCTCCAGCACACTGCTTGATCCTGTATTCATCTCTAATAGTGAACTTGTTAACTCATTCGGTACTCTTGCCACTGATGGGATTTCCGACCATAGAATGGTATTTTGTGATTTAAAAGTCAATAAAATTAAAATGAAACCAAAATTTGTAACTTTTCGCTGTTTTAACATTTTGTCTTAGATAATTTTTTGGCTGATTTGTACAACCTCCCTTGGTTTAATATTATTCTTGAAAATAATATTGACAATAAAATTAATTTATTTAATCATTTCATAGTTTCACTTTCTGATAAACATGCTCCAATCAGGCATGTTAGAGTTACTAAGCCTAAGGCCCATTGGTTAACTCCAAATTTAAAATTAATTATGAAAGAGCGGGATAAAGCCCTTCAGAAATATAAACGTACTGATTCTGATATTGATAAGATATATTATAAAAATTTACGTAATTATACTTTAGCTATGGTTAGGCGAGAAAAGAAAAGTTATCTTGAATACGTAGCTTTCTCAGAATAATTCTAAAAAAGTCTGGGCAACGCTTAGATCTCTTAATGTTCGCTCTAACAATCAGCTTATTCTACCTAATGAACTAGCAGATCTTAATGCAATTAATAATTATTTTGCGTTCTTTATTCAGAATATTTCTAATATGTGCAAGGATCAAATCAACTTTTACAACAACCATTAAGTATAATGAAAATAATAATTTTTCCTTTACACTTACATCTGTAAAGGAAGTCAACGAAATTTTAAATAATATAAAAACAGGAGCCTATGGTGCTGATAATATATCGTCTACTATGTTAAAGTATTGTAGTCCTTTCATTGATCCTTTTATTACTCATATAATTAATTGTTGCATTGAACAAAAATATTTTCCTGATTTATGGAAAACTGCTATTGGTATACCATTACCTAAAAATAGTAATCCAAATTCATTCTCAGATATTAGAATTATTAGTATGTTGCCTACTATATCCAAAATTTTTGAAAAAATTTTATATAGTCAAATTTCTCAATATTTTATTTCTAATAATCTCTTATCTGCGGTTTTAGGAAAGGATATAGTACGGCTACAGCTTCATCCACCGTAACTGATGATTTAATTAAGGCTCAGCACGAAGGATTGGTTTCTGTGCTGGTGCTATTAGATTTTTCTAAGGCTTTTGATACCATTAACCATAATCTTATTTGCTCCAAACTTAAATATTTTGGTTTTGATGACTCATCAGATTTGCTATCAGTTCTTATTTGTATGGTCGAATGCAGGGGATTTCCGTTGGTAACGTGCTCTCTTCCAATATTAACATACTTTCAGGTGTATCACAGGGATCAATTTTGGGTCCTTTACTTTTTATTATTTATACCTCTGACATCATAAACTCAGTAAATATGTGTAGAATTTAAGCATATGTTGATGACACTCAGTTGTACTTTCACTTTAATGTAAATGATCAGGCTCATGCAGCTGACGTCATAATTCAGAATTGCAAACCATTAAACAACTTTCTGATGAACATGATTTAAAATTAAATTCATCAAAGTATAATTTAATTCTATTTGGGAACAAAAACAGAAAATCTTTTTTAAAAGATAATTTAATTATTAAAATAGACGATGTGTCCTTGCCAATTGTAGATCACGCAAAAATTTGGGAGTAATTCTTGACACCAATTTACGCTTTAAAGAACACATAAAAAAAATTACTGCAAAAAATCCTACTCATCGCTCAAGTTAATATTTGTTAGTCGGGATATTCTTAATTTTAAATTAAAAACAATGCTGTGTGAATTACTTATTCTTTTCCATTTTAACTACTCTGATTTCATATATGGACCATGTGTTGAACAGTTTGAAACAAATAGAATCGGGTTATGGACTAAAAAAATTTGATCACATTTCGCATAAAATTAGAGATATCAAATGGCTTAACATGGAAAATCGGAGAATCCCTCATTTAGGAAATTTTATACATAAAGTTTTAGGTACACCCACCTCTTCAGTATTAAAAAATAAATTTGTTGTGCGTTCTAACATACATTCCAGGAATATTAGATATAAAAAATAAATTCACAATGCCACATCATCGGACTGCTTTGTTTCGGAGAAGTTTCATATTTAATGCTATTAATCTGTACAATTCTCTTCCAGAAGAATTTAAATTATTCAATTTTAACAAATTTAAGTATAAATATAAATTGCACCTCTCCAGTAGGCAGTAAACATAATGAATTGGTTTCATATTTCAGTGCCAGGCCGTCAATGAAAAGGTAATTGAAAGTAAATAAATAATGCATACGGTAATCATTCTTTTTCTTTTTTTAGTATTTTGTATGTATATATATTTATATATATACATATATATATATATATATATATATATATATATATATATATATATATATATATATATATATATATGTTAAATTCGTTTTCCGGCTATATTCCCGCGTAGGTGATAGGTCCCGAGAGGGACCGTGTTTGTCTGAACGACGTTTCGGCAGAATCTCATCTGCCATCTTCAGGTTCTAACAGATAACTGCTTGCTGCGGCTTCTGGTTACTCGAACTGAAATGACAAACACGGTCCCTCTCGGGACCTATCACCTACGCGGGAGTATACCCGGAAAACGAATTTAACATTCACCACCCGCGAAAACCTGAAAAACAACATGTATATATATATATATATATATATATATATATATATATATATATATATATATATATATATATATATATATATATATATATATATATATATATATATATATATATATATATATATATATATATATATATATATATATATATATATATATATATATATATATATATATATATATATATATATATATATATATATATATATATATATATATATATATATATATATATATATATATATATATATATATATATATATATATATATATATATATATATATATATATATATATATATATATATATATATATATATATATATATATATATATATATATATATATATATATATATATATATATATATATATATATATATATATATATATATATGTATTTTAATTATTTCCTTTCTCATTTGTGCAGAGATTTACAACCTCTCATGATTGAGTATGAATAGCTTGTAGCTAGACTTCGCCGTGATTTGTTTGTGATCTATTCTCTTTAAGTAAATTTCCTCGTTTTCGTATACTTATTTTTTTTTTTAAGGCAATAAAGTCGATTTATTATTATTATTATTATTATTAATTAAAACTAGATTTATCAGAACTCAAACGATTAGGGCTTTAAAAACATGATTCGGCTAATATTACTATGCATAAATTTCATAACTTGACTGTCGTGAGAGAATAGATAATAAAGTGTAATTAGGCTATAATGGAACATAATTAGTAAAAGGATAAACCCCCACACTATATCCTGCTATTCAGATACAGACCACTTCTGATGATATCAGTACAAATTTTGTTTAACATCTGCCTGAAAATATTGGAAATATTTAAACCATTAGACTTTTAGGATATACCTTATACTTCCATGTTTTACAAGTATTATTGACACATAATAAGTATGACTGAGAGACGGATTTTTTAGAATAATAAAAATATTTATTTACAATATTAAATTTACAAGAAACATACAATAGGGAACTTATATAATAAGTAAATAAATATAATAATCTACAATAGTCAGAGACTTGTATTTAGATGGGAATAATTTCATCGTTAATTTATTCCAATTAGTGGACACTACACACAAGGTTTTCCATAATAAGGTGACGGTTTTAAAATATAATTGCTTTTGAATTACTGGAGTGAATTATTTCAAATTCGCTGCAAACTGTTAAGTAGGCTTAGGATTTATGGCAAGTGCTTGTTTTGTTTCCAAATAATGAATTTCGTAGCAATAAATATTAAACAGTTCTTAGAATAAAATATCATTGTTAAAAAGCCAAAACCAGCACCATATCATAGCCGCTTTAAAAGTAGTACGATACAGTTGAAACGAGGATGTTTCTTGTTGAATGCTACATACATTAAAACGAATTCAGTTGTTGAGGCTCAAACGAGCTTAATATCAGGCCCCTTCCTAGCTCAAAAGTTATTGCTTGATGTGGTGTTGATGTTTTCGGTATTATTCGTTCATACTTTTTTGAGAACCAAAACTTTCAAGCTTTAACTGTGAGCTCCGAACGCTACATATGTATACATATAATATGGTTCTAAAAATATGAGGCAAAGAACATCATGGCGTTTCGGCAAAGATTATTTGGGGATCGCATTATTAGCTAATCGGAAAACGTGTTGGCCCCCAAGGTCTCCTGCTTTTTTTGCTCCAGAATGTTCCTATGAGGCTATTTAAATGACAGAGTATTTGGAAGAAATCCTGACACTATTCAGGGCTTGAAAAACTTTATTCGTGAAGAAATTTTAAGTACTGAATTGAATATTCTACGGCGACTTATGATCAATTTTGTCTTAAAATAATAAAAAATGCATTGAAGAAGTCGGACACTTGAAAATGTTTTTAAAAATTAAAACTTTTTCTTATTATTTTTTCTACTCCCCTACATAGAAAATACTATTTTGTTCCCTCATTTCAGGGAGCAAAGTAGTACTTTTCCTCCCTCGGGGAGGAAAATACTTTGCTTCCCTAGGGAGGAAAATACTTTGGCTCCCTCTGGAAGCAAACAAGTAAAAACTTCAAATAGCTGTAATAGTAGGGTATAGACTTCTTTTATTGATACACAAACTTCCTGAAAATGAATGCTTTTTTTTGAAACAGATTTTTTATTACTTATTTTTATTTATAAAAATTGAAAACAGTTTAAATCGAGTTTTAAATTAACATCAGTACTAATATTGTTAAAATTTATGGTACAATTAGTTAAATTACTTCTTCCAGAATATCTTGAGGAACTTCATCTTCACATTCGGAATACATTATTATAAACTTTTTGGAAGTTTGTTTATTTTGAAAACAAGAAGCAACCTTAGCAACGTTCCATGTACTTTGATTTTTAACAATATTTACTTATCTAAATACCTATTATGACATTTTGACATATTTGGTTTTTTGATTGTCATGCATAAGAAAATATAATAAAATATATGTAAAACCAATGTAAAATACTGTAAATGGTCGTAGAAGAAATCATATGTATTACACAGGAGCAAAGTGCCATTTCCTCCCTTGGATATTGATGCCCTCCGCTTCGCGTCGGGCATCAAACTATCCGCGGGAGGAAATTATGCACTTTTCTCCCTTGTCATACAAATAGGTATTGTCAAATTTCAAACTATTTATGAATATATTAAGGAAAAAACTACATTTCTTTTACTTCATACAGATTTTATCAAGAATTTAAAACCATCTGCTTATGTTTATATTATGATACACTTACAACGGTATGCCGATGCGCATGTATGACATCACATTTAACAAAGCAAGTTCACAATGTGTGCATTTTAAAATGAACCCACAACGTAAGTACTTCATGCATTCACAGGACTTGCATTTCGCTACGACTTCATGCGTAAACTAAACAGTCGTTTGAGCTCAGAGCATCATAGCATAACATTTTAAACTCAAGGTTTTGCTTCACTTACTTAAACTTCATACATGCTCGTCGGCATACCATTGTAAGTATACTGTGGTTTATATTCAATAATAAGAAATACAAAATCAAATTTTATTTAATGTAAATTATTCAGGCAATATAATAAATCCGCCTAAAAAAATTAAATCCCTTCAACCTTTCCAATACTTGGAAAATTTCTTGAAAAATCTTGTAGTCAAAAAACAAACATGCACCTTTAACATTTGACCTTTCATAAAACATGTTTCTGTAAAAAGGAAAGTTACTGATAATTTTTTTTTGACCTTTTCATATTTTTGAATCACCCAATTTTTTCTCATTTTTGACTAGTCCAAGAGTAAGCATAACTTTTTGTACAGAGTGACTTTTCTTCGAAAGCATCCCGTATAATGTAATATTATTTTCGCTGGTGGTGGCTTGTCCGCAATTTTATTATATAAACGGTTGCAGAACGCCACAAATTTAAAATGACACGAATACTACATAAAAAATCGACCGACCATAACGTTAAGGATCTTAACAGGATTAATTGTGTCCAGCTCTTATGGTCTTGCATCTACCCTTCAGCTCCTGCTGAATATCCTCCAAAGTCTTCCCCTTGGTCTCAGGTACATACAGAATACAAAAGGCGCCTCCTAGAAGCTGACAAGCTCCAAAGACGTAAAATGGAACACACAAGCTTATAGAATCCGAAGTATATTGGAAAAATTTCGTGCTCATGGTCATGGTGACAGCAAAGATAATGTTCATTATACAACTCGCCTTAGCTTTAATGCTCGAAGAGAACATTTCCCCAATCATAAGATTGATAACGTTACCTTGCCCTATTGCGAAGGCAATGGTGAAAATCACAATTCCAATCAGTGGCAGGTAATCCAGGTTGGACACGTCTATGTCCGTATAATCTTGAATTGTAAAATACACACCTTCAAAGATTAGCATAAAGCAGCACCCTAGGCAAGACAACGTAAGCAAAGGTTTACGTCCAGTCTTATCTACAACAAAGGCTGCCATAGCATTTGAGATGAACTGCAGTCCAAATATGAGGGTCGAAGCTATGTCCTTTGGCAGCACATTGGTGGATTTTTTCAAAAAGCACCTGCATGTACAGTGAAAATGCTGATATGCCGCTGAACTGCTGGATAATTCTTAACCCGAACATTACAATACAAGCCACCCTGTTTGACTTGATGATGAAGAGATCCTTGTATCTCCCAGGCTCTGAGATTTGTCTGTTGACGTCACTAATGAGCATTTTTAATTCCTTATCGACATTTTTCTTTCTTCTGAGTTTTTGCAAAGATATTTCCGCTTCCGCTATCCTCGATTTCATTACTAGGTAATAAGGACTCTCCGGCATTTGGTAAAATATTATTAGGAACAGAACTGGGAGGGGTTGCAAAAATCAAGGCTGCTGAATGTATGGTTAGGTAGGAGCCAATTATGTTGATGACTAATATTCCTATGATTAGAAATAGAGAGAAGAAAGAGCCTAGTATGCCGCGTACACTCGGTTCTGATACCTAAAAATATAACATGTGATTAGAACGTGATGAATGGGGATCAAATTAAATTAGAGGACCATGAAGACCCTACTTTTTGAAGCAAGTCTATGGGATGTGAGTATTCGGTCACTTTGGCACCCTTTAGTACAGCAGCGGTACTGTGAACTTTCTTTACGGTACGGTCTCGAGCGCCACTAATGCTTAAGGCAGTATTATGGCATGTGGTCGATGCAGCAGGTATATTCAGTGATAAGCGGTTACGGAGTATAAATGCAGGAGGTCAGTCCAGGGACAGGCGGTATATATGACTGTCTAATCGCGAGGGTGCTAGATTAACTCCTGATGTCCCTTGACTGCGTGTGGCAGACTGAACGGTTTGTATATTACAACCCGGGGTACTTAGTGAGATTTTTTGCACAGATCGAGGCACAAAAACCTCACTATTGTCACTTCGCATGCACCTGCTGAAATCCTTTCCACAGATCGAGGCATAAAAGTCAATACTAAATAAAAATGACAACCGAATATTTCTAGGGCTCGTCTAGCTATGTAGCACAGAAGATCAATGTTACTAACTCGGATTTTAAACTTACTAAACTAGAGATATGCATGAGTGACTGGAGATATTCGAACTTAACTTTCGTTATTAGTGATAGGCTTAGAGTAATCGGTTATCAAATCAACTTCACGCTTATTTTCTGTACAAGTTAGTTTTAGTGACCATGAATATCGGACGGAACGGATTATGCATTACCTCTCGGGGCACCTAGTAAGATTTTTTCCACAGATCAAGGCATAACAGGCTCACTGATGTCACTGCTCGTGCACCTGATGAAATCCTTTCTACAGATCGAGGCTTGAGATTTCACCGATACTAATTCAGCTATGACTGAGATGGGACACTTTCCATAGATCGAAGCATAAAAGTCCTATATTTACGTCAATACTAAATAAAATGGCAACCGAATAGTTCCAGTGCTTGTTTTTGAATATATAACGCGCATTTATTAATGAATCGTGAAATTTCCGGAATATCTCTGACTTACTCGGAAAAACAGGCACTTTGGACAAAACAATATAGCAGTAAATTCGGACACAAACGGTAAATGACGGAAATACAAATAAAAACAGTAAAACGGTCAAAGTAATTCAGGAACTACGTGCTGCTAAGTTGAGCACTGACTGGAAAACTATCTCTTTTAATCGGCGCGTTTTAATTTATACTCAAATTCTAATGACAATAGTAGCGGGGATCTGCACGGCGCGCGAAAGTTGTCAGCCGCTGTCCGCGGCAAATGTTATTTAATCTATATTGGCATATCGTACCTAAACAAATTCCCTGCGTTAATTCATATAAACAAATGTTTATAAAATATTCCAAGACCGGGAATCGCTTTCTCATAATTTTAAAACTATATTTCCGAAAAGAAATAGTTTAAAACGGCCATGTACTAATATTTAAAATAAATCAACTAATATAACTTCTTCGGTAAATTACTAATACAAATATAAACATTTTTCTTTACCATGAATAAATGATTTCAACTTGATTTCAAATTAAACTTAAATTAAACTACTTTCATCTTACTTGATTAAGTACAAACACAATAATCGATTTATCATTAGTATAATAAAAAAACTAAGATTACCCTGAAAAGTAACCGGTTTAAAACAATTATGTTTGAGAAATAATTGTTATTTCAAATACTGGACTTGCAAAATAAATTTAACTTTGAATCGAAACTGTTTTTAAAATACACATTAATACAAGTTATCATATACAGGGTATACCAAAGTGAACGAAAAAAAATCTACTTAGGTCTGATTACAATAGAAAACTATTAACGGAAAAATCACTTCGTTACAAAGGGTCCTAGTACTCCTAGAATTCCTAAAATATCTACAAATTTCATCTTTCTAAATTTCTAAAATTAGTCCCAAAACTTGTTGAAATTCATGATTCCTAAAATTTTCATCTTTTTAAAATTACATTTTGGGAATATATTAAAGTAAAATACAGCACTCGAAATGTATTAGGTTCGAATTTGAAACTCTGTAACTTTCAAAAGTCAGTAAACTATCAAATCAAGTGCTGTATACCAAAAATTTGTGTTCCTGACCGTATGCATATTTTATATGAACATCTAAAGATTAAATATATACTGAAAAAAATAGTGAGTGAATCGTGTTTCTCTTTATACCGGGTGATAATTTGAAAAGTTGCATTCGCTATATATCCGAAACTAATGAAGATATCAAAAATCGCTTGGAACCATATCAATGATATGAAGGGGGGACTCGAATATTGTAATCAGTGACGCACCACCACCCGCCTCCTCAATCCCTGCGACCCCAACTCAAAAATTTTAAATAGCAACCCCCTGGTTGTGATACCTCATTGAGAAGCAGTTGAAAAATCCTTACCAATGATACCAAATAAAGTTTTGATATAGTAGTTTTCAATTAATTTATGAATAAGTAATTTAAACTTACTATTCAAAAGTATATCACCGTTTTGGTGATATGAAGGGGAAACTCGAATACTCTAACAAGTGATGCATCTCTACCTATCCCAGCTATCCCAACTCAAAAATCTTAAAAGGCAACTTTCTGCTTATGATATATTATTGAAAAGTACTTGGAAAATGCTTTCAAAGGTACCAAAGAAAGTTTTTTTTTTTGGTTTGGTAATTTTCGATTTAATTCACTTATTACAGTATTCGAATTCCCCCTTCATATCACCGAAACAGTGCCGGGCGATTTTTGACATCCTCATTACTTTCGGAGATATAGCCACTGCAAGTTTTCAAATTGTCACCCGGTATATATAATTTATATGACCATAAAATAATCCTAACATTTGAAAAACCATTCTTAAAGAATTGTAGACTTTCGGGTGGGTCCATTGAATGTCATGTTATAAAAAATGTATTATCGAAACACTCCTACCTCTCCTATATAAAGTGGTATTATTGTAAAACAAGCCGCCTCTGATAGCCCCCCGATGAATCTGGCGGAGTATAACAACATCTTTGAATAATATGAAAAATGTATCATAGACATTGATACTATTTCTGGTACAGCTATTAACAGAATGGTGTTTTTTCTTCCAATAACGTCTACTATTGCTGGATATAGCATGCTACCAAATAAATCTCCTACTGGGCCTAAAATAGAACAGTGACAAGAATTTGAAAATAATCACTTTAATTTTCAATCACATTATTTTACTTTTGAACATAATGAAATTTTTTGTCACTATTTAGGCAACCAACATTTCTTAAAATCAAACCAGTTTTGTTAATTCATTTAGTTGCAATATGAACCTTACGTACAGTGACATCAAAGATAAAATTTACCAAGTTGTGAACATGCGATTGATCTTGTTACTAAGTTTGATGCTTAAAGGAGAAAAGTAGGTCAAAACAATTCCTAACCTGTTGTTTTCCTGTTTTTTTTTAATACCATATCAATCATTTTTACTAAATTATTATCGAGTTCAGGATAAAATTGTTGTTGCGCACCAGACTGTAACCGTACAAACAAGAACCCAAGCAACATTTTAATGTTTTATCAACATCGTCAAACGCATTCTGACGTTGCTGGATGACGTCGTAACAATTATCGGTGGATAAAATGTTTTTATGTGGCGCATAAAACACACTTTTACACTACAATTATTAATAATAAAAAAATACGCATAGTATTGTCTGTAATTTTTTAGGTATATTAAATCAATATGGTATTTAAGAGGAATTATTTGGTTCCATTTTTTCATTCTCATAAAAAAAAATTAACAGTGATTTAAAATTTAATGTTGGCAATCCTTGCGACGAGGGTGTGCCAATGCCATCTTCGAAGTAAATTTAAAATCCCACGTCATCGTTCGGCCAGGTTTAGGAGATCATTTATTTCCAATGCCATTCACTTGCATAACTCGCCCTATGATTTTAAAATTTTTAACATTAAGAAATTTAAATATAAATTTAAAATGTATCTATTAAATAAGCACAAGTAAAGTATTTTATTTTTATCCAGTTCCTGGTATTTTTATCTCCTTACCAAGCGAATACGGTAGTTATAATTAAAGTATTATTTATGTTTCTCATATAAGCTACTTATTCTCATTATTTTTCTCATTATTTCTCCTTTTACTTCTTGCTATTTTTTCTACTTTCATTTTCATTAAATTATATATTTTTTTAATTTTATATACTACTTCAGTTAAACGTAAATATTAGTGTGTTTTTAACTAATAATATTATGCTAATTATACATTTTGAATAGTTGTCATCTACCCATATGTGTAGTGTATCCACGATTGTTATTAAGTATGAGTAGTTTTGCTAGACCTCGCCACACTCACACTCTGCATGTGCCATTTTGTTTAGTTATTATTAATTATTATATTGTTAATAGTTAATTGTTTTTAAGAAGACAGTTTATACCTTTACGTATTTATCAGAAAATTTTATCATATTTTTTTTTAATTTAAATAATTTTTATTTGAAATCTCTTTTCAGGTCGTGTTCGATATTGATAGATTCCGAGAGAAGTTAGCAACAAGTCTGATATTGTTTAATATAAACACATCACTAAATTAACAGACTGAAAATTAAGAAGGATATATATTATTAGTAATAAATTAAATATTATTTATAAAAGGTTTCATAAGGGCGCAATATTTCAAGGTTCAATAAAACATGGTTTTCTGTAGCAGAGTATTGAAATATTCATCGAGTTATAATGTAGACATTTAGGATTTATGTATGGAATAACACATCTGGTATAGTATTTCCAAAGTCAGTTGAAACACTATAAAAACGCCGACAAAAGATTTTATCCATTAAATGAGTAAATCCCTTTGTCGGGCGTTTAAATTCCTTTGTCGGCATTTTTATAGCGCTTCAACTGACTTTAGATATACTATAAATGGCCGCCCCGACTTTGCTGGCACATGCGTACTGGTTTGGTGAAATTTTGACTAACGGTGTTGCATAGATGTGGCGGTACTTCATTGATATAGCGTCTAATTTCGGCCTTCAATGCTTCGGTGGTCGCGAACTTGTTGGCTTAAATCTGTGAATTCAGATAACCCCACAGCTAAAAGTTCAAAGGTGTTAAATAGCAAGAGCGTGGCGGCCAATTCTGGTCACCAAACCGAGAGATGACACGACCAGGAAAAGACTCATGCAAGACCGTCAATATTTCACGGGTGGTATGGCAAGTGGCATCATCCTGCTAAAACCACATGTCGTCGAGAGCAATATCTTCCAATTGAGGTACAAAAAACTGCAATGACCTCTACGAGCTCATGTCGTGTGTTTCACATCACTAACGGAACCAGTACTTTCGAATTTTTCGATTATTCTTTTCACAGTAGATGAATGAGGAACATTATTTCGACCGAAAATGGGACGCACTTTACGAATCGTGGAAATCAAACTTTCATCATTTTGATAATAATATTTCACAATCAGGACACGTTCCATCGTTCCACGTTTACCAACTCCTATCTGTCTCCTATCGACCTGGCAAGTCACATTCTTGTGACATCATGACAGCCAAACTGGCGCGAAATTCAAATCTTGCTCTCTTATTGAAACACCTTTATGTTAGAGTTTAGAGAACGTCTAGTCTTCAGCCCTGTTTAATTTATTTCTTATTGATTTAATATGTAAGGATCATATTCGAACAAGAATATAATAATTTTGTTCAAGTAATGTTGGTTGCATAAGTTGTGACATCACAACTAGTGAACTCCATTGAAAATGTGGGACACGATAGTAAGAATTTGTTCATAATTATGTCCACACTAAAAATATATAAATCTAATATATAAAATTAAATTATAAATTAATATGTACTGGCCCTCATAGGTAAATGAACATCCAATTAACGTTACAAATATAACAATTTACCTAAGCACTCCTCTGTTTCTTACGCATTCAGCTAGTCGATTAGGTATACTAGAAATAAACGAATCAATGGTAGTCTGTGGTATGCCATCTCAAACTTAGAAAATCCGTCGTTGAAGAATATTTACATCATTTGGGGGTGGCAGTAAATAATTAATAAGAAAGCAGATTAGATTGAGTTTATAATTTATATTTTAGAAGACGAATTTTAATATTTTCATTTCGGTAGATCAGTAGGTACCAGTATAAAAAACGAATCTACAATTTTATAAAACTATTATGTACTGGTTATTTTGACGACGTCGATAACATCCAACATTAATACAAAGAAGGCTGAAAGTATTGGTATATTTATATTTAACTAGCGATCACAAGTAAAAGTATATTGTTCATAGTTATTTATTTGTGGCATCCTATAATGTTTCTTCACACCTTCTTTCTCGGTTTTCGATTTTGTACAAAACCGTGAATAATCCAAAACCGATTAACTGGTTATTCAGAAAACCGGTTTCAGTTGCCAGCACTACTTTATAGTGACACTTGTTGTAATGTCAAAAAATTATTTTACGTCAATGTTAATGATAACTTGATTAACATATTATATCTTGTTGAAATTTTCATCGATTCTTACTTAATACGAATGAAATACATTTTCCCTGAAAATTTCAACAAAATTCTACAACGTTTACTAGGTGTTGATTAACTTATGACAGCCATTATATTTTAGATTAAAAATGAAGCTGACCTTTTGCAAAATTAGCCTGTACTGTTATCAAAACTACAAAAAATTTGCTTGAGCAGTATGAGATTTGTAACAGTGTTAAATATAGATATAATCATACTGACGAGGAGATACAATTTGGATTTACCCCATCAGTAGCCAATTTGGATTGAGTCAGGGCCAAGCCATCTAGAAAAGGACCAATACATTATAATTTTAATTTAATTTGGCCTGACTAACCCGATATTATTTAACATGGTTAAGCCAAGTGAAGCCAGGCCAACGAAAGGAAGGCGAGATTAGCAAAGGTCACCTACGATCGTACCCTATCTAAAAAAAGCCAAGCCAGTCCAGGCCTTACTTCTGGCTGGACCTCTGATCCCACAATACTGACTAAATAAATGGTTTTACAATTTGGGTACGTCACCTACCAATAATTGCTATATAAGATGCCTCTTCTGTAGTGACGTTAAAAACGTATTCTTCCGACAGAATTTTCGGAAGAGAAGGACTTGGCCATCCAAAATGTATTCCAGTATTGAATGCGGCAAATAAAGCTGAAATAGATAGGATTAGATATACGTTTTAAGATACTTGAATATGATGAATGTTGTAAAAAACTGAATCTTGAATTTATTCTTACCATAATTGTTTCAACCCAGTTTCTTTCTTTTTTTTTCAATGGTAACATTAGTTGTTTTCTTATTATATATATATATATATATATATATATATATATATATATATATATATATATATATATATATATATATATATATATATATATATATATTGTTAAATTCGTTTTCCGGGTATACTCCCGCGTAGGTGATAGGCCCCGAGAGGGACCGTGGTTGTCTGAACCGAGACCGTACCTAAGTAAAAAGTTCAAAGTACCGCTGTGGTACTGAAGGGTATCAAAGTGACACTTTGTAGAAAATACGACATTTTGTTTAGCAAGACACGTCACACAATGTCCGCAAAAAATAACCAGAAATCTAGTTGCTTCGATTAAATTTGCTTCATTAGCAAGTAAAGTTATTTTTTTCTGCTTTTTTTTAGCTGTTCTAGGTTAGAAGTAAGGAACATACTGTCCGTATTTCTACATTTTAACAAAGAATAAATTTTGACCATATAATCTAATCATAATACTGTTATTTTCAAAGTCAGTTTGATTCTGGATTTTTTTGATAGTAAAAAAAATGTAACTTTTAAAAAAGCTCTCAATTAATCCCAGAATTCTCCAGTGCCTGATGACATATGCCAGAAACATAAATCATCAATAAAATTGCCCATCGTAAGATTTTATGTATTTTATAACTGGTTTGTGAACTATAAAAACCAAGCAAAAAAAATTCATTAAGTCATATAAAGAACTCGAATGACAGTTAATTTATCTAGTAAATAAAGTTGAGACTCGAGCAAAAATGTTAATGAAAAACCGACGCCTCCTCAAACACAATCTGATATGAAATTAGATTTTAATTTTTAAAAAACAGTTACGATGAAATTATTATATTTATTTACACAGTGCTCGATTTATAAAGTATAAATTTGTTTCCTTATTTACAATGTGAGAAAAACACGAATCATGGGCGTCGCCAGGGGGGGGACGAGAAACGCGTCACCTCCCTTTTTTGGTAGATAATTAATACTTTTCATTAATATATGGATAGTTAGGTCCTATAATGAAAACCAATCAATTACGATGTTAATTAATTTTAAAAAATTTCGTAAATTAACATTCATAAATAAATTTTATTGCAATTTTTCAGTCATCTACATAAAAAATAGTTACAATAAAATTCTATATTTAAGTAACAATTCGGTACCTTTGATTTTTTATCAGATCGCCGCCAGTTATAAAGAAAGGTGCCAGAACAGCGCCAGCGTCTCGTATGGTTTAGACAAGACCGTATTATTCAGGACAGCCACTACTGATTGCCGCTCGTGTGCAGATTTACCTTTGCCCCCTCTTAAATATACCTTTCATATCGCTAGTTTTCATTACCATTTAATGTTACTATAATTAGAAATTGATACAGACATAAATATTAAAACTGTTGAGAAGAAAGTAAACATATTTTTAAAAACTTAATTAAGAGATAGGTACTTTACATGGTAAAGGTGAAAGATATGCTCGTAGGTGTTGAATAAATTAAAAAAATTTAAAGATTTTCAAAAATATAATAATTTGATAAATGCATTAGTTTCGAAGATTTTTACCTCTACTGTTTATTAAAAGACTCTTCGCGTTTTAGTTTCAGAAAACTTTTTTAATAATACTGCTCAGCTTCAGGCAGAGCTGAAGGTCGCGCAGCAATTGCTGGACTGACGGAGAGGGAAATCCCTCTCTCTGTCCTGAAGGTGAGAGAAGCGAAAGATCAGCTAAGGTTGGAAAGGAATTACACTCTTACTCTTCCTAGTAGGGAGGAGTGGAGTGAAGGAAGAATTGACTTCCGCCCGGACTGTCTGGTGTGTTATACAGATGGATCTCGGCTGGCCACTAGATCGTCTTCCGGGGCGGGAATATATCTGGAAGGCAAAGAAGTACAGGAGAGCTTTGCTCTAGGCTCGTACACCACGGTCTTCCAGGCAGAGGTTTACGCCATCCTAGCGGTGGCAGGTAGGGCTGAGGTTAGGAATGGGGCGGAACAGATAATATATATCTGCTCTGACAGCCAGGCTGCTCTAAAGGCGGTGTGCTCCCCCAGGACGAGATCAGCTCTCGTCCAGGAGTGTGGGGATGCCCTAAAAGAGCTGGCCAGGCATAAACAAGTGAGACTGGTATGGGTCCCGGGACATATGGGAGTTCCAGGCAACGAGAAGGCCGATGAATTGGCTAGACTCGGAGCCGAGGAACCCTGTCACGGGCCTGAGCCTATGTTAGGTATTTCAAGAAGGCAGGTCACAACGGCCCTCAATGAGTGGGCCCACGAGACACTGAGGACGCACTGGAGGACCAACAGGGCCTGCAGGCAAACCCGAGATTTTGTGACGGGGCCGAACAAATCGAGATCGGCCTGGTTGCTGGGACGGAGTCGTAAGACTCTGAATCTCTTAATCGGTGTTCTGACAGGCCACTGCAGACTTAAGAGGCATCTATCATTGATAGATATTGAGGAAGATCCTACATGTCCAAGATGCAGGAGTGATGAAGAGACATCTTACCACTTCCTGGGACAATGTGAAGCGTTTGCGCGCCTGAGACACAGTATCTTCGGTTCTGAGGCGCTTCTAAGGGAGGAGATGAGCTCCCTCGCAATGAGTGACATCCTGACCTTCATCAGAAGGTCGGAAAGATTCGATGAGGGAGCAAGAGAAGCACATGGCGGAGGGGACAGCTGGGGGTTGGTAAAAAGGGCCCGTCTGTGGCCTACTTGCCAGGCATCAGCCTCCCCCACCATTACCATTTCCATTTCCATGGATAGGGTAGCTAGGGCTGATCGTCTTTCTTGAGTCATGGAAGATCGTACACAATTATAAGCTGCTCGTTCGTCTAAACGAAGTAGGTACAATAGAGATATAAGAGAATTCGTATTATTAAGTATTAAAAGTATCGATATCGTCGAGCACTGATAAAGGTATAAACCGACGCGTACAAAGAGTAGACAATAAAACAGTTATCTTATATCTCTTGTGTACACTGTATAAGTGTCGCGCTCCTATATAAACAAAAACAGTGAACTCCTTATTAGCAATTACACCAAAAGTCAATGTCAATATATTGTAATGATGCTAACAAAACATGTTTTTGTATTAATTACATATTTTTCAGATAATTAATCTTTTTATTTTATAAATAGGAAAATATTTTTTTATTGTTCATTGTGAAGAAACGTTCAGTGCATTTCTAAAAAAATATTGCCCCGCAACCCCATGGAAATTTTGAAAGCGACGCCCATGTCACGAATTGATAAGAGTGCTTTTATGACATACGTGATTAGATAACCTATTGAAGTCATAAATTAACCACACAATTTCAGGTATTTCTCATATATTTCCGGTTACTATTTCATAAATACAAAAGTAAGTGTATCCAAAACAGTTCTTCCTGATAACTTTCTTATTCACTTATTTCATATCAACTCAAAGTTTAGTGTCTTCTAAGTGTGTATCCATTTTGGTTCTTATCTTTTAAATACAACGTTATAGCAAATAGTGACTTCATATCCTCGTATCTAAAAGGTTAAACGTGAAAATTACGATTATCTTATCTTAAAGTTACCAGGATGATGTTCTTTTTGCGTCACACTTTCATCAACAATGAACAAAGTATTTTAAGCCAATGTGATCAATAATCACAATAATAATATGATCACTGATCATGTTAGTGCACAGCATAATGAGGAAAACAAGATTAATCAATCACAATCGATCCCTGGGACCGCCACAGCCCAGCATATAAATTTTTAGTTAATTTTTGTTATAGTTAAATTTGTGCGCTAAAGTAAAAAGTGTTTTTATCTTACTTTAATAATTGTTAGAGCACACATTATAATAACGAATGTTAACAACTAAAAATTTATATAATTACAATTACATCATTTGAATAACAGCTAATGCTTAAAACCACTTTAAGTATCATATTAGAATTTTAAATATGTGTACTGATTTGAATACAAACCGCAATACCAGGCCCGGTCTAAGAGGGTGGGCAAGGTGGGCGCCAGCCCAGGGCGCTTGTTTCAATGGGGCGCCAATTTGATCTTGCGTGTTGGTTCTAATATCGTAGCTCCGGAGACGTACGTTTCCATTATTTGCAAGTTTTACTACAATTCTATGATTTCTATGTTTCTATGCAAGCAATAAACTGTTAGAAAATCTTTAGTCTTTTATAAGTACTTACTTATCAAAGACATAAATTAATGACGTAACGCAAACATTCATGAATCGTGATACCGTGCGTCTAGTTGACGCTCTGGTACAGATCCATGTATTGCGAAAAATGTAAAAACCTTGCAAATTCTTCGCTGAAATCATGTTAATCTTTGCTGAAACCAAGTCAGGCCGGCCCATGCCGGTGCTAGCGCTGTTGCACTTTTCACGCCCATATCATAGTAAACAATAACAAGTAGCTTATCTCTCTGGCGGTCCCTTTGATGCTCCGCACGACGCTCGGTGACCTCGGCCACAGGGAAACAATACCTAGTAGCTGAATTAATTGAAGACTTTGAAGCCCTAAAAGCATGAAAAGTGCAAGTGTGAGTAGGGGATAAACAATGAACACTGTGATATTTATTGTAATTTACATTTTATGTAAGTCGTTTTTTGTATACATATCTACCAATCTACTTGTACTTTTGTATATTTAGTACTAAAATATTTAAAATTTCGATAGTTTATTATGATCTAAATTTTTTTTGAATCTGAAAATTACCGTCATTTTTAACTTAAGGGGGCGCAATTTCGATAGTTAGTCCATGATAAAATATTTGCTTTTGCCGGCCTGCGCAACACCTAGTACAGAAATGTGCCAAGGGAAATATTTCCCGGCGGGAATATTCCCGGACCTGCAATAATTTCGGGAACTTCCCGAGGTACTCATAAATTCCCCAATTTTTTTTTTTTTTTTATAGGATATACCTATTACAGTTGTATTATTGTTGAGTTTCATTGAAATAAATTCATATTTTCATTATTTCAATTAAAGTCCTATGGTTAGTGAAAACGACATGTTTCAACAATGTATGATTCGGTGTTTCCCGTTTACAAGATGGATGTCATAACAGAGCAAAAAGTAAAAATATGAGATTAACTCGGCCCAAGGGAACTCTTCGGATACAGTCAAAAATAAGATATAAGTATAGATATATCAGCAATGTAATTTGGTGCCGGTAGAGGTTCGGGTCTCGACGTCCCATGACTAACGTTTTTACTTTTCTTTAAAAAAAATAATAATTTATTTTTCGATTGACAAACGTTCAATAGACTACCCTCAGGTGGCACTGTTTTGAAAATATGTCCAGTTTCTTTTTTTATTTAATTTGAAAACCATCCAAAATCACGTTATTTTCTGATTTTTTTTTTTGTACTTTTCGTGAGTAGCTTGTCTTAATTACATCATTGAAAATGCATAAAAATATCCCAGAATTGCTATTTCTACGTTTTCGCCATCAACAATAGGCTTCCGCTTTTGAATTATTGCCTTGACAGAGCCATAGTTTTTAAAATTATCCAGTATGCGTTTTACAGTGTTTGGTGACGATTTCCGTTTTTGTGGATATCGAATAACAAATGTACTACAAGTTCTTGATATTACATTATCACATTCTCCATAAATAACAAACAAATTCAAAAAGTCTTCGTGAGTGTAATTTAAACGCGGTGACATTTTTTGACATAAGAAAATGACTGGCATTACTGATTGTGTCTAATCATGGCTAATTTGATAAAATGTGTACTAAAAATTCTTGAATTTCTAAGAAAATCGCAAATATTTCAAAAAGTTGTAACTTAAACCCCCACAATGCATATATCAGAAACAAAGGAATTTAATTATACATAACTTGAAGTAAAAAAAGACAGGGTGTTCTATTTGACTTAAGCAAGTTTTCGCGGTTTGAAGTTTACAAAATGTAACGTCAAAAATGGAACACTTGTTATACTATTATTAAATTTATTTAAACTGCAGAGCGTAGCTCACCTTATGGTCTTTCCGCATAACAAAAAGCAAATGAATTTCTTTTACATGAAGAAAGTTATATAGGTTATTGTAGACCATTACACCTGTCAAAATTTTTTAAAATGTCAAATATCTGACGGCTGGGTTTAGGCATAGGGTATCCTACATGTTTTTGACTCAGAATTTTATGCTCTTTTCGAAAACCCTAAAATATATAGGGTATCCTATTTAAAATAGGCAAGTTGGTATCGACTTCCGGTATAGATGGAGCCAGATGCTTGTAATTATTTTAGTTGAATTAACTACACTGCCTTCAAAATTAGATGCTTTGGGAACTTCTTGCGTAATATTCCGAAAAAAATTAGTTACATAATTTTGCCCAACATATCTGTGTGGATTACCTAAAATTGTATTTTTTTTTTGTTGTTGAAATACTAATACTAACCTGCCAAAACTGCTACGTACTGTGGCCATGTTTTACTAGTTTCTTCAGTTTCCTCGTTGATTTTAGTGGACATTTTATAAAATTACCAACACTTCATCTGTTTTGAGTAATACTGTTTTTAAAATAACTTGGACATAATTTTTGATATTGCGTTAAATCCGAACGTCACATTGTTAGCATAAATTATTTATTTAAGATTTGGTGAAAGGTCAAACAAGAGATAACAGAAGTTACCTATGTAAAAAACAGAAAATATGTTGTTACTGGCAGAAATTATTCGTGTGAAAGTTAATTGATATATAAAGTTTCATTGAAACATTTCAAAAAATAATTCTTATCTGAAATTGTCCACTTCCAACTTGTAATTTTGTCAAATATAGACCAATTAAAATAACATGTAGACAATTTTTGTGGGTATAGGGCATATCCTAAGACTATTTTTCGTTTTATGTGGTGTCGATTTGAATAGATTTCAATGTCATCATCGGAGGGAATGGTTGTGATCTTTCTGCACAGCTTCTTACTTCTGAACATGGGGGTCGCCTACTTTTCTGATTTAAAATATTAACAGTTGAAGAGAACTGTCTGTGAAAATACAAAACAGTATTTTCTTGAAGACGTGCTAAAATAAAGTGTCTTAAACGCTACATCCACATCTCTAATTATTGTTCATCCCATATTCTGATTGTAAAAGGTGTTTCAATGAGAGCGCAAGATTTGAATTGCGCGCCAGTTTGGCTGTTATGATGTCACAGGATTATGACGTGCCAGGTCGATAGGAAACAGATGGCAGTTAGTAAACATGGAACATTACTCGATAGAACAACGCATCCTGATTGTTAAACATTATTATCAAAATTATGAGTTTAATTGCCACGATTTGTAAAGTGCGTCCAATTTTCGATCGAAATAATGTTCCTCATTCATCGACTGTGAAGAGAATAATCGAAAAATTCGAAAATACTGGTTCGGTTAGTGATGTGAAACACACGACACGAGCTCGTAGGGGTCGTTGAGAACAAAACATCACGGCAGTCCGCGAGAGCGTGGCCGAGAGTCCAGGGATGTCGATTCGTCATCGTGCACAAGAAATGGACGTTACAACAGCCACTCTTCATCGTATTCTCACTAAACATTTGCATCTCCATGGCTACAAAGTCCAATTGACTCAACAATATCTGCCAACAGACCATGCACAGCGAAGAGAGTTCACCAATTGGATCCTTGAATAACAAGAAGTGCATGTCGATTTTGCGGACAAAATCATTTTCAGTGATGAGGCCCATTTTCACCTCGATGGCTTCGTTAATAGGCAAAACTGCCGCATTTGGGGATTAGAAAATTCACGAATGATTCATGAGTAAGCCTGGCCAAGCAATGGTAGGTTCAGGGTCGGGTGCAATACCAATGCCATCGCGCGCTTGTTTACGATGACGATGACACGACACACTTCAGTTGTTATCTGTCGGTCGATGCATAGAGTACTAAAAATAATAAATAATGTTGAGCGTAAAGAGTAGCAAACGACCGTACGCGGATGAAGTGAATAAATTTATCGGTGAATTTCCGGATTTATTCTATGATGGATGTAAAATAATTTGTAAAGTTTGTGATCAAGACTTAATGTGCTGGAATAAATACGGCTGCAAAATTCATGTCAATAGTAACCGCCATAAAAATAAAAAAAATGGCGTGTCTTCTTTGGAACCTCAGTTTATGTTTGATTTACTGTTAATGCTGTTTGCCTGTGATGTTTCCCTGCGCATATTGGATAAACCAGCATTTCGAGAGTTCTGGAATAAATACAATCCCCAGGTAAATTTACCAAGTCGTTCATCGTTACGTAGATATGTACCAAGTGTTAGTGAAGACATTGTAAATAGGATTAAATGTGCATTAAAAAATAGACGGCTGTGGTTATGTGTTGACGAGACGACATATTATAAACAAAATTCTATTTTAAATGTTATAGTACGTATACTCGACCCTGTTAAACCAACATTTCCACTTTTACTAGCTAGCAAAAGACTAACTGCGTGTACTGGCGAAACAATTACGCGGGTGGTGTTGGAAACTTTCGAAAAATTTGAACTGTCAACAAGTCAAGTGTTGATGTTTGTGACCGACGGTGCTGCGACAATGCGTTTGGTGGGCCGTTTCCTTCAAAGAGACGATTGTAGGTTTTTACATGTTACGTGTAAAGTGCATGCGTTCCATCTTGTAGCAGAAACGATTCGAAAATGTTTTCCAGAGGTAGATGCATTAATAGCAAATACAAAAAAAGTATTTCTCAAATTTCCTAAACGGCTTCGAGCATTTCACACACTATGTCGTGGTATTCTGGAACCACCAGAGCCGATTCTTACACGTTGGGGAACGTGGCTGAAGGAAGCTTTTTATTATGCTGAATATTTTCAACAAATAAAAGCTGTGATACTACAGTTCAACCCTAACGAGGCTGCAGCTATTAAGGAAAGCCAGACAAGTTTTCAAGATGTTTCCCTTGAAACAGATTTAAAAACTATTTATAACCATTATAGAGGACTACACAACGCAATAGAAAAATTGCAAAATACTTCGTTGTCGTTAGTGGAATCGCTGCAAATAGTGGACGAGGTAAATACACAGCTACAGACTATAAATGACGCAAAAAATAAGCCCGTTATTGAAAAATTCGAGAGTGTATTACGGAAAGATCCTGATTTTACCAAATTAAGACAAATTTGTGATGGTGCATCTACAGCTGCGTTAAGTGAGTTCACAGAGTGTTTTACTTATGCCTGTATTACTTCCGTAGATGTCGAACGGTCTTTTTCAAAATACAAACATATTTTTTTACCACAGCGAACATCGCTTACTATGACAACTGTAGAAACATATCTGATGCTACACAGTTATTATAGAAGTGCTCCAGTTTGTGATAACGACAACCAAGCTACTTCATAAATCGCTTAAGAAGGTGAGTTTTGTACATATTTTTATAAAGTGTACCAGTATTAATAAAATTTATTTCCATTTATTTTATTTATTTATTTATTTATTATTAGTTATCTCTTAGATATACAATGTACATGTGTGAACGTCATTTAACAGTTTAATAATAATGTGCAGCACTAAGCTTACAAAATATAAGGAAATACATAAAAAAGAATTTAAAGCGAACGAAATAGTACAAAAACATACATCACAATATATAAAATATTTTTGTTTTTATTATTGTACTTATTCAAGTATTTTGATATGATGCGTACCCAGTACGTCTCTGTAGGATTAATGACCTTCGCCAGGCTTATTCATGAGAAAGCAATGCATCCAAGACTTGTCACTCTTTGGTGTGCATTGTGGTCTGGAGAAATCATTGGGCCGTTTTTTCTTCGAAGACAAGGCAAGTAATGCAGTAACGGTGATGGAGAACATTATCGTGCTATGATAACCCAGTTTTTTGTGCCTCAATTAGACGATATTGTACTCGACGACATGTGGTTTCAGCAGGACGGTGCCACTTGCCATACCGCCCGTGAAACATTGACTGTCTTGCACGTTTCTTTTCCTGGTCGTGTCATCTCTCGGTTTGGTGACCAGAATTGGCCGCCACGCTCTTGCGATTTAACACCTTTGGACTTTTGGCTGTGGGGTTATCTGAATTCACAGGTTTAAGCCAACAAGTCCTCGACCACCGAAGCATTGAAGGCTGAAATTAGACGCTATATCAACAAAATACCGCCACATGTATGCAACACCGTTATTCAAAATTTCGCCAAAAGGTACGCATGTACCAGCAAAGCCGTAGCGGCCATTTACCAGACGTGTTACTACATTAATAACTCCCAAAAGTCTACATTATAACTAATAAATATTTCAATACTTTGCTACAGAAAACCATGTTTTATAGAACCTTGAAATATTGCGCTCGTATTGAAACCCCCTTTATTATACATATGTATGTAAAGCAACAAGAATAAACTAAATTACACACCGTAGGAAGCACAAGATATAACTGTCAATTCTTACATCCTACTATTGTCATAATTAATTAACGCCTGCATATGCCATGCGTATTTTAATATTTATGCGTTGTTTTTTCTCACTTAGTGTCAAATAATAAATAATTAGCGGAATTATTGTCACATTTGTCAGTCTTAAATTTCTAATCCCACTCTGGAGTCACTCATTCTAAGCCACTGTAATATTTCTGCACGTAAGCTGTAGACTAATTAAGAGGAATAATGAGGCGGTGTTGCTATGTCTCCTGTGTTAGGAAAGAGGTAGATGGTATTCCGGCTCAACTATAGGTTAACGGCTGAAAATTCTCCGCAAAAATTGCTCTAAGAGGATGGGGAAAGAGCAGAGACATTTGCAGGAACAGACTGCTGCTAGTACTACCAATATTATGGATATGTCGATTTTGTGATAAAGCCTGGGGGAATGGGTCCCCAACAAATTTATTGGATTTATGTCACGGTAATCAGGCCAATGCTAACAAACGGATCAATTTTGATGTTGCGTAAATTATAATTATAACTTTACTCGTTAAGCATGACTCGTTAAGCATAACACTATTATACCGAAATATTTTAATTTGAAATTTATGCCCATGTTTAGACGGTAATTAAAACTTTGAGGATCGGATGAGATATTATTACGAAATACTATCTTGTTGATGCACTTTGTAAGTAAAGGAGCTACATCACCAACTTGGTATGTTAAACAGAATTTTTAGTTGCCGTAAAAATTTAATTATCTTGATATTAATTTACCAACCAGGAGACAATTTAGAATTAATTTATACAAAAAAATAATTTGTAATATGATATAAATTTCACAATTTAAGTTGGAAATAAGATGATTAGTTAAAGCTTCCGTACATAAATGAGGACTACTTTAAAATGGTTCCGGGGAATTTCCAGTAAATTTTGTATTTGAATAAAAGTATGAAATTTTGCAAATTTACAAAAATTTTAAAATACGAGCTCCGATAATAATTTGAAACCTATTAAGAGAGCCACTTTATTACTATACAATGTGTCCGGAAAGTATGGAACAAATCCATTATTTCTTAAACCAAAAATATATAGATAAAATCCTCAGACACGTCGATTCTTAATTTCAATTGCACACCTTATATTTTTTTGGTTATGACGGCATCACTGTTTCCATTATGACGTCATCGATATATTTTTTAATATAACACCCTATATATTTCACCCTATATATGTATCACACTTAGAGTCTAAAATTGATAAGTTGGAAGATACAGCAATTAAAAAAAAACAAATAAAAAAAGTAAACAAGTTTTTTATTAATTTTTGAAGTAGGCTAGTGTTTGTTTGTTTTTTTTGTTTTATCATTATAGTCTTTGACAGTGAACATAATAATAATTTACCCCAGTAGTGGTTTCTCAATAACTGTTGTCGATTTATTTTAATTTATAACATGAGTGTATCTGTAAAGCAGAAAATTGAAATTCTTATGATTACTGGGTATGGTAATAGGATGCGATTATGATGTTCATAAAACGTCAGTACATTCAGATTAAAATTATAAAAATGGCATCCCTTTAAGATTCAGCTTGTGCAAGAACTAAGTGATGATGATCCAGATCGGAGAATACAATTTTGTGAAACAATGATACTTGGCAAGGGAAAATCCTCGATGGACACACAGTATCCACAAAGGTAAATGTGCGGGCGGAAATTGTAAGAAATAGAATAATTGGACCCTATTTTTTCGATGGAGCTGTAAACGGACCGGTATATCTCCAATTTTTAATCTCATCGCAACGTTATTAAATTTATTCCCCAGTAGAATTAATCCTGGAAATGTTGACGAAAGCCTGTGGTAGCAACAGGATGGTGCGCCTCCCCATTATGCAGCAGACGTTCGAAGGAATCTTGACCAAATATTTCTAAACAGGTGGACGTGGACTCATCGAATGGCCACCAAGGTCACCGGACCTCAATCCATTAGATTATCTTCTGTGGTGCCATCTAAAAACTTAGTTTATAATACCAAATCGGAAAATATTGTTGAATTAAAAGAGAGAATTAGAACATAAATAAACAACATTTCCCAGGAAACTATAAACAAGGTTCAGCAACACTTTATTCATCGTTTAGGGCACTGGCAGCCGCAACAAGCAGTACAGTTGGAACATTAACTATAAATTGTTTTTAATATTATTAACTAAGCGTTAGTTCTAGTGACTATTATTTGTTCAAATTGTTATATTTAAAATGGCCGTATCTTTCAACTTATCAATTTTAGACCCTAAGTGTGATACATATTTCGAATCAGCTGTTGACTCAGAATCTAAAAATGAAGATATACAGGGTTAAAAAATATCAATGAAGTCATAACAGAAACAGTGATGACGTCATAACCAAAATATAAAGGATAGGTTAGGTTAGGTTTCTTGTGAGTGGGTCCTTGTGGATCCTCCACTGTGACCTTCACCAGGCCTATTGTGGCTCACACCTAGTTATATTTCACTCAATAAGTTCAGTCTCTTAATGAAACTGATAACTTTATTGGGTGAGAATATGTCCAGATCCTTTGGCAGTAGTTGCCCTTTGCCAAATATTGACAATTGGATCCTCTTCACAGCGGGACAGGTACATAGGATGTGGTCTGCCTTCTCACCATCTTCCAGGCATAGACGGCACTCGGCGTTTTCCGCTAGGCCGAGTTTATGCAGATGGTAGTTCAGTTGGTAGTGCCCAGTATATCGGCCTGTTACAGTTTTCAGGTTTACCCTGTTTAACTCTAAAAGTTTCTTAGCTCTTGATTTCAAAGGGTATTTTATAAACGCTTCGAATGAACTAATCCTGGTAACTATTGCCAATACTGGAGAGTTTTCCTTTCAGCCCAGGTTGAGATAGCCATCCTAGCAGTACTTAATGATATGCCATGTTTTGGTTCTGGTCCGATGATTCGTGATCCCGCTCCTTCTCTGGCCAAGGAGTCGGCTATTTCGTTACCTTCCATACCAGAGTGGCCGGATATCCAGACCAGAGTCACTTTATTGTTTTTGTTCAAATGATTTAGAGCCTTCTGACAATTCCATACCGTTTTGGAGTTACACCGGTAGGAGCCAAGAGCTTTTATAGCTGCTTGGCTATCTGAGAAAATTTTTATCGATCTGCGTGTAAGATGCATATATTCCAGCCTTCTCACACACTGTTCAATGGCATGAACCTCAGCCTGAAAAACAGTTGCATGAGTACCTAGGCTTGAAGATATCCTCACTCTTGGTCTGTAGCTATGTACTCCGGCCCCTGTCCCCTCGGTAGTTTTGGAGCCGTCTGTAAACCAGCAACTGTCTGCCCTCAGTAGGTCGTCTTTATTCCGATCCCACTCAACTCTTTCCGGAGAAAGGATGTTGAAGGTCAGCTCGTAGTTGGTCATGGTTGGCATAGTATCCGAGGGCATTCCCAGGATGCTGTGATTCTCTATGTCATCCAGCAATCTGTTCTGCTCCATGATACTAGTCTGTGGCATATTAATGGCCGCTTGTTACAATCTGTAGGTTGCCCACCTGGCCTCTGTCTCCAAACATATATGGAGGGGTAAATCCAGGAGGATTTCCATTGCAAATGACGGTGTGGTGCTAATTGCTCCAATTACGGTCATGCATGCTGATCTCTGCACTCCAGAGAGTTTGGTTTTGGCCGTCCGTTGTGATCCTTTCGGCCACCAAACAATGGATCCGTATGTTATTATTGATCTGATGACAGTGATGTAGATCCAGTAAATTTGTTGGGGGCCCATGCCCCAGCATTTGCCACAAATACGACGGCATGTCCATAAGGACAGCTTTGCTTTGTGGATTACCTTTTCCAGATGGAGTGATTCCCAGATATTTCACCTCCTCCGCAAATGGAATAGTTTCACCCAATGATATAAAGGATAAGGTGCGCAATTGCAAATAAAAATTGAAGTGTCCGAGAATTTTTTCTAAATATTTGTGGTTTAAGAGATAATTAATTTATTCTATATTTTACCGACACACTGTATATATGATTATTGTACTATGTATAAAATACTGTATACTATATTGTTTATGATAGATTTTTAGATTATGGGTAGCTTGACCAATATATCTAGTTACAGCCACTGCATTTTAATCTGTATACCATTATTTTTTCAGGTTTCGTTTTGTTCTGATATTCGAGTTTTTGTGGGATTATAGGTCGAATAGGAAAATCAACAACACTTGCATTTATTGCCGACGTTTCGAAAAATATATTTTTTAATTTTCAAGGCTCACTGCAATTTATAAAACATAATTATTTTCTTGTATAATTACAAAGTTGTACTTAAACTACTTACATTTATAATGTTGTTTGTATTTAAAAAACAGGAGTTTGTTAGGAAACACGATGAATTTCATCATAAAATTAAATTTACTTTAGAAAATGAATATGAAGAAAGAATCTCGTTTCCAGATACGCTTTTAATACGAAACGAGAACAATGTTATTATAACAGATTGGTATTTAAAATCGACAAATTCAGAGAGGTACTTCAAGATTAATATTATTAAAAATTTAACATACAGGGCAGGTAATTTATCTAATGATATTTTCCATCAAAAAAATATTGATTTAATCAAGAAATTCCTGAATAATAACAACTATCCTGAAAAACTTCGAAGACAAATTATAAATGAAGTAACACAAAATACAGGTGAATCCAATAACAACGTAAGCACAAATTCCGTACATTAACTCACTTTCGGAAAAATTATCACGTGCCCAAACTAATGATAACATCGCCGTAGCCTGTAAAAATGGAAATACAATTTCGCAGTGTTACAAAAGACTAAAATCACTAACACCCAAATTGGAAAAATCAAATGTAGTGTATGAAATCAATTGCAACCATACTAATTGTAATAGTGTATATATTGGTCAGGCAAAGAAATATCTTAAAGATTGAATTAAAGAGCATGAGTATGACGTAAGAACATCAAAAAGTACCAACAAAACAACACACACAGCATCAGTGGGACACATTCTACAGAAACCTGACCACAATTTTGAGTCTGATAATTGTAGAATTTTAGGTACATAAAGCAATTTAAAAAAATATTAGGTATTTTTAGAAATGATAGAAATTAAATAAAAACAAAACAGCGTAAATAAACGCACAGATATATTAATTCTATATATTTTAGTATTTTAGGACAAAATAATAATTTTAAAACGTAAATATAATATTATTACAAATGTTTTTTGTGTACCTACCTATTTTTGTGTGCTTTGATTATAGACGATTGTAGAGATTGTTAAGCATCCAAATTTATTTACGCAAAACATACAAACCATTTTTTTTGTTTCAGGACATTGGTTCATTGCGGCATTTTGGAAATAGAACCAAAAACCTTTTACAACTTGATGAGTATTAGATATCTGTAAGTTTCACTTTTCATATACGGGGTCCTCAAAATTACATAACATATTTTCGTAAAAATCCGGTTATTAACCTTAATTTCTTGATTATTTAGTAAATCTCTAAATGTTCGAATATAAAAATAGTCAGTCATACGCTCTGAACTGAAAATCGCTTGTATATTTTCGAGGACGCAGTTCAAAACAGTTTGAGGTTTATTGTTTAAATAACACATTTTTAATTTGTTTTTCAGACATCTAGATAACAACCATTTAAAAATAATTCCAGCAGGTGTTTTTCAAGAGGACAATGACCTACAAACACTGTAAGTTTACATTAAATATTTACAGAACGATGTAATTTTGTAAATGCGTATTAAAAAGATTAAAATATTTCAAAACTGTCTACACGGAAAAAATCTAAACTATTTTTAAGACTACTATTCTTAAATTAAGACATTATTGTACTCATATATCCGCAAGAATAGATATTTTTCCGTCAAGGAAAACGTTATTCTTAAAAGTCGTTATCTTAGTGTCCTTCTTTTAATGATAACTAATTATTAACTTTAGAATAATGGTTCTACTTCAGCTAAGAGGAAGTTTCGAACAATATTCAATACTAACTTATACTTAATCTAATTGTAAGATTTCATTTATTCAGTTCAAAAGTAGAAATATTGCGATCTGTTACATTTAACACTTAATGTAAGAAATGTGTCATTTCGTTCAACAACTGTATTATTTAAACAAAACTGATGAATTACTTGAATCAATAAATATTTGATGTTGACTGAAATCTTTTCTTTCTTGATTTAATATTGCGATCTATTAAATTTACCACTTAATGTAAGGATTAATTTCATTTCGTTCAACAATTAATAATTGTATTATTTAAATAAAACTTTTTTTCATTTTCTTTTTTGGAACTTACTAGCACATGAATAATTCTTCGTTATCTCAAAAATATAGTTAGTTACTCAGTATGTTGCTGGAAAAATAAACCTCTGCGCTTGTGACTTTACATTAAACGGTTAGTCAGAGGATGTTTTTTGAAACGTTAAGGAATTATATTATTATTTTTTAAACTCATATTAGTGGTCAAAAAACACCCTCTGACTAATCTTTTGACGTAAAGTCACAAGCGCAGAGGTTTATTTTTCCAGTAGCATACTGGGTAACTAACAATTTTTTAGATAACAAAGAATTATTCATGTGGTAGTAAGTCCCAGAAAAAAAAAAGGGGGAAAAATTTAGAGAATGCCACAAATAACATTCAGACAATATTTAAATGAAACTGATAAATTATTTGAATCAAATTTGAATTTCTGGTATTGGCTAAGGACTTTTCAGAATTAGAAGAAATTTTTATGAAGAATGACGTTTTATTTAGAAACCAAAAACAAAAAATTTTACAAGTATAAGTCCATTCGTGAACACACTGTATATGAGACTTCAAATTTACCACAGGAAGGCACATTATTTCTTTATGTGTTTTTAAGTGTTTTATGAATTTTACTCTCTTTCCGATTTGAGGAATAAGTTCTATAATCTGTTCTTCTGAAATTTCCAGTAAATTGTCCAACGTTAGTTAATTTTCTTGACCTAGAAAATAATTATTTATGTTATTAAAGTATAAATAATTTAAACAAATCATTGTAGCTAACTATACCGGGTGACCACGAGATGACGCTCGCCCCTATAGCTTCTTGGTCTTTCAAGATATGAATCTCAAATTTGGGTACGTCAAATAACGGCTAAGTATGGATTAATTAGACATATTTATCATTTTCTATCGCTTCCGGTTTCACCGGAAATGATGCCAACTTTGGATTTTTAAATGGAACACCCTATATATTTTAAAATTTTTGGATTCAGGAGGTCATTTTGCATACAACTACGACATATTGAGATAAAAATATTAATGACTGACATTTTTATGATCAAATTTAATTTTTCATCTAGGCGGCCGTGATCCCAAAAAATGTTTTGTTTTGCTTCAATAAATAATAAAAAATACAATTATGACATTATGTCATATAACATTTGTGTTATAGGCTCCTAAACATTTCGGAAATCGTTTTTTCAAAATAACTCATTTTTTTAAATGGCACTATGGTGGCTCATTACGTTATTTCAATAAAGCATTTTATTACCGATAATTTGGTGCCAAACACTCCACTATTTATTCATACTATAATACATAAAAATACATAATAATGGTATCCAACAAGGTATAAATGAAAATAAACTCATAATATTTAACACTGGATCTTTATCAAGTAGGTGCCTTTAGAATGTAACAAAAGAAATAAATGAATTAATCTGACAGCTCAAATGATATTTAGTCTATGAGAATCCGATATTATTGTGGTGTGTATTAAAAATTCATGGTTTATTCAAAAAGTGACAAAGTGGATATGCTGATGATATACGGGGAATGTCGCAGAAATAGCCGGGCAGCCCGCGATTTATATGCAGAGCGGTATCCACTAAGAAATCATCCTGGCAGACATTATTTTCTTAGAGTAGAACGGGAGCTGAGACAGGAGAGAGTAGCTCAAGAACACGAAAGGACAATAATTATCAATGAAGACACCGAAATTAATGTATTAGCGTCAGTGGAAATCAATCCTAGTGTCTCAATATGAGAAATTGCAAGTGAGTTAAATACAGGAAGAGAAACTAAGAAAAATTCTTAAAAAAACACAAATTTAAGAGTTACCAATACCAGCTTCACCAAGCATTATATGAAAACGATTTCATGCGGAGGTTTCAGTATTGCAGATGGCTTTTAGACAATGAAAGTAGATCTCCAAACTTTCATTATAATATATTATTTTCTGACGAATCCCGTTTTACAAACAATGATATGTTCAATAAAAACAATTTGAGGTACTGGGCGCAACAAAATCCAAGAATTTTGAGGCAAGGCAATTTTCAAGAACGGTTTGGTTTTAATATTTGGGCAGGCATTATGGGTAACAGGATCATAGGTCCCATATTTATTGATGGTCCATTGACAGGAGAAAGATATTTAAGTTTTCTGAGAAATGAAATTGAAGAGTTTTTGGAACATTTACCCTTAAATCAGGACCAGTTGGGGTATTTCCAGCAGGATGGCGCCCCGCCCCATAACGCCAGAGTAATTGCAGAATATTCAAATGGTCATTTCGGGGATCATTGGATAGAATCTAATGAACCAGTCAGGTGGCCAGCGCGATCACCTGATCTAACGCCGTTAGATTTTTTTTTTGGGGCCACATTGAAGAACGTGTATATGAAACAGTACCAACTACATTAGAAGATTTGAAAGATCGAGTTAGGAGGGCAATAAATTCTATAACAGAGCAACATCTCACCAATGTAGTGAGAGAAACTTTAGTAAGAGCAAGACATTGCGTAAATGTCGGTGGTCAACATTTTGAACAATTGTTATAATTTTTTTTAGATAATGTGATAAAATAATTACTTAGTTTTAATTCGTTTGTTTCTTAATTCGTTCATTTGTTATCATTTATCACATGTATTATTTTTATGAATAAATAATGGAGTGTTAGGTACCAAGTTATCGGTAATAAAATGCTTTATTGAAATAACGTAATGAGCCACCATGATGCCATTTAAAAAAATGAGTTATTCTGGAAAAACGATTTCCGAAATGTTTAGGAGCCTATAACACAAATGTCATATGACATAATGTCATAATTGTATTTTTTGATTATTTATTGAAGCAAAATAAAACATTTTTTGGGGTCACGGCCGCCTAGATGAGAAATTAAATTTGCTCATAAAAATGTCAGTCATTAATATTTTTATCTCAATATGCAACAGTTGTATGCAAAATGACCTCCTGAATCCAAAAATTTAAAAACATACAGGGTGTTCCATTTAAAAATCCAAAGTTGGCATCATTTCCGGTGAAACCGGAAGCGACAGAAAATGATAAATCGGTCGAATTAATCCATATGTAGCCGTTATTTGACGTGCCCAAATTTGAGATTCATATCTTGAAAGACCAAGAAGATATAGGGGCGAGCGTCATCTCGTGGTCACCCGGTGTAATAGAAAAGTATGCTCGAACTTTCAAACAGGTATGGCATAACAAGTTTTGTACATATGAAACCGATATTTTTAAGTCCACTTGAATATTTACAAAATTTCCATGCATATATACAAACTGTAAATAGGCAGCTAAAATACATAATAATTAAGATGTTAGCTTAGCATTTTTGGCAAGAACAAAGAACTTTAATCCTACACTAATAATAAATTAATAACAATGACTTCTGAAAGTTTTGAAGACTTCTGAGGTTTTTAAATAAGTTGCATGCTTAATGCATTATCAAGTTTTAAAAATAAATTCTTATGAATGTACGATTGGCTTGAAATGTTTTCACAAATGTATTTTTTTTAGTTCGTCCTTTTATCTTATTAAAGTATTGACCTAATTTTTGTTACATAACTATGTAAACTAACGCAGGAAACTGAAATATTAAAGAAAGTTTTATTATTTTTTTTATTTTAAAAATAAAATATCTCAAAAACTATTAGATAAATAACAAATAAGTTCTACTAAACCACCCTCAAAGGAATAAGCCGACTCACCAGTCAACCTGCATATGTATTGTATAATAAAACGCCACTACAATAAAAATGCAGATCTTAGCAAAAATTATCGGAAAGGAAAATAACTTGGGAAATCTATACACAACCATTAAACTTCAGATGAATGCCTTTTCACCTACAATATATTGACGTTATGTATTCATTTATTGTAAAGTATAATGTAATTAAAATAGCTTGCATACAGTAAAACCAGAATTATTAAACTTACCTTCTAATATTGAAATTAAGGACTGCAATTCCAAACTTGCTATCGTAGACTCATTAACTTCTATTTCACAGTTCATAATATTCATATACTTCTTTTTCAAGTGTAACTTTACAAATATAAATTATTTCATAATAATCAACATCTATGAACAAAGTACAGGACGACGCGTAGTAGGTAAGGTATGTCGTCGTTGTTTGGCAAAGGCGTAGCTTTCTACCTCCCACCACTGCGCGATTCACTTATTCCAATATTAGAACACTTCACATTGAGATTAGCAAGTATTCAATCAAGGATAACAGTTTTGGATTAATATTATGTATAATTCATCCAGCAAAGTTGTTTGTAGTTTTATTCCAATAGTATTCTTATGTCAAGAAAAATATTTAAATAAGAATTTACTTCAAGATGTCCTTATACTTACTCTCACGGTTAACAGTACTCGAAAGAAGTGTACTATTAAGAGTATATACTTTGAAGGAATCAAACTTATATTGACTTAAAGACTTCCGCTAATGAAACTCAAAAATACATATGTTCTTGATTTACAATTGGTATATTACTGAAACAATAATAATTTATTATGCCAAATAATATTTTTCTAGTGACAAGTATAAAAATTCAAGATTAATCGATTACTTTGATATAGAATGGTTTTCTTTCCGTGTAGGTTATTTTATATATGCGTCGTTTAGGTAAAATTTAACTCCAACATGTTTTTTATTCATTTATTAATGTATTGATGGAAATATCGAGAAAACAAAGCATCAATAAAATTGTAGAAAAAGTGGATTTATTGAAGCAAAATATACAGTATGTCATATTTGTTACAGCACTCTCATGTACAACGATATTTTCAAAATAGATCCAGGGGCGTTCCAGAATTTAAAGCAGCTTGTTGAATTGTAAGTATGTAAAAAGGTAATATTGTGTAATAGTATTATTTCGTCATATACAATACCATAAGTGCTTTTGCCACCAAAATTTACTAATTGTTAAGGGAGATTTTTACTTGGCAATTTTTAGAAGTGGCATTTTTCAAAAATAAATAAATAAATAAATAAAAATAAATGTTTTCTCAAACCAAAAACGTCTCGAAGGAACACAACTTTCTTGAAAATGCCAGTTACCAAAAGTCTCAACAATTTTACTCCAGGAAATTGCATTAGAATGAAATTTGACAAAAAAAATGCACGTTTTTCACTCTGTATTATTGCTCCTAAGTTTGAGAAAGTACTACGAAAATTTCCGTGCAATGTCCATAAATTACCCGTTCCGAATCTTTTTCCGTTTTAAAAATCCATTAAACAGTCTTAAAGTTACGAAGTTTTATAATTGAAGTAAAATTTTTCCATTTTAACTATATAAATCTATTGGATAAAGAATATTCCTAAACTTATTGATCTAGAAATTAGGGAAGCTGTTATTACATAGACAAAATAGAGACGTTTGGAAAATTATCTTTATTGGATATTATTAACTTTTCTAAAGGAAAAGTTTTAAGTAAGGTGGTTTAACGAAGTTTACTGGAAGTAACTCATAAACATAAATCCTCGTTAACAAGTTCTGAAACCTCGAAAAGACAATGTTTCGTCGTAAATCTTGAGAAATAATTTTTTATATTAAACTTTAAAACGTACATAAATGCATTTTTATGAGAAGAATAAATATTCATATTTAAAAGTTCACTAATCCGGGATTGTTTAACATTCTTGATGATGTTGACGGTTCAGAATTTCGCCAAACCGAACTAAGAATAGTCCATTAAGCCATTGAGCATTATTTTTCAAAAATACTTCCTTTTTCACCCTGACTTCTGTGAGATTAAAATGTTCTTTGATATATTTTTCTGCCGTTGATATATGTTTTCCATATTCCATGAGGGCATTATACAATTCAGGTTTTTTTACTATGGAAGAACTCATATTTAAGAGGTAGAAACTTTAGTCTTCTTTGGTTATGACCTCAAAATGACTAGATATATACGATTGCTCTATGACACTTTATATAGTAACTCAAAAATATTTATATTAAAAGCATTTATATGATTGTGGGGCTATGTACTGATTAGATGAAAACATCTTGTATCAGGTAATATACTGCCATAGTATATATTATTCCTAACTACTTCAGAAACGTTTAAATACAAAAATATATACATTTGTGTGGTCATTTCTATGATTACAAACGAAAGCATATTTTATCATGTGAAAAATAATCACAAATAATCACAAAATGATATGACAAACTGTCGACCAATATCATTAATAAATAATATTGCAAAAATATTTGAAAAGTGTCTGAATAATAGACTTCGGTCGTTTTTAGCAAAAAAATAAAACAATATCAAAAAATCTATATGGATTTCAAAAGAATATCGGTCCTGAGGAACCTCTTCAACTATTAGCAGATACCCACACTAACGGTTCAAACAAGAAAGTCTTAACAATTTTTTTTAGATTTACAAAAGGCATTTGACACAGTATCTCATACAAAGCTATTAAATAAACTAAACATAATAGGCATCAGAGGGGAAGCTTCTGATCTATTTAAAGAATATCTAGCCAATCGACCTCAACAAGTTTAAATAGGTGATGCTTATAGCGCAACAAAAATAATAAAAACTAGAGTTCCCCAAGGAACTATCCTAGGTCCTAGCTTATTCATTATATATATATATATATATATATATATATATATATATATATATATATATATAAACAATCTATTACAAAAAGACTATGGTTGCAATATTATGTCAAATGCAGGTGACACAGTGCTAAGGGGATCTGGGAATCCACAAAACAAAAAGCTACCGCTGCAATTGGCAAAATGAAAACTTGGCTAGATCCTCCTTAAGTGAACACTAGAAAAACTAAATATATGCCCTTCTATCCCACAAAATCTGGAATGCCGCATGTGCAAGAACCGATACTTATTAATGAATCGGTTAACATATCGTCGCCACCATAAAATACTTAGGATTGGTTCTAGACCCGCATTTGAAATGGGGAAATCATGTTGACTATTTAAATTGTAGAATACGAAAACTGACTATAAATTTTATAACCTAAAGAGTGTTCTATACAAAAAAAACTCTCCTTGTCACGTACAACAGCTTAGTTGAATCTATAATTAGATATGGTATCATAATATGGGGTTCCGCCTATAAAGTAATTTTACGACCCTTGCAGATAACACAAAACTATATTTTGAGAATAATGTTTAACAAATAAATAGAGAAAGCTGCAGATACATCTTTATTGAGAACCAGTTACTTGACGTGGCGGGATTATACATGCATGCTGCTATAACCTACGCGCATAGCAATAAGGAGACTATTAGATCCATTGTTGAACACCAATATGAAACAAGGACTAGGGCGAACAACGCGTATAAGGCGCCATTTTATAGCAAAAGGTTTCGCAAAGAACCAGGAAATCAAGTTATATAACAGACTTCCACCACATTTAACAATAATGAGGAAAAAGCGATTCAGAATAGAAGCAAGAAAATATCTGATGGACAATTACCTACACTTCTCTCCATTTTAGGGTAATTTGACACAAAATCGCAACAATGCTTCCTTTTTCTAGTTAAAGTATCATAAAGTTAGATAGAAACAATGTACCTTAGTACTTTCATTTCACTATTTTTTTTCCTTTTTTGCCTTTTTTAATTTTGTAATTTCTTTTCTTTTGGTATTTATACCTACATATAAATCATTATAATTCTACACCGCCGCAAATTATTTATATCAATTTTGTTTTTATCCACGTTAACAGCTATAGATTTATTTTATTACAAACAATATAGGTATTGTTTTTAGGATATTGATTTAGTATATTATAGTATAGGATTATTAGATAGGTTACACATACTCTATTCCTATTATTCTGTTCATTAGTATTACAAAAACATATTAATAAGAATATAAATACTGCTCGGCACAATACGAGGTCTCCTCAGGTGTCATTTTTTTTGTATTGTAAACTAGGTTAAGACATATTGTTTTGTTAAATTTGTTGCAGTAATAAATAAATAAATAATAAAATAAAAAGTAAATATTATCATCTATAACTAACCACATGTAAGTCAAATGGTTAGATAAAATATGTTACCTAGTTAAATCGTAATTAACTGTTAGATTAACGATACACTCATGTGACTTATTTTGTATATGCTATATTAGTAAGTGTAACCCAAATAATCCGCAAGATTTAGATAAAAATTTGACAAAATACGTAACAATGTTAAATTAATAAATGGTCCAAATTTAATTTTTACTACTTAAGGCGTTTCGAATTTATTGACATATAACTATGTTGTACCTACCTTCTTTAAGGGATTGTAGCTCCATTTATAACGAATTTTTTCTTTCGCTATTTTAATTATTCAAATAAAACGCCCATAAAAAAATACATACATATATTAAAATATAGAAAACAAGAGGGTCTGGGCGTGGTTAATAAGTAATAAACTAGGTACATACAATGCCTACAAAAAGTATACAAGCTTCAGAAAATATAAACATGATTTTCAACTAATAAGTCTATTTTAGGGCGTCACCCGCCTTTCTTTTTTTTTTCGTTTTATTCCAAAGTCTAGGAAAGTTACATATTGTAAGTCTAAAAAACTACACGCATTAGGGCCGTTGAAAGGGGGAAAGAACGGTTACTTTTCATAAAATTTTATCGCACAGTTCAAGAGCAAAACTAAAACTCTAGGGGGCTTTCTCCACCTCTAGATAGATAGGCAAATCACCCTTTTGATGCAAATTTTAATCTTCAGATTTCCAGCTCACACTCAAAGCGGAAGCTGTTTGCTTTTTAATTGGTACCTATTTTAACAATAATTGGAAGGAATCCTACCTTCTCACATAGCTTTCCTATGTCACATACTTCGTAACTCCTTTACCATAACAGCTCAACCAGACAAAATCTTGAACACAATGCCAGCAACGTACACCACTAGCTCACTCAAAGCCCTGCTCTAGTCTCGTCACCAAAGCAATAAAAGATAACGTACGCACACAACGTAACAGACCATAAACACACATCCTCTCTCGGCCGTGGCTCGGCAGAGAGTCCTCGTCTTCGTCTTAGTACAAGCGTTCCCCCTTTGTCCCCACACCGTAATGTTCGCGCTGGTGCACTAAAGGTCCAGTGATCGCTATGAATATCGAAGATTTACAATTTGGTTAAGTCGGTTCTAGAATTTTTAAGGTTGACCTCAAACCAAATTATGCAATCAGCATTAAATAAAACGCAAGTTAATTATATTCAAAAATGGACCGTTACACATTATAAAATGATTAAGGAAAATGTTTATATACAAAACTCAACTTATTTTTTAGTGCTCTTGAAGGAAGATACTTAATTATCATACACCTTGTATATGGTTTAAAAGCTAGATATTCGTGCTTTATTTTGGTATATAAAACACCATATTTTAGTACACGTTTAAGGTATAACTTCGTCATGATTGTAAGTTTTGGAAAGGGTTTTATTTTGGTCCATGATTTCTATTGATTTTCAAGGCTCATATGAGTATGTTATGTAAACCTATATTAAAAAATAAGTGTTAAACTTAACACTACATTGCGTTAATTATAATATTCCATTTCTCATTTATCTTCAATGGGACTTTCCATAGAAACATTTTTGGTATGCTCGTGCATGGGCGCTTGCCAAATAGCAATGGTCCAGTTGAAATTTAACATTCATGTTGTGATAAATTGGTGGAAAAGCTTTGTCATTTACGAATTTGAAATCGGCAACGCCAGAGCGCATGCGTTTTTAAATTTGATTAGAGCTTTATTAGTTAATGTTAAAACTCAACTTGATTGTTTTGTTTTCCAGGGATTTGAGAGGCAACAAACTGACAGAAATTCAAAGAAAAACTTTGGAACCTTTGACAAACCTGACAATACTGTAAGTATTTTATCGTGTAAAAAGGCATTGTTGTAACTTATTCCATTAACCGTTCCAATTATTCGGTTTGATTAAATATAAAACACAAGATAAACAGAAGAATTTTCGTTGTTTTGTGACATCAGTTTGTGAAATGGATTTTAGTATATCTTTCCTGCATTTCAGTTCTCGATAAGTTCTTATACAGATCGAGCCAAATCATTAGAAACACGACTAGCGATATGCCCAGTTTACAGTTGCTGTCTGTTGCCAGCGCGATGGGGAGGTCGCAGCGCGAATATCAGAAGGAGCTTTTACAGCAAGTTAGGATATTGTCTTGCTCAAGGAGTTCTATTTGAGCATCTAATTGAATTATTTATTTATTTATTTACGTATTATTTTATTTTGGTATTAGTATTTATCACAAGATTAATTTATAATTTTAGAATTACCCTTTGTTTCGAAAAAATATGAATATATGATTGTGTGCTATTCTGATAATTTTCATAATTTTAGTGTTTTACTATCTGTAGCGTCTCGGAAGAAAAAGTGCAATTGTGAAACATTAAAATGAGTTTAGTAAATACGTTAATACGCAACGATTTTTCTAGATGAACGAGCAACACTCTCCACCGCAGTTTTAGCGATACTGAAAACCGAAATCTACTTTGTCTCGTATCCTCCTCCCAGTTATAGCTCCCAGCAAATGCTCTGACGCTATCGTTAATTTTCGTTCGTACTTCGTATTCAGATGGGCAACTATAAACTACGCATACCGCTAGTCGTGTATCTAATAGGTTGGTTCGATATGTATACATATAATACTTAGACTGTATTCATTTAGAGAATACATTATTGAATGATGTGAGACCCTTTAGAATGCTGTATATAGCGTGCCTTTAACTTTACATGAGAATCAATCGTAAAAATTAAGATCTCTATGGAATCGACAGAACAGCTGATTAATTAGGATTATTGACGCTACCGAACTAGCTACCCATAGGTATATGAGTCTTTGCACACCTACAATTTATGTCTACAGTCTATCTACATACTTTTTGCATGTATAATACTAATCCTAAAGCTGCGTGTAGACTTACCGAACCGAGCGTGTAATGTAACGCATTCGTCTAATTGGGACGGTCTTTTGAGCACGATATGAGCGGCTTGTTTTGCGCTCGCTGCGATCCAACTCATGTCGGTTTTACAACGAGCATAAAGGGATTCGTTGCGCAAATTGGGACGTCGTTCGAGGTGCCAGTGGTTCGCGGCGAGCAGCTAATCTGGAATATTAACAATAAGTAATAAATAAATACAACAAATTCATATAGCAAAATAATTTTAAAATTTTAAATATTATCAGTAAAGTTACAGCAGTAGTAGCTTTTACCTTGCAAACATATTTATGAAAGAGCAAATCCGTACACTAGTCAGTGTAGCAGCAGTCAGTTTGTATTGTAAAATCAGTGTTTACTTCACTGTTTACTAGTGAGTCGCAAGCCCAACATATCAAAATTCGGCTTGTTTTTACCGTCATAATGAAAATAACGTCGCCATATTAATATTTCACACGTGACAATTTTGCCATTCTGCGGCTCAGTGCAAAATAACATGCTAGTCATATATCCAAGCTCACATATTTTTTACCGATATTTTTTATTTACATTTTCTTGAAATCCGTCTATAAACTGTTATCACGTTAAATTTTTTATACAAACCGTCTAAAAATCATAAGTTTCCTAGTGTAATTCATTTTTTATCTAAGAATATTTTAAAATACCCGAATATTATTATTATCTAAAACAAGTAACATTAGAAGTATTTTCTCTCATGCTTCAAGAAGGATTCCCACTTTCTGACAAAATTTGTAATGACGTTATCTCGTGTACGCTCTAGTATAATATTTCTAAGATTAATATCGTTAAGATGTATCACTTGCTGTTAAATTACTCTAAACTACACGATACACATTGTGCTCTAAGCTGAATTCTGTGGTCAGGGCTCTGTCACCCACGCATCCGTTTGAGCTATTATTAATTTTTATTAAATTACGCTAATGGTATGGGTGTCGTTTCCTTGCAGGAAAAACTAATTGCATGTGGGTGGATATCGGATATTCATGTTTTTCAAGAGAACTTCAACACGGTCAGGACGTAATTTGTTTTAATGTTAGAGGTTTTACAGAAAACAATACAGGTTTAACTATAGTGAAGAAACGCAATTTTATACTGCTTATAAAACAATACTCTTGGCGAATTAATTAAAAATAATAAAGACAAATTTAAAAAGAAAAAGAAATTAGGAGCTTCTAAGCTGACCTGTGTGTGGTGCGTACCCTAAAGTTTATGTAGGACAAACGGAGAGAAATTTTTAAGAAAAGGATCTTAGATCATAGAAAAAGTTTAAGAAACAGGAAATAAAATTCCACTTATGCTAATCATCTTTTAGAAAAAAAAAACACGGTTTTGAAGAGAATTTCAGTATTTTATATTTTGATCATAAAATATTAAAATCAAAGTAATCTTTAGAAATAGTTAAAAAAAATAATTTTAAATTATCAATTCACTATTGTTGTAGTTTTTATGTAAAATCATATCCTCTATATGAACTTCTTAAGCAATCCTCAAAAATATTTACAACAAAAATACTCCTGAAATGGGTTGATACCTTTGATGTGAGGTACAAAACACCAAAATACCATATACTGCACTTGACCGGCATTAAGCTAAACAAGTTGGCAACATCTAGAGATGATGGAAACTAACCTCGTGTATCCTGTTTTTACCTAAACTATTTTTACGGTTCGGCGAACCGTGACTCCCTAACCAATAGAGCGGACTATTTGGGATTGTCCCTCGGTTACTATTCATACTATTTTTACACTTTGTAATTTCCAAGCTTTCAAATGCATCCAGCTGTCTGGTATTTGTTACATTCCTAATTAATTTTAAATTGCTAATATCTATTTTATGGTTGTTCTCAAGCGCATGTTGGGCAACACTAGATTTATCTGTTCCACCATATTTGAGACGAGCCATATGCTCCTTGAATCTAATTTGATTTGATCGTCTAGTTTGTCCAACATAATTTTGATTTCATTAAGGTGACAAATATCCAGTTGCAAGAAGGTGAAATTTTGATTTCCTTTGATGTTCATTGTTTCCAAGTGTTTCGAAACTATAAACCTTGGACTACCTGGTTTTAATCATCTCCAGATGATGCCAAGTGGGTTTGCGAAAAGCGTGTTTACTGCAGTTTATGGTGTTTTGCTGGAAAAACACGTCAATGTTAAAAATAAATTTGAAAAATAAAAAGAAAAAAAATGGTGATAAATATGTATAAAATTTTAATGAGACGAAGAGTTTTTCAGGAAAAACATTGTCCCATAAAAGAAAGCAATTTCGTATAAATATTACGAGAATTTCTTCGTATTCATATTGGGTCTTGAACAAGCTGCCGTAATTTTGAATCGCCCGGTTTATTTCATATAAATATATGAACAAAAAAATGTTTGCATTTTGCAGCATCAGGTAGGTTTCTATGGTTGTCTCCATGAGTGATGTTCGCTTTGGTGAAAATATATTCTTATATTTTGAAAACGACCGTTCGACATCTATTGATATAATACACGCATACGTAAAATAGTCTTTGAACGCACTTAACGGATCTGGGGCTGCACCATCACATATTTGTCTTAATTTAGTAAAATCGGTGTCTTTATTTAACACACTTGCGAACTTTTCTTTAACGCAGTAGCAGTAGATTTATTTCGTCCACTATTTGCAGTGACTCCGCTAACGACAATGCACTGTTTTCTATTTTTTTTTATGCTTTCATGTAATGGTTTATAGTTCTCCGCAATATTTTTAAAGCTGTTTTAACGGAAATATCTTCGAATTTTGTCTGGCTTTCCTTAATAGCTGCAACCTCATCTGGATGGAATTGTAGTATCACAGCTTTTATTTGTTGGAAATATTCAGGATAATAAAAAGCTGCCTGCAACCATGTTCCCCAACGTGTAAGAATCGGCTGTGGTGGTTCAGGAATACCGAGACACTTGCTATGAAATGCACGGAGATGTTTAGGAGATTTAAGAAACACTTTTTTGTACTTGCTATGAATGCATCCAACTCTGGAAAATCTTTTCGAATAGTTTCTGCCACAACATGTAAAGCATGCACTTTACACGTAACATGTATAAACGTACAACCTTGTTCTTGCAAAGAACGGCCTACCGAACGCATTGTCATGGCGCCATCAGTTACAAACATCAACACTTGACTTTTTGACAGTTCAAATTTTTCTAACGTCTCCAGCACCACCCTGGTAATTGTTTCGCTAGTACACTGTCTTAGTCTTTTGCTAGCTAGTAACAGTGGAAGTGTCGGTTTAAGAGGGTCCATTACTCGTACTATAACATTTAAAATAGAATTTTTTTTACAATCTGTTGTCTCATTAACAGATTACTACAGCCGTGTATTTTTTAATTCACATTTCATCTTATTTACCATGTCTACGTGTACAGTTGGTAGATAGTTACATAACGTTGTGCGAATTGGTAACTTCACCTGGGCATTGTATTTATTCCAGAACTCTCGAAATGGTTGTTTATCAGGTATGTGTAGCGGAACATCACAGGCAATCAGCATTAATAGTAAATCAAACATAAACTGTGTTGTCGAAGGCACGCCATTTTTTTTATTTTTTATGGTGTACACTATTTACGTGAAGTCCACAATCACGCTTATCCCAGCACATCAAATCTTTCTCGCGCACTTTATAAATTATTTTAGCACCATCATAGAATAAATTCGGGAATTCACCTATGAATTTATTCACTTTGTCAGCAAATGACCGTTTTCTACCCATGCGTACGTCTGCCATACTTTATTATTAAATTAATATCAAGAATATAGTACAACAAATAAAATAAAAACACAAAAACAATATGCAATACGCCCAAGTGACTTAACGTGTACACAACTCGAAAGCTAATAATAGACTGGACTGGAGAAAGAGTTTCGCGGTCAAGGTGAATGCCGGTGACAGTAAGTACATCTGTACTCTACGACCATGATACACAGAAACGATTTGCAGCTTTAGTTATTAGCCAGTGTTGCAAACTATGAAAATTGACGTAAATGAGTTCTGAGAGACAATAAATCTTTAAAATTGAATGAGAGCAGTAGTATGCAATTGTAGCTGACTTTCCCTCTGATGGAATTTATTTTGTATTTTTTCAGATTCTTACAAAATAATCAAATAAAGTACGTCGAGTCGTCAAGCTTCCCACACATGTCTCTACTCCAGCTGTCCCTAATGGATAACAAAATCATGAACCTTGATAATGGAGCATTTTCGAGTTTGCCGGACCTGAGGAGTTTGTAAGTAGATGTAAATTTATTTCATTTTCTATCTTTAGCATTTTCATATTGCTGAATATTTTAATATAAATGTATGGAAACAAATTTAGCTGTAAATATAGTCTGTATCAGTTTTTATGATCGGCGCCAAACTAATCTTAACCAATATTTTTAAAAATAGGTTAATAAAATGCCAACTAAATAAACGTCTCTTAAAATTTATAAGAATAGATTGTCGTTTGATTTGGTTGATACCCCGGTAATCACGAATATGAACGTTATTAGAAGATCGAAAAATTAGAAAATTGTCTACAAAAAAGGTTGTTACTAAGGCTGGGAATTTTCCAGATTTTAGTATTCGAATATTCGTTCGAAAAAATATCGAATATTCGAATACTCGAATAATCCGAATTATTCGAATAGGTATCCGAATAATCCGAATCCTCGAATATTCATTATTAACAGGTATAGCACTGAATACTAGTGAATAGCGAATACTCTATTTGAGTATTTGGTTGGATAGACCACAATAATAGTCGTGACGTAATCCACTAAGCAGGCAATTTGATTTGCTTTCCATACCCACAATAGGGTATGTCTCCTGTATATGTGCTTTAAGGGTCAGAATTATTTAGTTAGTATTTTATTTTAGGATTGAGGCGCTATTGTTCACATTTAATTATTGAAGCTTAAATAAAACGAAAACAGAGCTAGTTTATTACACTTCTGTGTCATAACTATTTTTCCTTTTCGAAGAAAATAAAAGTGCTCTAAAATTAGAATGTTTTTAAAAAAGACGCAGATTGTGAAGGTAAAACAAATACATGAAAAGTCAATAGTTAAATATTTACAGGTTTTCTAAAATTTAAAATTTAATTTTAACCCCTGCCTTAGTACAGTAAGAATAAGATCGAGGTGAGAAAGAAATGGAATAGTTTGACTGGGAGTAAAACGTGCCACTAATGTGGTCTATTTATATATTTGGATTTTAGAATAGGTACCTACCTATACCTACTATCTACCTACTTTGGTTGGATGCAAACTGCATACCTATTCGTACATAATTTAATAATATATTTTAATATTCAAATTTACTCAGATATAATCGAATATTCGAATACTTGAATATATTCGAATATTCGAATACCTATTCGAATATTCGAATAATTTCCCATTAGAATAATTCGTATTCGAATACTCGAATATTCGAATACTCGAATTATTCGTATTCGACTCCCAGCCTTAGTTGTTACTCGTTTTGTCATGTAAGTTACAGTCTTCGAAAAAAACTTGATGTAGGTAAGCAAATATTTCGATTTTACTACCGACTGATATTGTAATAAAATTATTTGAAAGTAAATTTAGATAAGCATGTTATATAACTTACAAAGGGACGATGAAAATATAGAATAGATACTATTATTCGTATACAATTAATAAGTGACCCCAAATAGAAATAATTTTATTGCAGATTATACAATGCCTTTTATTTCATTTTAAAATGTTAATACGTAAACTACTATATCGATTGTTTCAAAAACGGAGGAGAAATGATGTGTTTATTGTGTGCCTGTTGTAAACCTCTCACCGAAATTTTAATAACTTTGGTTAAAACCTTACGAAGATATCTTAATTTGTACAAAAAAATTTACCCATTTTTAGTGATACTCTCGTCACATTAAACTTTAAGTAGCCAGTTTTCCGTTTTTGAGATTCGCGGTTGAAGTGTGGACTCAATAGATTTGAATCGTTGTAACGGTCCGTTTTCAGAAATTATTAAAATGGTTCAAGTATACTTTAAATTCCAGACTCGATTAAAATGTTTTTGTTAAACATTGTCATATTGCCCCCACAGCGTGGCGCTACTGAACCATCCTATTGTGGCCGACGTTTGTGCAACTAGTGCGCGCGTTGGTGAGACGATGTTTTCGGGCAGTTTTGAGCGCGAAAGCCAGACTCTGCTGAGCCGCAGTCCGAGGTAGATCTTTTCGTGGTATCTTGGAGACAAGGCTAAGCCTCAATCGAGAGAGGTACACGCATTCTCCGGATCTGATACAACATCTGCTGTTGTCCATAAAAGTAAAACAGCAGCTCTGGAATTATTAAACAAATGACCGAATTTAAAAGATGCAGCTCAAGTTTTCAATCGAAGTTGGACTTCTCGATAATCATTTCTTCCAATGGAATGCGATTTTTTTTGACCATATATGATGCTCCAATTAAAGAAAATTTTGAATAATTTGGGCTTCTGTAAATTAAGTAAAAATAAATCTGTCAAGTTACATTCATTACCAACTACAGCGAAAGTAGCTGCAGAGTACTGTTTCCGAGTACATATCAAGTACAGAAGCGGTTGGGCAATGAGCTCAACTTCCAAGATTGGGGATGGATATTAAAAAACAGTTTCTTGTCACGAGCAATCTTATTGCTCATGATAAAATTGAGGAATATATTAGAGAAGGAGAAGAAGAAGAATATTTAGAAGAAAGAGACGAAAGAAGTAATATATGAAGAGAAGAATAATCAGAATAAGAGGAAGAACAATAACAAGAGAGAGAAGAAGAAGAAGTGGAAGGAAGAATAATATAAGTTCTCGATAATGCATTGTTATACTTTGATTATTCATAATTCTGACATATTGCCATCATGATTGATTTCAATAATAAATCACATTAAACCTTTTTCATTGAAAAATCCTTGTTTTCTTTTTAACATGGACCTAATTTATAAATTCATTAAGTATAGAATAGAGTGTTTAATTGAGTCATAATTTTTACATCATGTTTTCTCAAAAAATATAACTCGTATGATAAAATGAGTAAGGGCCTTATTTGTAGATAATTTTCTAATATTTATTACAATAACGCTAATATTCGTAAGATTAAAAAGAACTGAGATATTCACGAAAAACTACTTCTTTAACCCTTTTACGCACCGAAAAAATTTTGCGCACAAATTGTAACAACCATTACCACGCGCGCAGAGCTGAAAAAGCTTATCAGGACTCTCGCAAACAAGAAAGCACCGGGATTGGACAGTATCGATCATAAGCTACTTAAGAATCTGCCGAGAAAGGGTATTACCCAACTTACGCACATCACCAATGGCATTCTGCGTCTACAACACTGACTTGGCCAGTGAGAGACTGCGGTTGTGTGTCCCATCTTGAAGCCGACCAAAAAATCCGAAAACGACTTTAGTTACCGTCCGATATCTTTACTATAGGCAGTATCTAAGCTGGTTGAGAAGGTCGTCCTGAAGCGGCTAAACACCTCCCAGGACGATCTTGAAATCAACGACGATTGTCAGATCCGTTTCAAGAACGGACGCAACACGACTCTACAGATCGTCAATGATGTCGAGCGACAGTATAATCTCGACAAGAGTACCGCCATGGTGCACTTAGATATTGAGAAAGCACTAGATACTATCTGGTTGCCCGGTATCATATATAAACTGCACCGATACGACTTTGCGGGCCACTTAACGCAATTGATACATTCTTACTTGCAAGACTGAAAGCTACGAGCCATTGTGAACAAAATACTATCAACACAGAAGGACACTAGAGCGGGCGTTCCGCAGGGGTCGGTTCTTGCGCCAAAATTATATAACATATACGTGTCCGACTTTCCGCAGTTCCCAAACATCAAGCTTGTGATGTACGCCGACGATACCACAATGTACTATCTCTGGCATCATGCTCAGGCCGCTGCGCAGTTGCTAAAGGCCCACATTGTATGGGCGTCGGAGTACTACGCCAAGTGGAAGGTGAAGGTGAACGTCGCCAAGTCGGAGGCTATTGTCTTCACTAGAAAATTTACAAATAATAAAATTATTACTCCTATTTCGATGCGGGGCAGCCAAATTGAGACGAAACAGGACGTAAAATATTTAGGCGTAACTTTGGATAAAAGACTTTATTTCGGCCAGCACGTAAACGAAATAAGTCTATTTCTTGTTCAGGAGTCTATGCCCCCTGATGGAGGGCAATAGCAGACTAAACAGGGATAATAAAAAATTAATTTATACAATGATAGAGAGACCGGCCCTAATATATGCTGCGCCGATCTGGTGTTCCTAGAGCGTGACGACGTTACACAAATTGCAAGTACTAGAAAACAAATTTCTACGTCTCATAAGTAACTCAACACGATATATCCCCAAAAGGAAACTACGAGAACTTTATGCAACGACATTGTACCCATAGTGGACTATATCAGAAACATCTCTCAAAGATTTTACAAATTTAAACTCTTTGATAGTCCGCTAACCGCCAACATCACACAAATAAAGGAGCATAAATCGCCTTTTCGTATTAAACACAAATTACCGTACCAAACGTTACCAATTTTCAGGCACCCCCTTTAGATACGCCTCTCCCACAAAAAAGGAAGGACACGATACAAAAGGGGCATCAAAATTCAAACATTTTTTCCTTATTTTCTTTTGTTCATTGTCAATATCAAGATAGCGACAACCTGCCCTGTCTTTTTGTCACCATGACTGTCGTGATATCCGAGGTATAGTCATTACTCTTCTTTAAAAGAAACACAATTAAGAAAACTTATTAATTAATTATATGTAAGAGGACATGACATCAGAAAGATGTGTTGAATAATATCCAAGATTCACACCAAGGTTCAAGAACCGCCGATCTCTATCTTGAAAAAATGGTCTTTGCAATAATAGGTTTTTCCATACGTCGAATAAACTGCTCCAAGAAAGTTAAAGATATTACAAATTTTAACGTAATATGTCATATGTTTCGAAATATTTTTTGCTCCATTTGACATAAAGCAATTCAATGAAAAACAAAAAAAAAAAGATAGATTTTTGCAATTGCTGGAGAAATACTGGTATTTTTTTAATCTAGTGTTCTAGAATAACATCAGCAGACTAAGTCGTGATCGCTGCGGAAATCAATGTGTCTCAAAGTGTTATTTCTCCACTTGTTTCATGGTACCAAATCACTAGATCAGCATCCGAGAGTATTAGAAGTGGTCGTCCTAGAAAAACCAATGTAGATCAAAACCGCTACATTCCCGTCTTACTGCCAATAGATGTCCACAAAAAAAAAAACAAATATATGCAAATGAAAATAGTTGCGTTCCATATTATACTCGCGGATGCGGGGAGATTTTGATCACGTGACTACCGATGAGACGGACAATCGGCAAATAAAAGAACGAAACAAATGTTTTGGTTGTTTGGTAAAATAACCCAACTTTTTTATGATTTTTTAAGACATATTCTTTTCGATTTTATAAGATTAACACTCACAGGAACAGTTAAATGTGAAATATAAACCTACTTGCAGCAAATGGATGGGAGATTTTCCAGAATAAAATTAAATTAAAAGAATTTAACTCCATGTAAGACAATTTCATCCTAAAAGTCCTTAGTACCCATTAATTTAACGGCTTTTTGTTGCTTAGAATCGAAATTCTATTTCCCTCATTTTTATACCTTTCTAAAAACAAAAAGTGCAAGAACAAGCAACCTGAAATAATTGTATCCATGGAACTTATGTGCCAGATAATTTAGGGAGATGAAAGAACTGACCCTTAATTATGTGATTATTTCATCCAAGATTATGTGACATTATTCCATGAGATTTCTTTTTGTGTCTTTTTTTTTTCAATCTTTCAAGTTCCTATTCCCGATATTGGCCATCTTTGAAGTCAGAAATGCAGAGCAAATCGAAGGAAGCAACCACAGTTCAAAATAGTTTCGATTCCGTTAAAATGAGAACTTAATGTAATGTCGGTTGCATACAGCGTAACGTCACAATTAATGCAGTCTGTTGAACTAACTTGAATTCAAAATCATCGTGAATAGGTTATATACAATGTAATTTTATGAGCAGGTGGTGATAAAAGTTTACTAAACCTCATATCTAGATTGTAAGCGGTTGATTTATATTTTATGTTATTATGAAGATTCCGAGGAAACTTGCATGACAATAATATGACATGATGATATATTATGTAGATTACGTTGTAAAACCTTGCCTCCTTTATTCAATGTGAAGGTTAGAAGTTTTCCTTTTTCGATAAACAAATATTAAACAATATTTTGTTGTGTTAATATATCAACGACCGTAATAATAATGGAAGAAAATACTGAATTCAAATTTTTACGAAAAGTTATGAGAAAATAGCGATATTAAATTTAAACGCGTTTTTGCATTTAGTCATATTTTTGCTGCTGCAAATCAGTCAGATGTTGTGGGTTAAAAAATTCGATTGAGTAATTATTGATTTTGCAATTTGTCTCATAAATATTCAGTTCAATTAATCCAGTGATTTTCGGTTATATCCAGAAATTCCTGCTCTTAAATAACTCATTTTACCACTGGACTGATATGACGGACGTAGTCCGGTTTTATTCTGATGAAAACCTGGTTTGCACCCGAGGTCTGTTTATTTATGACTTATGACCAATAGAAGTAATGGCGGGAATACGTCATCTGTATGCTAAATTTGAAAAATCGTACATTGGTATGCTTTCGTTTACAACTTTAAAGTTTATGAATTATGTTAATTTTATATACTTATGTTTATTATTTAACATGTGTTTTAATAATTAAAAGAGCATTATAAATGACTCATAATGAAAATAACTGAGGAATAGAAATACTAATTATTGAATAAAATTGCGTACATTTATTTTCTTGGCGTTACATATTTTGTGTACGATCAAAATAAAATTACTATTCTTATTAAATTTTATGTTGTCGATTATAAATTAACACCAAATTTAACCATTTTCTTTAACAAATCTTCACAGGTTACGATATATAATGTTTTGGCATGGTTTCTATGTTTGTTTGTCTGTTATTTGATGATTATTTACTCCCCACTTGGTCTCTGGAAAGGCCAAAGTGATTTTAATGAAATTTTTCACATAGTTTTGAGCAGACGAAAATACAAAATTACGTTTATGAAAGATGGTTTAAGAATGCTGACCAACCAGTTCGAAAATATTATAATTTATAATATTTCTGGTATGTTCCAGTTCATTAATATTAACTAAACGAAGACCAGTACTTATCGAATTTACAACTTATGTGAAGAAAACAGAATTATTTAAAAAAGTAATACATTTTTAAAGGATCAGGATTAACAATTGCAGAAGACCTGACTCTATAGGAAAGAATAATAAGAAAAGAATTAATAGGACACTTAAAGGAGGCACGAAGTAAAAACTATCTAGCGAAAATAAAAAACAATAAGCTTGTGGTGAATGGGGAAACATATATACATTAAAGGATCTACAACATCGAAAATACATTTTGAAGAAATAAAATCAATTACATCACTGGCTAAAGACACAAAGAATAAAGAAAATTTGCACGAAGAAGAAAAATAAAGAAATGAAGTTATAAATAGTCAAGACTTACATCACACAGAAGAAGCAAAAAACGAGAAAAAGGATAAATGCACAACTAATAAAAATAAAAGAAGAAGTGCTAGAACTCCCTCTGATCGTCAGTTCAAAATAACTAAAAGCAACAGCAAATAACTTGTTGAAAAATGCTATGTATGTATATATGGATTTCTTATTAAAATTTTTATAATTTGTTTGTAAATTAAATTATTTTTAAACAATATTAGTTAAGATCTGTGATTTTAAATTTTTTTATCATTTAGTTCTGATGACATTCTTGTAGATTTATTAAAGGATATACCTAACGCAAAAAAGGCAAACATATGGTTTATACACTTTGGCGAAACCACTTTTAGTCCGGGAACACCTAAACCATACTTTTCCCAATCAATAGATAAGTCGGAGTGGACCTACATCATGGCTAGCTCGGTCACCTCATCTAACCCCGTTAAATTATTTCTTGTGCGGTTCATGCTAATTATCCAAAAACATCCTCTAACTGTTTGTTTGATGTAAAGTCACATATAAATCGAGTACCTAGTTTAATTTTCTATCTGGAATCTCCATTGAATTTTGTGCTAGTTTTCTCTGAGTTTATAACATATATCTCAACGGAACAGAAAACTACGAAAGCAACAGTCAAATTTATTACAAGAAAGAAAAAGTATCAGTTTTTGTATACATTAATCTCATCCCTGCAAACAAACAATTTCTTATCAGTAAAGTGAAATAGACAATGGAAACATTTCAAAATTAGTTTGAAAACTTAGGAAGTCGCTATTATTTTCTCTTCTTCACAGAAACCACACGGACCTTATATCACGATCAAATTTCAAATAAATTGCTGCAGATGTACAGAAATAGGGCATCGCCACTTTATATAAGAGCCAAGATATTTCAGATTTGTTGCTTTATCAGCAAATTGACCTACATGTACTAAGTTTGTGTGGAACTTGCAATATGGTGTAAATTCTAGAATTCTGAATATAGAAAATAATATTCCCTGGATGGTAAATATTCGCTAGTCACAAGACTGCAATCTGTGCATATAAATTTAGACGACACGCTTCTGGCTTCCGGCTAATAAATTTCAGTCTGATGCACATATCTTCAGAACTTACATACAGTGTGTCCATAAAGTATGGAATAAATTCATTATTTCTTGAACCGAAAATATTTAGAAAAAATTCTCGGACACGTCGATTTTTAATTTCAATTGTGTATCTTATCCTTTATATTTTTTTGATTATGACGTCATCACTGTTTCTGATATGACATCATCGATATTTTTTAAATGGAACACCTTGTACATTTCTAGATTTTTGGATTCTGCTTCAACAGCTGATTTCAAATATGTATCATACTTAGGATCTAAAATTGATAAGTTGGAAGATACGGTCATTTAAAAAAAAACAATTAAGAAAATGTAAAATAAATACGTTTTTTATTAATTTTTGAAGTAAACTAGTTTTTGCTTGTTTTTTTGTTTTATCATTTTCGTCTTTGACAGTGAATCACTTAATAATACTTTATCCCAGTGGAGGTTTCTCGATAATTTTTGTCGATTTATTTTAATTTATAACATGAATGTATCTGTAAAGCAGAAAATTGAAATTCTTATGATGATTGGGTATGGTGATAGGATGCGAACTCAACAAGAAGTATGTAATTTATTTAATACTAAATATCCAGAACGTCCTATAACTCAATCGACAGTGAGTAAAATTGAAAAAGAAAAATTAGAGAGATTGATACCATGGAAGTTTTACCCAAAACTAGTCGCCCAGGTGTTGACAAGGATACAAAATTAAATATTTTACTGGCTCTTAAAGAAAATTCCAGCGTTGGTCATAGTCGCGATTATGATGCTACTAAAAGTACATACAGTATTAAAATTAGAAAAATGGCATCCATTTAAGACTCAGCTTGTGCGAGAACTGATGATGATCCAGATCGCAGGATACAATTTTGTGAAACAATAATGAATATGTGCAATAGTGATCCTCTTCTAATAAGAAATATTATTTTCTCCGATGAATGCACTTTCAAATTAAATAGTGAAGTGAATCGTCAGAATTGTAGATACTAGGCAAGGGAGAATTCTCGATGAATGCGGAAGCAGCACACATAGTATCCACAAAAGGTAAATGTGTTGGCGGGAATTGTAAGAAATAGAATCAGTGTACCCTATTTTTTCGATGGAACTGTAAATGGACCGGCATATCTCCAATTTTTAATGGGCTATTTCATCCCAATATTTTTTAATTTATTACCTAGTAGAATTAATCTTGGAAATGTTAACGCAAGCCTGACGAAAGCCTGTGGTATCAAGGGGATGGTGCGTCTCCCCAATATGCAGCAGACGTTCGAAGGTCACCGGACCTCAATCCATTAGATTAGAAGATTAGAACAGAAATAACAACATTTCGTAGGAAACTATAAATAAGGTTCAGCAACACTTTATTTATCGTTTAGGGTATGGTCAGGTACAACAAGGAGTACAGTTCGAACATTAACTATAAGTTGTTTTTATTATTAACTAACCGTTAGTTTTAGTGACTATTATTTGTTCAAATAAAACATGAAAAATTATTAAATTCTTATATTCAAAATAGCCGTATTTTTCAACTTATCAATTTCAGATCCTAAGGGTGATTCATTTTTGAAATCAGCTGTTGAAGCAGTATCCGAAAATGGAGAAATATATAAGGTGTTCCATTTAAAAATATATCGATGACGTCATAACAGAAACAGTCATAACAAAAAAATAATGAAGGATAAAGTGCACAACTGAAATTAAAAATCGACGTGTCTGAGAACTTTTTCTAAATATTTTTGGTTTTTGGAATTTATTCCATACTCTCCGGACACACTGTATATTAACTTGAGGGGTAGTTACTGCTGTGTGGTGGTAGATACATTTTTTTTTAAACGACAACTTTTAATAAAATTTCTTTGCAATATACAGGGTGTTAGAAGTATGAGTGCAATTATTTTAGCAAGTGGTATATTGGACTAAAGGAATTCGAACAAATCCATTACAGAAAAGCACAATTTTAATTGTTTTTTTTTTCATCACAATTCTGGATTTTGTTTGGTATCACTTTTAATCAAAAAGTTTCACCTACATTGACACTTGCTTAAAATGTAATGGACCCATTTTTTTTTTTTAATTTGACACCTAAAAATCAGTCTGGCTGCAGATTAATTTTAATTTTGATAGAGATTATTTTATTAATATTGTTAAGTTGTGTAGGTTATCGGTTATTCTACGGCTATTGGTTATTTTCTTAATATTATTTGCTGTTTATATCTACTATTTTTAGTTTATAGAACAATATCTGCATACTAATAATTGTCCCCTCCAATAAATTTTACTTTTTCATTATTATATTTTACTAGTGAAAAACTTAAGTTAGTTCTATCATTTCAGTGCAACTGCCGTATCCCCGTTGTCTCCAGTTGTATAAAATATTGTTATTTCTCAACAGAAATAAATGCAATTACAGGACAAGTTTTAACAATACATAACTAAATTATGCTGTTAATATATGTATAACAGAAAACAAAATTGCAAAGTAAATAAGACAACAATCCATATTAGTAAATACAATGTATGCACAACTTACTCTCTTAACTAGCTGAATGAACTAGCTTGATTATCACAAACTGGAGAAAACCTGTAAAAACTTTGCAGCATCAGGTATGTTTCTATGGTTGTCAACACACAGAGCTCTATGTGTACTGCTTATTTCCACCTGGCACATACAAATAAAACAAGATAGATTTATTGGGGTTCAAAATGAAACAAAGAAGATTTAGTGCCATATTCCCCAAAAAGAAACAATTATGCAGCTACGGACACGTGTTTCGGAGTTATTGCCCCTCATCAGCGTAGCGTAGCTAAGGAATTGGATCTACGATGGGATAGATCAGGAACAAGAACTAAAATAAGGCTGGAAAGTACAGTACACAGTACTCAATTAGTGTCTTCATGGTGCTCATCGAGGCCCCAAATGTGGCACATGGGAACATGAAGACACTAATTGAGTACTGTGTACTGTACTTTCCAGCCTTATTTTAGTTCTTGTTCCTGATCTATCCCATCGTAGATCCAATTCCTTAGCTACGCTACGCTGATGAGGGCAATAACTCCGAAACACGTGTCCGTAGCTGCATAATTGTTTCTTTTTGGGGAATATGGCACTAAATCTCCTTTGTTTTAAGTACTGCTTCAAATAACAGTCCAAATACTTTTTCATGTTTAAGAGTTTTTGTAAAATATGCTGAATAAATTCAGTCTTAGCAATTTTAAAGAAATACATTTTGGATGAAACAAATTGGTCCTGGTATATAGAATATCTCGTTATATTTGCTATGGTATCATTAAAGTTTATAAGAGGATAATACCGAATTATTATTTATTAGATCCTTTTCTGGATAAAGTAATAATCTCTTTTTCATTGTTACGTTAGTTAATCCACGTAAAATTCCGTAACTTTATAGAAAGTTAAACTTATAATTACAATAAATTTAACTTATAATTTAATGAAAAGGCGCGAAGTTGGAAATAAAATTAGCAAGCTCGAATACGTATAACTGCATTATATTAAATTTTCTAATGTAAGGATCTTTTTTGTTAAGTCGACCTATTTCCTGAGGTAAGGAATCACTTCCTGAAATCTTTGAAATTTCTTAGGTAACACCCTACAGGGTGTCCTGAAATGCATGTTGAAAAAACTTGGGATCTAGATGCCTGTTCAAAAATTAAGGAGGGTTATTCATACAACACTTTTCATTTTAAGCCTTCCCTGTAAAGTTATAGATCTCAAAGGGGTATAATCAAAATCTCTTTTTCTCAAAAAGTATGAAAATGGGAGAAAATATTTTTATTAACGAAATGACATAAGACCAAGATACTTTCCTCCGCGTCACTTATTTTAAAATGGATTAAATATGTAAGTAAGCTACCGCTGATGGTTAAAAACAACTGCACTATAAGTAAATAAATGTAACCTAAAAATAAAAACCGCTGCCAATTACTTGGGGATCAGTACTTCCTTACCGTAGTAGAACTCGACGTGTGGTGGTGTTTATCATAAAAGTAATTTTTGACGTTTCAAAAGTCACATTTTTTTGACGTTTCAAAAAAGTCACATTTTGATGTTTCAAAAAAAGTCACTTTGACGTTTCAAAAAAGTCACATTTGTTGACGTTTCAAAAAAGTCACATTTTGAAGTTTCAAAAAAGTCACACTGGTAGAATGTCACTAATATATTTTTAGACATTGGGACCGATTTTGCTCATCAATGAACTCAATCTCTTCCTTGACCTCTAACATCAAATTTGAAAGCTTTATCTCAAAAGCTGTAGCTGCTATCGCGAACCAGACAGACACACAGAAAATTTTTTTCTATCTGAAATTTTGTGTATCGTCGTAATTCGTCGAGATTGGTTCAGAAATGCAATACAAATTTTCTAATTTTTTCACGAATACATAACTTCCTCACTTGTGAGGGGTGAGGAAGTAAAAATTACCCTTTTCACTATATTTGGGACCACTGACTTATAGTAACTTTCCTAAATTATCTCCGTTCACTTGTAAACATTATCTTAGCTCGTCGTAAAAGAAAGAAATAATTATTTAAAATGTATATAAGCGATGGTTTAATGCCAGAGTATTATAGACAATTAGGGATAGAGACAGAAAATTCAAAAATCTTAAAACAAATATAATCAGATTAATTCGTTATGTTATAAATCTAGTCTAAACAATGTTGTTAAAGTAATTAGACAACAAAAATGTAAATATTATGAAGAAAAAATAGATAACTGTAAGTATGACACAAAGAAAATGTCTAATTTCGAAGAAATTTGATGAGCCCTATAAAGAAATTCAATTTGGAAATGAAATATATAAAAACCAGAACACATTGTCTGAAAATTTTAATGAATTCTATATATTAAGCATAGATGATATAGTAAGTAGTATACCTAATAACAATAATTATAACTTCAAAATTGTAGAACTAAAAGTAATTATATTTGATTTAGCCAATAAGAATAGTCCAGATGAAATTGATATGTCGTTTTATAGATCATTTTGATGTTCTCTCTGTTAATAAACATAATTAATAACTCCTTAGAAACTGATATCAGGCCTAGGTCTTTAAAAGTATCAACAATAATTCCTATAAGAAAAGTTCCAAAAACTATTAAGGTTGAAGAATGTAGACCTATAAATATGTTGCCATCTTTCGAAAAAATGTGAGAAAAAGTAGTATATCTGCAATTTTTAGATTTCATTCAAGAAAAACAAATACTTTGTAGATATCAATCTGGTTTTAGAGAAGGCTTTAGTTGTGAAAGTGCATTACAGTATGTTATTAATGAATGGAAGGAAGCTATGGATAAAGTACGAATGATAAATTTAAAAAGAGCGTTTGAGACGGTGATAGGAAAATTTTCTTAGATAAGTTGTTTCAGTATAGAATTAGTGGTATGGTATGGAAGTGGTTTGATTGTTACTTAAAATGTAGGAGGCGAAGAGTGAAATGTGAAAATGTAGTGTCGAGTGAACGAAGCATCGATGTAGAAGTGCATCAAGGAAGTCTACTTGAACCTCTACAATTTGTAATTTATATTAACGATATGTCAAAAATTTTTAAGTATTGTATATATCACTTTTATGCTGACGACACCATTATCTGCATTGATGAAAATGACCCTGGAGAGTTAGTAAGAAAAATAAATTATGATTTAGAGCATGTTTCAAATTGGTTAGAAAAAAATAAATTAAAATTGAACATAAAAAAATATACTCATAGTAATCAGCAGAACTTCAACATACTTAAAGACAGAAATTTGACATTCTCTCTTCAAGCAATAAATTTGACATTGATCTCGAAATTAAACATCCTAGGAGTCATTGTTGATTGCAATTCAAATTTTAAAAGCCATGTTGATTATATTTGCGACGAAATATTAAAAAAATTGGGGTTCTTAAACGTGTCAGTTGGTATTTATCCATAAACACAAGGAAAACGGACTATAACTCTATAGTATTACCGCATTTTAACTATCGTAGCAAGATATTATATATTATATATGACTAAGATGACGGATCTGGAACGTTTACAAAATAGAGCCATGAGATTTAATTTAAAATGTAGTATTATACTAGAATAGAGGATATGTTAAAATGTTTAAACTGGATGAGTATAAGGGATTTTCTTAACTACAACATGTTAATCTTTATACATAAAATTACTAAAGATATTGGCCTAGATTATCTAAAATATATCTTGGTAAAATTAAGAGATGTACACGAATATAATACGCGCGGAAAGGATTGTTTTGTAATTAAACAAGCTAATAAAGCATCAACGCATTGTTCCATATTCTATAAAGGTGTAGTAGAGTATAATAAATTGAGTGGCGATCTACGCAACACAAATCTAAATACTTTTAAAAGGCTACTTAAAAAAATAAGATGTTAGAGGATAAGCATTATATACTGTATATTTCTCCTTAGTTAAGGATTTGTTTTTTATTTCTTTATTTTATATATACATATATGTGTATATGTCTGTATATGAATATGTATATATGTATATATATGAATATGTATATATATATATATATATATACATATATCTATATATGTATATATATATATATATATATATATATATATATATATATATATATATATATATATATATATATATATATATATATATATACTGTATATATATATATATATATATATATATATATATATATATATATATATATATATATATATATATATATATATATATATGTATATATATATATATATATATATATATATATATATATATATATATATATATATATATATATATATATATATATATATATATATATATATATATGAGAAGTTTCGTACCTCTCACCACTATTCACTTCACCATAGTTAGTATATAACTAGCAGGTTGGCCACTATCATTTGTCTGTTCCATAACCTATGGCATACTGAAGAGAACAAATAAGTTCGAAATCGATCTATGTCTGGTTAGGAATTGACAAATGATATTGGCTATCGATCTATCATGATTTGAAGGTGTAATTCAATGCAGGTCGGGGTATTTGCCCGCTGAGTAGTTGTTTCCTTCAAATCATATTTAATCATATATATATATATATATATATATATATATATATATATATATATATATATATATATATATATATATATATATATATATATATATTTGTGTGTGTATGTGTGTGTGTGTGTGTGTATATTAATTCTAAGTTTTATGTAATGTATTGTTTTTGTCTAGCCAAGGGCTATATAAACGTAATATATATCTATATAAAAATACAGAGATGAGAAGTCAGACCTTATTTAAAAAGACTGACTTCTGTGAGTACCTGTGACACTGTATATAATATGAAAATAATTACATTATGCGACTTTGTTAAAATGTTAACTTAATTTACGTTAGGTAAATTGTGATAATTACTGTCAGAAATGTTATAGAAATAATTGTTTTTGATATGATTTGAAATTTTACTCTCCTTTTGGTATCTTTGTCGATAAAATATTTGGCTTCAGTCAGCAACATTCGGCTTCATGTGTACATTGTGATATAAATCAACGAGCGACGTTTCAATCATGCCATTATGTCATTGTATCTTTTCTTGTTCGTCCTTTAGAAATATTTATTTTATGAATGATATATCTACCACACTTCAAATACTTGTAAACTACTTTGTACAGAGACGAAAGGATCAACTACTGTCTTTATAACGTAAAGTCTCCTAATATAAATGGCAGTATTAAAAATATTAATAAATCCATAGTCCTCATGTGATGCAATAATACTGATATGTGGAATTAATACGGTTCTGGTTTCCAAGCTTAGAATTTTTTTACTAAGCATCCAATTCTAAAGTTTGGACGGTTAAGCGATAACAATACCTTTTGTCTGTCAAATTTTATCATTTGAATAAAACAATACAAACACAAAAGGACTGAACAGAATCATAACGTAGCATATATTAATATTCATAACAGTTATTTATCGAGTGAGTAAAATGTCATATTTTTGCACTAGTGGGAAATTTATTAGCACGAGCTGAAGGCGAATGCTGATGATAACCCACGAGTGCAAAAAGACATTTTACATGTAAGTCACCATACTTTTCACTATTATTAACCATTTTCTAAATCCTCCAGATTTAATTCAAATGAATACTCTATCTGATTGCTTAATTGATTTCATTAAATTTAATTGGACATTTAAAACTTTATTTTGTTTCTTAAACAATATATATTTTAAACAAAAAAAAACAATGTATCTAAACGCATGTAAATAATAATAAACATGAGTTTTTCAAATCTTTTAATCAAGACATATGTTTTAAAAAATTCTAAGGCACGCTAGAAAAATTCACTGGCATTTTTAAATATAACTATAACAAATAAAAAAATAAGTGACCTATGATTTCTAAGTGTGTGACTTCCGATCTGTATTAAAGAGGAAGTGTCACTTTGGCACTCTAAAATACGTTGAACTTTACGTTACGGTCTCGGGCGCCAATTCCTGATTTAGAGTGTAGGAACATTACTTTTATCTATTAGCAGGATATTGGAGGCCGGGTAACTACAGTGAGGACACGGAAATGTCCAGGGGTCTAGAAAAGCTGACCTGGGGTCGGAGATAAAATAGTAGTTACAAATAAAACAAAAACACTTTCACTATATCAACATTTATTATAAGTACTATATACACAATTTACGTACACCTTAATTATACTACAGTACATACATGGTGATACTAGCAAGCAGGTATGCAGTGACGGAATATAACGGTTAGCAAAATGGTATAAATATCAGGCGGTTACACAATTCGAAGCAACATACCAAAAATGACTACAGCAAGCAAAAAACCAATACCAAAAATGAGGAAGCAAACACCAATTATACGCAAGCAAACTATATCTACATTTCCAGAGACTTGGTTATTGGTTGGTACTTAGCGAGTAGTATACCTGTAAGAAAATGTATGAACTAGCAACAGGGTAAAGTTTATTTCAAACTTATTTGCAACATAAAAACCATCGGCTTCTTTGATGGCAGTAAAGGGATCAAAGAAGCCAACATTTTTTATGTTGCAAATAAGTTTGTAATAAAGTATATCTTAAGGAATCGAACAGAAGTACATATGTTAATATGGCGCTACCTTGAGGATCGAACAATACAGCGCTACCTTGATGATCGAACAACGTAAGGTCACTAGCAGAACTTCGGGTACATTTCTTTAAAAAAGGAAATTAAAAATGTTAGGGGAAGAAGTTATTTCCAAAGTCACGAGAAGTTCAAATGTGGAATTTGAATGTTGTATGTCAATATTAATATTTTGCTTTCGTTTTCTTATTAAAGTGTGGTTGTACAAACTGAATAAGATTTACAGGTAACATCTACTCAGCGGACAAAAGCCCCGACCTGCGTTGAATTAAATCTGCAAATCTTGTTTGGTAGCTAATATCATTTGTCAATTCCACAGTAGACATAGACCGGTTTCGAACTTGTTCTGTTCTAGTCAGTACGCCACAAGTAATAGAAAAGACAAATAATATTAGCAAACCAAACTAGCCTAAAGCAGATTAAGCAAGACAGACATAGTGAGTGATAAGTGTATCCCTCTGGTGGTCAGGGTTACTACCCGTCAGACAGGTAACAACTACTAGTAGTTCTTACCTGTAAATCTTATTCAGTATATAGTTTAGCCCACCAGGGTTAGAGGTCGCAGCTCTTGGTATCGGCTTTACAGGTCGCTATTAGTCACTAAGACATCACTGACGTCTGACGGGTAGTAGCACTGACCACCAGAGGGATACACTTATCACTCACTATGTCTGTCTTGCTTAGGCTAGTCTTGTTTCCTATTATTATTTGTCCTTTCCATTATATGTGGCATACTGACGAGAATATAAAAAGGTCGAAACCTAGTGAGGAATGAGGGTTAACGCGCTTGAATTCACCACGAGAGGTGCTAGTGTACGGAAAGGTCAATGTCACTGAACGTTAACGTTTACTATGGCTTTTTAACGCGAGTTTTTAGTAATTTTTATAAAAATTAGTTGGAAAACATTTAACACAATGATGGCAGAAGGGTAAAGTAGTAATTTACTTGCTCACCAGGGAAATTATTGTACTTATCAGAAGTGTCTTATGTCATTAAAGTTAGGTTATATCAAGAATGAATATGATGTATTATTACTCACGATTTTCTGTAGTAGACTCCTTTGGTAACGCATAATCGTCAGGACTAAAATGATTTTTACAAACACACGATTATTTCGAAGGAGTAAAGTTGTCTCTATCAACCACTGTTTTAGGCGAGTTTTGTCTCTCGGAAGCATATGTCCGCTTTTTGTTTCCGAACAAAATGGAACTGCACAACATTGAGGCACAATTAACAAGGTTTGCTGAAATTAAAATCGCTATACCCCTTCGAGATTTTTTCCAAAAAATTAATATCAACAGAATTACTGAATTTATGCGTTACTTAATTTCCACACTGTATAGTTTAGTCCATCAGGTTTAGAGGTCGCAGCTCTTTGCAGGTCGCTATTAGTCACTAAGACATCAGTAATGTCTGACGGGTAGTGGCACTGATCACCAGAGGGATACACTTATCACTCACTATGTCTAGTTGTACAAAGTTAACAAAGGTACACAATTTATTCGTTGGCATAAACACAAATCTTGAGTAACATTAGTTCATACGAAAATTGTTCTACATGTTGTCCTCCGACTGCTACATATTTTTCGTCTTTTTTCTAAATTCTCCGTAAACTAAATAAATGCTATTCTCATTAATAAATGTTTCTTAATTTCTGATTGTTGTTAACGTCTTTTCAGAATAAGCAAATCTTGTTATTGAGAATGACTAGTTTAAGAGAAATAGAAAAAAATATATACAAGTACACAAATAATTAACTACTCGTGCACTTGTATATTTTTTTATTTTTTATTTCTCTTAAACAAGTTATTTTCTATAAGAAGGTTTGCTTATTCTGAAAAGATCTTTACTGTATAAGAAAAATAAAAACATATTACGTGGGATATTTCAATGATTTACCTTTTTATACATAACAGTCTTGTAAATTAACTCGGACATTTAAGAAAACGATGGTGGAATTTTAGCAAAAAAATGTTGATGCAATAACTTTACAAAGTCTTTTATTTTTTCAATTTTATTTTAGCTTTTCCGGTCGAGTTTCGTTACAGTAATATTAATGCCCTCTATAGATTCCTTTTGATTGAAGAACGTAAACTACGAAGTATTGCTGTATAAAAGCGATATTACATTTGCTCTTTTGTACATTTTGCAGTTTTCTTGTAATTATTTTTAAAGAAAACGAAAATAAGACATTCTATAACCACTGTAATATAAAATGGTAGAAGTTTTGTTTTCAAACTGTCTGAACATAACTGAACAATGGATTTTATATCATCGTATTTTGTTATACAAATTACTAAAAAAAGTTATAAAGGTATATTTAACAAAATGCTAATTTGACAGAAATGTAGCTCTGATAAATTTCAGGTTATTTTGCAAGTAAATATCACTCTTCATGTTTCATATATTTATCAAGCACATCTTGTAATAAATTCAGTTCTACGAGATATCTTCCGCATACAAATCAATATCATATGGATACCCTACTAAATGATTTTAAAATACGTTTTCCTTTTTAAATATTTGCACACAATAACCGTGTTTTATTGACTACGACATATGTTTTTAAAATGTGTTATTCAATATTTACCTTTCTGAATAGTTACCGAGTTGGACAAAAATATGGAGATATAACATACATGTTTTTAATAGCTCAACAATTGATGCAAAGTATCAGATATTTAACAGTAGATACCATGAACTAAGTTTTAAATTTGTTACGAAAAACTTATAGAGTTGGCAAATCGTGCGGCTATTCAGTGGTGCAACAGCAAGTAGATAGATATCTGAGCCAATGACCGGTTGGCGGATAAATCGAATCGAGCCGCGAGTTAGTCCTTCTATTCTATTATAAATGTTATAATACGTGTACTGGGCCCTCTTAAACCGACATTTCCACTATTACTAGCTAGCAAATGACTAACTGAGTGTACTGGTAAAACAATTACGCGGGTGGTGCTGGAGACGTTAGAAAAATTTGATCTGTCAACAAGTCAAGTGTTGATGTTTGTGACCGATGGTGCCGCGACAATGCATTTGGTAGGCTGTTCTCTTCAAGACCACGGTTGTAGGTTAGTACATGTTACGTGTAAAGTGCATGCTTTATATCTTGTGGCAGAAACTATTTGACAAGAATTTTCAGTAAATGCATCAATAGCAAGTACAAAAAAAGCGTTCCTTAAATCTCCTTAACGTCTTCGCGCATTTCACAGCAAGTGTCCCGGTATTCCCGAACCACCACAGCTGATTCTTATACGTTGGGGAACATGGTTGAGGGCAGCTTTTTATTATGCTGAATATTTACAACAAATAAAAACTGTGATACTACAATTTAATTCTGACGAGACTGCAGCTATTAAGGAAGGCCAGACAAAATTCGAAGATATTTCCGTTGAAACAGCTTTAAAACTATTTACAAGAATTATAAAAGACTACATGACGCCATACAAAACTTACAAAACAGTGCGTTGTCGTTAGCAGAGTCACTGCAAATAGTGGACGAAGTAAATTGACTGCCTCGTCACTATAGGTGAAACAAAAAAATGAGCCTGTAAGAGAAAAGTTCGCACGTGTATTAAAGCAAGACACCGGTTTTACCAGATTAAGACAAATTTGTGGTGGTACTGATGGTGCAACCAGAGATCCGTTAAGTGCGTTCAAAGACTATTTTAAGTATGCCTGTATTTCATCAATAGATGTCGAACGGTCGGTCTCAAAATATAAACATATTTTTTCACTACAGTAAACATCACTCACGGAGACAACCATAGAAACATATCTGATGCTGCAAAGTTTTTACAGATCTTCTCCAAGCTAATTCAAGAGGGTAAGTTGTGCATACATTGTTATAAATTGTAACAGTTTATCGCTTTTGTTACTAGTTAATTTCCTTTATTACGCTTATTATGTTGCGTCCCGCTGCACATTTCTGCCATTATGATGCGTACACCTATGCCTCGATGCACAATTCTGCTAACTCCAAATATCAATAATAAGGATTGGATTATTACAGATATCAAGGTCTCATTAATTCATTTAAAAGAAGAACTATTTATTTTACAGAAAATAATATAATTGTAAAAATGGTGCAACTTCTAAAAAGAACGTAGATATGGAAATACGGGAAAATATAATCACAGTCAAAAAAGTAATATCCGAGGAATTTATTAATTTTTTTGTCAATCTGCCAAAATAACTTAATATACCAGAACATAAAACAATATATTAATACCGTTGCACTACCTGTAACTGACAAATCAATTTAATCAGAACCTATAACCGTATCTGAAATAATAGAAACAATCAACAATTTGAAACACTCTAAATCTATTGGTCCAGTTAA